>CM040241.1:289355799-289803299 GCA_022545495.1 Chrysanthemum lavandulifolium
TATATATATATATATATATATATATATATATATAGATATATATATATCTTTGCACATTTTATTTTTTCATGTCACTTACTTTGTTAAGTATGTGCACACATATTCTGGGATAACGTGGAGTGTGATCGGGTGACGAGTATTGTAGTAATCTAGATGGTGATTTCTTTGAATTATTTGATTTGCCTATTCGAACATCCAACAAACACCTGACCAATGGATTTGTAGATGGTTTGGAAAATTTCTCTCGAAAGTTTATGTGGTAATTGATTTCTACAACTTTCAAATTATTCTAATGTGTCTTGTACCTTGCATTATAACTTGTTTTATAACTTTACACGAATGGTGGGGTTGAAGTGGACAAATTGTCGAGCGAAGATCTATCGAGGTAATCACATACATGTTTTCAAGAATATATTAACTGCTTTCAAGATTTATCTAAGGTAATAACAAACATGTATGTGATGTAATTGCAGGATGATTGTGTGAAGGCTGAAAAGCAAGCTGCTGAGATTTTTAGGGTGGCAGAGCAGAGGAAACAGAGGACGAAATTGATTTTGGAAGAAGAAAAGAGAATGAAGAGTATAGAGCATAGTAATTCCAGTCACATGAAACTTGCTTTACAGCGATGTGGAACTTTCAAGAGGAGGTATGTCGACGTGGTCATGCCGCAGATGGAACCATGGGAGGAGGTATTAACTTTATACGTCCCTAGCATGGATGCACTAAAAAAACGTACAAATGCCCTTGATGCATTCATGATTGAAAGGTGTGAAGATCTCGAACCGTGGGAAGAGGTATTACCTTTATAAATCTGCAACTTCAGCATCAGATCTTGACTCAATTAAGTTTTATAATACAACTTTAACTTGTTTTGTTTAGGAACCAAGCCGTCCATTCAAATGTATCAATAAAATTTCATGTACTTTTGAGTTGGGGAAGTTTCGATTACCTCTTAGCGAGACTCGTTGCAAGTTTCCTTGGTATAATGACAATCTTGTTGATCGTACTTTGTGGGATGCTTTAGTTGGGCTTGATGATAAACGTGTTGGTTGGTTACTTGACGAGGTAAGTAAAATAAGCATTTACGATATATATTGGATAAAACTATTTTTCGCTATATGTAAAAAAAATTGATTCGTGTTTTTATTGCCTCTGACACATTGATATTTGGGTATGGTATATTTGGTATTTGGAAAATCTTCCAGATTGGTCAATGGTTAGTTGCTACTTTCTAACGCTTCTACTTCAAGACTCAATACCACTGTTTTATGCAACCGATGAAATTTACCCATTTGCATGGAGGAATGTGGAACAAGTATTTATTGGTAACCAATCTTTTAGCATATAATGGTTTAGTTATGTAGATTATATCAATTTTATTTTAAACATTGTAGGTCTTCATACCCATAAATGAACCCAAGAAACATTGGTAAACTGCATGATTTGACACAAAATCGGAATTGTTACATTCTATGATAGTGAAGGATATCAAGAACCTGAAACTCGTCCATGGTATTTGAATATGAGGAGGTGTTTGGAGTGTAAGCTTCAGGTAGTTCTAGAGAAGACTGATGTGTTTGTAAGCAAAGGAATCGATCCCCTGGAATACAACATTAAGTTTAGGAATGCACATAACGTCCTCGAGCAGGGTGGGGTATTTGGTGATTGCGGCGTCTTTGTATGCTTATTTCTTTACATGTTAGTAATTTTTTGAAGCCTGATTGTTTAAATTTCTTTTTTACATAGTTTTAAGCCTTATTTCTTTAATGTTGTCTTTAATAGTGTCTAGGTAAATGATGTAGGCTAGTGTCTTTCCTACTTAGTTTGGAAGTGATAACCTCTACTCAACTCACACACGAGCCTGTTAGCCTAGGAGTCCTTGCATAGCAGTATAATGAAATAGTATACCACTAACCGTTACATGGCATTAACCTAGTGTTTCTGACCTAGCAGTGTTGCATAAGCACAAAACAATTCATTGATAGATTTGGTTACAACAGTTTTATTAAATTTGGTTTAAGTGATACTTAAACCAACTACATACATACATCACATGTAACCAAAAGCTTCCCTTCCTTAAACAGATCTTTTTCTTCCTTTCCCTTTTTCAGCTTTGGCATCCTTGACCACAAATGGTTTTATACCATTTGTTTCACAAAAATGCTTGTTTCGCAGCCCTAGAACTTTCTCCCTTTCATCATAAGCATTCCTTGCAAGTTGTTTTCGGGTTAGCTTACTGCTAGTTGCTTCTGTTTTGGAGCTTGAGCCAAATTTTAATTGCTCAATTTCAGCGAGAGGCTCAACTAGATTGAGTGGCCAAACCTCCTCAGCAGAAGAGTCACTGGATATGCATATGATATCTTTGGAACTCATTTTGTCAGTTATTTGTTTTTTGTTATAGATGTGTGATGAAAATGCAATTGAGATTATGGCCTTATATATTGGAGGATCAAATTTTTTGGTCATTTATTGGTTTGTGCAATCAAATTGTTTTGAATCACTATTTTAGTCAAAAAACAACTTTTCATGATCGCAACTTTTGCATCATCAAAGCTCGCATCATGACTGCATTTTGGTAGTCATTTTGTCAAAATTGGCACAAATATTTGCGTCATTTTAATTTGTTATAAAAATTTAAAAAATAAAAATTACAATTTAACCGACTTATTTAAATTTTCTCAAAAGGAAAAAATTCAAAAAATCATTTTGTATGGTGCTAGTGTTACAAAGATTCGTGGTAGTAGATTACCACAAGAGTAACACCGTAGTACTTATTTGATTATTTAGCTTATTTAGATTGCTTTATTTATGTTTGGAATTTGGAAATATGATAAGTTAGCATATATGGATATGTTAGAACAAGGATGCTACATTTGTCGATAGGAATAAGAAAGATCTAGGAGAAAACATATTTGCGACCGTGCATTTGCCAAATGATTATTTCTGAGTCCAATACAGGTTAACTGTTACTTGTGAGTCCAATACAAGTTATCTTTATGCATGATTTTCATTTCTTATTTCTTGTTCTCTAAGCAGATTATCTCATGGGATGCCATTGGTTGTTGGAGATGCAGTCAGATGACCCTTGCATATCGAGAACAGATGGCCGCTTCTATTTCAATCACAAGATATTTGTGTAGGTGTAATTGCTATTGTGACTGTTGCTTTTGGGCAAAACTTATTTGTGTTTGTGTCTGTTGCTTTTTGGGCAAAACTTATTTGTGTTTCTTTTGGCTATGTGTTTAACTATTTTGTGTTAGTTATATTCAAAGTTTGATGAGTATGTGTTGTGTTTCAATTGAACCATGTAGCAAATAATCAACTCACGTACACATGTTAAAGACAAATACTTACAACTTTCATTAAATCGAGCGTGGTTTGCCATACATACTAGAAAAACTAAAGTATGCCACTCTATGGGTCATCTAAATTAACAACTTGTGAGTAGACTTGTTCTTCTTGTGAGCTTGGCATTGCTTGTTGTGAGCTTCCTTTAGCGACACCTTTGCCTAAAAATTGTGTAAATCAAGTTATGAGTTAATAATCAGTATCCTAAATAATGAGCTTTAAATAACAATACATAACTTACTTTTTCTTTGGAAATGTTTCTCTGCAACTTTCTTTGGGTGTGTCCAATGATGACCACACTTTTCACAATTAAGCGGTACCGGTTCCTTGCCTTGAGATCTAATACGATCTTTGTTCTTGGGTCTACCAGTTGGGGTTTAGCCATAAGTGGTGGCTTAACAACTTGCAAGTAACTAGGACACGCCAACTTGAAACTTCTCCAACAGGATATACCAAGTCTTGATGCGTAGCTTTAAGCTCAATTTTCCTAAACCATGCGTTTGCCAAATGATTACAATCCGTCATTCCCATAACTCTACAAACCGCTAAACCATGACCACAAGGCAAAGCGAAACTTGCCATTTTCTACATGTGCATGAACATTGACCTAAATCCACTATATGTATTTTTGTCGATCATCGACTTGGTAAATCTGTTCATCTCAATGCCGATCACGGTCAATGGCGCTCTTTAACATTCGGTCCGTTATTTTTGCGAGTTGCCCAATCACTTAGTTCATCCATTTGTGCATCTAAATTATAATATTCGTCAATATTTCTTGATTGGAAAACAATAAATACGGTAAATAGTTTACTCTTAGGAAAAAACTACATAAAAGCGCGTACCTTTATATTTTTCTCGATGATTGAAGTACCACTTTTGGACAAGGGCTCTGTACCACTCCATTAGGTTAGTGATGGGTACTTTTCGGACATCTCTTGTTAACGAATTGATTGACTCGACACTATTAGATGTCATGTAATTGTAACGATTACCGGTGGAATATGCCTAGACCACATTTCAACCCCAGCTTCGATAAGTTTGTCGTAGGCTTCTCGCCTTTTGCCCTTAACTTCATCTAATGCTCTATTAAAATCATCGATTGAGTAAGCTTTGCACATCTTCCAATTTAAAGCATTAAGCTTTCTACTCTTCAAATTACAATTCATCATCAAATGCCTACAAAATGTGTTGTTCCGTTTCACAATCTTAAAAATAGTTTAAAGCAATAAATAAGCAGTTACGAACAATGACCGAAAGTAATGTAAGTTAAAACACCTTTGAATAATTTTCAACGTTTATATTCTTTATTAGAAATGAATCAAAAGAATACATTACCCAGTACTTATGAACAAGATTGGGATTGAAATGACAAACCGATGTATTTTGTCTCTGTTTACATTGGCTATATTGAGTAAATGACAAGGCTGCTTTCTTCTAGTCAGTGATGACACTGAACTTGATAGTTAGCTATTCAAGGAAAGTTTGACTTTTGTTGATAAGGGCTTCGTCTTATCTGTTCAAACTTATCCCGCCTTGTCCCACTCTTTCTTCAGTCTTCTTAGCCTTCAGTCTTCAACATCAGTTTGTCTTCAGTGTATGTAGTTGATGAGGAGTTCAGGGATTGAGTGAGTTATTGTCATCACTCACTGAATCCACCATCTTCTTCTTGACTCGATCTTCACCCCTTAAGTTCCGCATTCGAGTGGAGATACTTCTTCTTGTCTCACCGAGTATCCGAAGACGACTCTCACCGAGAGACTATGCGCTCGATGACTTGTTAGTGTTTAACGGACTAAACACTTATGGTATTTTTATTCAAATCCTAGACTTAAGGGGTTTGGGTATTCATCGAACCCAACACAATGCCCATGGAATGCATTCGGAAAATAGATTCACACGCAGATTGTATTGCTATATGTCGATCAGATATGATAGTTAAATCCGGAACTTCACCTATGCATTCTCTCAATTTGGACAAAAACCATGTCCACGATTCACCAGTCTTACCCTGAGACACACCCGTTGCAATAGGTATAATTTGATTATTCCCGTCCATTCCAACTGCCATCATATTTGTTCCAAGGTAAGTACCTTTAAGATGAAAGTGCATCAATTATTAACAATGGTCGCATATGGTGCGTAAAGCTTGAATCTAATCAATTATTAAGCGATTAGTTATATGATAATAATACTCAAAAAATAAATTTAATAGTAAAAAAATATATTTATGCTTACCGCAACACCAAAAGCTATGAAAACCATCTTAAACCGGTCTTCATCACCAGTATCAATATGTGTTACAGTACCATCATTTGTCAATTTTAAATTATGACAATAAACCGGTAACTATTCAAAAGATGCTTTCGGGCAACCTTCAAGCATATCCAATGCCATATTTTTTTATCTCCATGCTTGTTTGTAACTAATATCGATGTTGAATTCTAGGTTTATGTCGTTTTGTATGTCCTTTGTTGTATATATACGGCTGTTGTCTTTGAACTTAGGTACTAGTAAAGGACCCAACAAGTTTTTCGTAGCATGACGGTGATACATACCTATTTTTGTTTTTGAACAAGTGTGATGGTCGTTTACTGTTCCTAATTCCCATTGACAACTAAATTTGCACTTACTTGAAATTATTTTCCATTCGCAACCCTCATGCACATAAATTACATCATACCTTACAAGATCTGATTTTCTAACCTTAAATTCAGAACCATCTGAAAGAGCTTTATAACCAATTTTATTCATAACACATTTTTTATTATCAAATCTTTCACCCGTTTCCAAAATACATTTAGCATGATCATTGTTTCCTTTTGGAGTTTTGATAATAGGTTGTGGATCTGGTGGATTGTGAATGTTGTTTAAAGTATTCATTTGCCAATTATGCTCAATGATACGCTTATGAAGCGCGTTCGGGGTCAAAGGAAACTTCCTTTTCTTCAGGCAAGTTTTTCAACCACTGTTGTAAACTCTCAGACCTTCACAGATCTTTAGCACTCGTGGATCGTTAGTGTTGCATATGTAATCATAAGCAAACTAATAGAGCAGTCTCTAACACTCGTATTCTATAGCGGAAAGTAAATACAAGTTGTTATAACTAAGAACACTTAGATCCTCTATGGATCTTTTTATTAATCGAAACTCTATGTTGCGGATGAGTTGGTATCTTATTACAAACTATTTAGTTCCTTTATAAACAAGGAACCCTAATCTTAATACTACCCAATCGACTAAACATGCAAGCACGCATTTAATGACTAATACACTAAACTATATTGAGCGTTACAATTATACCCATGCAACCTTAGGCGTTACAAGAATATGGAGAGTTAGCATTTAATTCATATAGCGATCGCGATCCTAGTCGACTTTCACCCTTCAAGAATATACGGCAACGCTTGTACTCTTTAGTAGAATCACTTCTTGATGATTCGGCTTACTTCACAGAAACCTTCGGCAAGAATGTGCAGAATCCTACTTCACATAATTCCCAACAATCCTCCCTAAACTGAATTTGACTTGGTTAAGTTCGGTTTCGACCTTGAAAGATCTTTTGAGACTTGATACTAGAGGATTGTTTTCACACATCATTAGCAAAGAACCAATAATAATCTCATCTCTATGATGATTAAACTTTGAAACTCCGGTCTTTGACAACAAATGACAGAATGTACATCAAAACTTATTAGTTGTATACTATTCTCATCACTTCCAAGTGTGTGAACTCCTGTGAGAGGTGAATCATTGAAAATAATGGATTTTATGTCTCTTTACCAATAGCCATTACTACTGGAGTAGCCAAATGTTTAAGTTCGAAAACTATGGTACACTGATAACCATCTGATTTATAGGCAAACCAGAAACCATATAAACGGATTTGACTTGTCTTTACCTGTAGCCGTTTGCTCAGGACTAGTCAATTCTTAGAATTGGTGAATTGATAACCAAATATGGAGATAGTTGCCTTTACCACAAGCCATATACTTGTGGGCTAGCCAATTCTTGGATTCCAACAAGGAATATACCATGGTGAATTGATGACCATACAACACTCAGCAATTAAGCATGGGTGGTTGCAGACCCTATGATTTTGAGCAAATCATTACAGCTATCAACAGATTTGATGAGTCTTTACCAAAGCTGTACCCTTTGGACTAGCTAACTCTTTGATACACACAAGGTATATCGGTGAGTTAAAACCATCAAAAATGCAACAAAGCGCAAAAGAAAGTTAGTTTTTTTGTTAACTAAGAATCTAACAAACAAACAACATGACAAAACAAAATACTCCCCGAGGCATATGCCTCCCCGAGGCCTATACCTCCCTTAAACTTTGCGTTAAGGGTTAAGCATTCCAATATTGACCACAAGGTGTTGAAACCTTGGTCCATCAAAAGCTTTAGTTAACGGATCGGCCACATTATCATCAGATGAATTTTAGCCACATTTATCAAATGTTTTCATATGCATCTCTTATAAAGTGGTATCGATTTCAATATGTTTGGTTCTCTACCGTGAAAAACAGGATTTTGACAATGCATATGGTACTACGATTATCAATAAAAAGAGTTATGTTCATGAAGTTATACCCATAGTCCAACAATTGGTTTTGAATCCAAAGCACTGTCGCGGTAGTTTGAAAACAACATATTACCTTGATGGTAGAGGTAGCCACAATGGTTTGTTTTGCACCGCCACGAAATCAATCTCTTTCCAAGGAATTGACGACCTCAGGTTGTGGATCTCCTATCTAGATTTGCACCAAGATAATCACTTGTCACTATATGCTTCCAACTTAAAAGAGACTCTTTCGGCACCAAAGGCCTAAATGAGGTTGGCCTTTGAGGTACTTAAAGATCTTCTTGATCGCATTGAGATGGGAAGTAAGTGGAGTGACTTGATGTCGAGAGCACACACTTACAAAGAAAGGTAATATCGGGCCTTGAAGGCGTTAGATACATCAATGAACCAATCATAGATCCGTATAAATGAACATTCACGGGTAGATCCGGATCATTGTTGGTTTTGTTTTGGAGCTTCATAAGGTGTTGTGGCGCCCGACACCTTCCATACCGAATTTCTTCAACATGTCTCACACATATTTATCCCGACCGATAAATATCCCATCTTGTTTCGCTAAACTTGGAGACCCAAAAGAAAGTGAGCTCTCCCATAGCACTCATCCGAAATTCTCCTTCATCAAATCCTCCAATTCCCTACACCAAGCTTCTTTAGTGGATCCAAAATGATGTCATCCACATACACTTGCACAAGTATGATGTCAGCCGAGTTCTTCTTCGTAAAAGAGTCTTATCAATGGCACCTCTTACGTAGCCATGCTTCAACAGAAATGATGAAAGCCTAGCATACCGGGCCCTTGGTGCTGATGAAGTCCATAGAGAGCTTTAACGACTTTGTAAACATGATTAGGATGATCCGGGTCTTCAAATCCTTTCGGTTGTGTGACATAAACTTCCTCTTCAATCTCACCATACGTAAAAGCTCCTTTAACATCCATCCGATCAAAGATGAAGCCCATGTAGGATGCATAGGCCAAGAAAATTGAATGGCCTCTACTCTAGCAACAGTGCAAACACTTCATCATAGTCAATCCTTCCTTTTGCCTCAGTAACCTTGAGCTACTAATCTTGCTTTGTTTTTAATAACCACACCCTTGCATCTCTTTTGTTCTTCGAATCCATTTAGTTCCAATAGCATATTTGCCATCCGGTAATGGTACCAAGATCCAAACTTGTTGGTTCGAAAGCTGTTGCATTTCGTCTTGCATTGCCTCAATCCAACTTGAGTCTTCAAGAGCTTGAGTGACACTGGTTGGCTCTACTTGAGAAAGAAAACAAGCAAACAAAAAGGCTTGAAGTCATGTGATTGTCTCTTTGTCGATTTGAGACATAAGAGAAAAGCAACTGTCCAAATTTAGGACTAGAGATAGCCCTTCGAGTTCTAACAGAGCTAGAATGTCACCAATAATATTGGATTGAGGGTGAGTGATGTTGATTCTTTTTGTAGATGGGGTTGACATCAATGGTAGGTTCAAGATTAGACACGAGGTACAAAAGTTGTGTCATAGGAAGGTGAGGAGAAAATGCGGTTGGGTTGATGATTTCCAAGATCTGAAGGACTTGGAAAGCAAGTATATGGGTCACCAAAGTCTGTGGACACTCTAGTAGGAATAGGAGTAGTAACAGACGAGCTTTCAGCAGATTTGATGACGATGGGAGAGACCGCATCAGTGTTAGCAGAAATGTGGTTTCCACTGACATTCTCATTTGCAAACTTTCCATCCACCTTCTCAGCTTCAAGCTTAGCTGCAAACTCTGCCTAGCAAGGTCCTCGGCATAGTGTGAGTCATCTTCACTCTCGGTGGGGTATCTCTTGAAGAGTTACCGCAACAATGTTAGGAGAGAAAGAAGGCACAAGAATGGGTTGTTCATCATCTTCAAATTCACTTCAGTCGACATCCAAGGTACTGCATTGTTAGTGGGAGTTTCTTGAGAGCACACTTTGGTTAGCCATATGTCTAGTATAACCCGGATAGTCAGTTAGGTAGTCAAGATCAAAATACCACACATGACCTTGTCCTTGAACATTGGGCTTATCTTCTAGGTATCCGAGGTTCAAAGTCTCCTCTATCTTCTTGGCGGATAAGTTGTACACTCTGTAAGCCTTGCTATTAGCCGAATAACCCACAATATAACCATCATCGACCTTTTCATCAAACTTCCCCAAAGGATCACTGGTGTTCGAATGGTTACTTGACAACCAAAAGGTTTGAGGTAATGAATGACTGGAACCTTCCCAAAGAGAAGTTCATATGGTGTTTTGAGGTGAGGTCTAGTTATGGAGACTCATTAAGGACATAGCAAGTTGTGCCAATGACTCCGATCCGAACATAGTGGGCAATTTAGAGTCTACAAGCATTGATCTCGCAGACCTCTATCAAGGTCCTATTCTTTCTTTCAGCTACCCCATTTTGTTGCGGGCTTTTGGATTGCTATAGTCCCTCTTTATCCCTTTAGACCTCTGAGTTCTATAATAATAGCGTTCTTGAACTCGTCCCATTATCACGAATTCCCTTAACCTTCTTGTTCAACCGATTTTCAACGAGGGTGATGAAGTCTTTCAAGACCGGAGATGTTTCATCTTTAGTCCTTAGAAAGAAAACCCGGCAAAATCGCTATAACCATCGATGATAACCAAACAATAGTACTTGTGATCGATGCTTGACTTGAGTTGGACCAAATAGATCCATATGTAACGGTGAAGAGGCTCGAGAGATGATGCTCACCGCAGTGATGACTTTGTAGGATGCTCGTGTTGTTTCCTTTGTTGCATGCAACACAATTATGATCATTGGAGAAAACTTTGGTGGGAAGACCTTCGACAAGTCCCCTTTGGAGAGAGTGTTTATAGTTTTAAAATTCACATGAGCCATTCTCCTATGCCATTTGTTGGACTCATCCAATGATGCTTTAGCCAGAGACAAGTGAGGTCACCTTCGAGGTGAACTTCATTGAGGTTGAAATGTATATATTGTGAGTTCGAGGACTCTCGTGAATTGAAGTATCTTGGAAGCTTGAACTCTTTAGAAAGTACAAGACATTCATTTCGAGAACAAGACCTTGTTCTTGGTGTCACAAATTTGTGAGGCCGAGAAAAGTTGAAGTTACAAGCTCCTAACATAGTACACATTCTCAAAGTTCGATAGAGGTGTCTTGATGGTGCCTTTCCGATAATTCTACCATCACTTCCACCAAAGGTCACATTCCTCCTTCTTCAATAGGAACAAAATTGTGCATCATGTCTCTATTTCCGGACATACTTCTTGAATAGCCACTATCAACAATACCAATATCTTTGTGCTTAAGGGATGATCCTACGAAACAAACATATATACAAAAGAATGTTAGTATACTGAGGAGGCTCAAGTCATTCTTGACTTGAACACCTTGTGGATCATCGATTTAGGTTTAGCAAAGAGTAAGATCCACCATTGTTCTTGGGTTTCCATTGATATTTAGGTCTCTTATTATTCCAAGAACAACCTGCTAAGGACTTGACAGCAGTGCCCCAACATCCTTTCCCATTATTCATAGAGTCAATATATGCAGGCCAATAACCATGTTTAAAATATGGGCTAGTAAGTTGCACATAAGGTCTATCTGCTGATCTCCTCCAAGGAGAGTCAGTTCTAGCTTGTGGGACATAAGGTGGAATTTTGTTAACATTGGTCCACATTGGTCTAGGTTTCACAAGAGCACATGCACCCAATCTTTGCTCATAGAAATCACAATCCTTAATCAAATGAAGTTTACTTCCACACACAAAACATGTCTTCCTTTTGGAAGATTGATTCAACAAAGAAGATGTTCGATTACATGTAGAAGAACTTAAACCGAAACATTAAAGGAATTGTTTTTAACGGACATATTATTCAAAGATTTAAAAGACAAGTCTTCGGGGAAGCACAGCTTGGATGTGGATTCCTCGTGACTATCCTAGAAGGCTTGTAGATAGTATTGGGTGCGAGCTTGGGTGTAGGCTCGGTGAGGGCTTGGGAAGGTCGACTTATCACTTGAATCACGGTTGTAAGTAGATCCTTGATCCGATGAATTGTCCTTTGTCGAGAGAAAGAGACAAAGTCATAAGATGAAGCATCATTGTGCAGTAAGTCGTTTGACTTTTTGCCATACGAGATGGTGTGATCCATCAAAGTCAACGATGATAGATAGGTCGGTGGGCATGAATTCACCTCTAATAGGTCCGAGGACAACATGTAAATCACCTTCCTTTCTAAAGTGTTCTAAGCTGCGGTGTAGATTTACGCCCATCTTGCCTAGCTTCCAATCCTACATACTTACGAAACCCTAAACCTATTCACGAGTTCATAGATTGACTATTATAGAGTTCTCAGCTAGATTGTCACAGATATCAACCATTGTTTATTTCTAGCTATTTCCTCGCAATTTTCTCTTTAAGCTCTAGATTCTCGGTAATAGTATCACTCTTTCTTTTCGATTGCATTTAATGTTAATATTAGCAATATCTAGATCAAATTGTAGCACCTTAATCTTTTCTTCATAAGCTATCTGATTTTTCTGAAACCAAACCTTTTGTCTTTCTAATGTTTTTAACGAAAGTTTATAAGCTTCATTATCAACATAGCATTCATTATATCTAGGTTTCATAGTATCATAAGCTTCCTTCAGTTCATTGTATCTTTCACTACAACCAAATATACAGTTGTGTACCTGAGAAAGTCCCATGAAGGCAAACTGATCATGCCTATCTTCTAAAGTGCATCGGCCGACAATCCAAGCTTCTATCAATCGGCTTCCTCGATCACGGGTTCATGTGCAGCCAGTTGACCTGCTCATCCATGGTGACTAGAGCTGGCGAAGTGCTAACTCCTTCTAATTGCGATATGAGTGGTAGCTAGCTCCTCTCCACTCTTCTGTCTTTGCACTCCCTAGAGAAATGACCCATCGGTGACAAGAGAAACACTTGACCTTTCTCTTGTCAAAACAAGTGGATCCTTTCCCTTGAATCCAAACTTCCTTCCCGCCTTCTCCTCAAACCTCTTGATATCTCTGAAAGCATGGCCACCGCCATTTTAGCTTCATCTCCTCCATCTCAAGAGGGTCCACAGTCAAAATCTTCATAAACAAGATCTTCTTGAGTATCATAATCGACAACAAATGAATAAACACATCCTCTAATACCTTGCCAGTTGGCTTGAGGATGTGATGGGGTGAGATGATAAGATGATGATGGCAAATAAGATGGACTTGAAGCATGCATCATCATATTGGAGTGAGATGTCCCAACAAAGGTGAATGACGGAAGAGGATGCAGTAGGAGATCGACATCGAGGTTTAAGAGATGCGAGTTTGTTGTATAGCTCATCAAAAGTGAGCATGTCCAACCCACCTTTAGCCTTAAGAGCTATCTTGACATGTAACCATGATGGAGGCAAGGATCTCGGGAACTTTGAGTTGCAATCATCATTGTCGAGCTTTGCATTCATTTGGTTTAGTCGACTCGAATCTTGTGAAACTGTCATTATCCCTTGTGGATACCCTCTTCGAGATATTGAACTCTTGGAAGTGTTGTCTCATCATAGACTTCCTCATCCTCCTGGACTCTTCATAGACTTCCTAATCGTTGTAGTGTAGTATTAGGGTAAGCCTCGGGTTGATATCGTTCTCTAGGGAATAGGAATGCTAGTGAGAAATTACTACGCTAAGGTTGGGGTTGAGGAAGATTATTTTTATCTTTTTTATATTTTTTAGAAAATTGAAATTATGAATCTCGGGATATTGGATTTGGGGTGGTACTTCTACCGATTACTCTACTATTATCTAATCTAATTAACTAAGCTAAGGGTAGTGTATGTCTAATTGATGTGTGCTCGTATGATGATTAAAATGTGTTTACCTAGATGCTATTACTCTAGTTATCTTTTATTGATGGTTGAATTGTCACGTCCTTATTCTTAACGCGTTGTGTCTTCTAAGGTCGTAGGGTATGCTTTTTCCCTAACTCTTTGATGATACCTTAAGGTTATTGCCTACAAAATCTCTAGGATTCATAAACTAACTCTAAGGTTATATTTAGATTTTAGCCGACAACAACTCTAGGCGATTATAAACTAATGTTCACAAAGATTACTCAAGCATTAAAAACACAACGATGGCCTATTGCAATCCTAGGCCAATTACAATTAAGAAAAGAGACAACCAATCAATAATCAATACCTAGGTTTCATAGATCTAAGCAAACACACAAGTAAATTAATGGGACATGGTAAACATGCAAGCATACACATACAATTGAAGACATAATTAAATCAATGAAGTAAATTACTTATCTTGTTGTAAAATAGGTATGAAAACCCTAAGATCTGCCCAAGACAACCAAAGATCGGTTTTAGGTTTTACTCCATAATTCTACCTATTTAAAGGTTTGAAAATTCAATTCTATATATAGAGTTACAAGCTGACGGCGTCACTCTTCATTGTGACGCCGTCGGATCGCCTCATTAGAGTTTCGTATTGACCAAGTCAACTTTGTGCGTCACTTTGTGGTTGTGACGCCGTCGCTTCTTCATCTTCGACGCCATCGAATGCGGATCTAGGCCGTGCGAGTTGTGACGCCTACTCTTTAAAGCCCCGGCGCCGTCAATGCAAATAGCAATTTCACTACGAGCCGTCGCATTAGAGGACGGCGTCGCCTTTATCACGGGATGCCGTCGGGTGCGTTTCCGGCGGCTTGAGTGTCTTGATCTTGACTTTGGCGATTTTCTTCACATATTCACGCCTTTCGTCAAAATAAGCGTAATTCCAACATTATGCCTTCAAGAGACCTAAAAGTGAAAAGGAATGAAATTAAGCGATAGAACGGATATAAAAGTGGTCGATTAAGAGCTTAAATGACCCTCAAAAGTGTACCTTTTATATCCTTATCAAATATCCCTACACTTGGTATTTGCTTGTCCTCAAGCAAATGTGCTTTTGGCCAATTAATTTATAAGTTGGGGTCATGAAGCATTAGTTTGGAACAATTCACAACAAGTATAAGCCCATAAAAGTCACAACAAGCACGGAATTACATACTAGCACCTCACAAGTGGTGTTTGGATACTCTCATCTCTCGGTGTATATGAAATATATCAAATTGGAAATGGAAGATAAACACTCATTAACCGGTCCTAGTACATAGATTACCATAGGCTTGAGACTAGATCAAACCTCCATCACTTTGGCGTAAGCACCTAGGAAAAACCATCCAAGAGGTCTTTTAAAGGGTTGTAACGATAGGCTTACGGTAGGGAAAACAAAGGGTTTGGTTGGATAGGCGATTTAGTGGTGGCAAGTCAAAAATCTTTATGTTACAAGCATAAGAAGAATGGCGTTGCTAAGCCAAGACTAGACACTCTAAACTCTAGATAACTTTGAAAAAACAAACATAAATATAAAGATAGATTTAGGATGGTAGCCGTATGTTTTTCATTTTTCATTTTTTTCAACACTCTTTTTTTCGATTTTTTCATACATTTTACTCTACCATCCTCTACGATAACATCAAAATATGAGGATTTATAGGCACATCCCTACACTTGAGTTTTATTACTCTAACACTAATTTGACCCAATTGAAAAGATCAAAACACTTGGAGTACATTATTACGTAAATAAAGGAATTTGAATTTAACGTTCCTTCCATCACTTCATAAAATTTAACTTTTCCCATGAGTCCCAATCGTCCCAAAACTGTATACAAAGGATATGACTCGACTTAGCAACTTATGCAAGTAACTAGATAATTGAACTAAGGTTTTAGTGTGATAAAAATAATGCACTAAAAGTGAGTGCATACAAGGTAGGCTAAGGTGATTTGGGTGTACATATGGGGGTGGATTGTAAACAATGCTCTTCATTGATATTCTGGAGAACCGAAACATCATGAGAACTGCGAAAAGGATAGGCTATGAGGGGTTAACTAGGGTATCGTGTACTAAAGATGAGTACAACGAAAGGGTGTGGGGAATTACTCAAGCGATATGGAAGAAGTAATGATAATACGGTGTCAAACAAGGGTTATCCTAATGCCTCTTATCATTTAGTTATTCCTAACTACACAAGTGTAGTCTCACTAGCGATCTCGGAATGCATCACAAAACAAGTTCTAGAATCTATTATACTACCGGTACACTCTCGAAGCATTAAAGGCGGATGCTTTAATTCCTACAAATCTAGGGGCGAACCTCGCATTTTGGGGTGGAATTTGAGTGGTAAAGGGTTTTGTGCTAGTCATATAACTTCCTATCCATGAGATGCTTTATTAAGACTAATGCCCACTCCTACATGTCATGAAAAATTTTAAATTTGGTGCCAAAATTACCTAACCGATATTTCTCATGGTTTATTACACAAATGAAATTGGACAAGGCAAATAGTCAAGGATAAGCATAGTTTGAGTTTCCATTTTATTTTCCTCCTACACTTAAACCGAACATTGTCCCCAATGTTCCCGAAAGTATCAAAGTTATGATAATGGAAGGTAATTAAAAGCGAAGAAACTAATACTTCCAGATTAGCTCGGTAGGATCCGTGTGAAGTAGTGGTTAAATTCTTCTTCAAGAAGAATGTATCGTGAAAAGCTCCATCCAATCTTATTTATCTTCTTCTTGATAAATAAAACACACACTTTAAGAAAGCAGACGAAACCTTCGTAAAATCGGCGGTAACAATATATATGACTCAACTAAACTAGGATATAATGCTTATGGAATGGATGTTTGCGATTTTACGGAAAATTAAGACTGAGAAATTCCAAAATTTTATAAGTAGCACAAAAACGAGAGAAAGTTAGATAAGTTGTTTCGCTCCTCTGGCGACGTCGGTTATCCGACGAAACTAGTCTGCGCATTTTCGGAAAAATTCGGAAAAATTACATCTTTAGAATCTGGAAAAATTCACGCAAAACATCCATTATGACTCGATACAAGCATTTGACTCTAACAAACACACATATATATCTTTTCAATAATCGTAATTCTCATGTTCACGTTCTTTTAAAACATGTGTAATCTTCCTACACTTATCCCTTTTGTAAAATACCTTTATATGTAATTTAGGCGAGGTTAAAGACAAAAATAAAGCATTTTCACAAATTCAAACATGAGAATAAACAATCAATGAAAAGATATACGACACGCAAACAAGCAAACAATTAAGCATGGTTTGCCTCCCGAAGCGCTTTTCTTTATTTATGAGTCTTGTAGCTAGACTCGAAGTCGTGCCCCACGTGACTTCATTACCGTCACGTTCTTCCTCATGACGGTCTCTATTGGGGTCTTCCATGTTATAGTAATACCCTATTATGCATCTTTCTAAGAAGTCATCTTCTCCCCAATCGGTTCTATATTCCGGTCCTAGTTTCAAACAATCCTTATATAACCCAAAAATCTTATCCATCACATAACCTACTCCCTTCTCCTTATCCTCCTCATTTCTATAGTAGACCGATAGCTTAAGTTCTTTTTCATCATTGGATAATGATGAAAATTTCTCAATCTTAAAGGGCATTTGGTAAGCTACATCATCGGTCTCATCCTTGAATCTCACTATTCCTAACGGCGGATCATAAGTCATCCCGGTGTTTTCTATGAAAGGCTTTCCTAGAATTACGTGGGACAAGCTAGGATCTATGGTCGTACTAATATCATTCACAATTATGAAATCCGTAGGATACATGAAACTACCTACATAGGCGGGCAATCCCTTAACTCTACCAAGGAAATTACAACTAACTCTAGGATTATCGGGATCTTGCCTGGTTGGGATAGGCTTTTTCATTACCCAATTATAGTAGGTGCTAGTCATGATATTTATCGGGACTTGCGATCAATGTGAGCCTTTGCCATGAAAAGATGTCTATGCAACATGGTATGTTAAGATTCCAAGGGTTCCCAAACTTGATCCTAGGGCTTTTCTAACATACATGTGATGAGGTCGCGACTAAGTGTGGTGGCGAGAGAGTTCCTCTTCCGTAGGAAACTTATTCAAATAGTCATCGCCTACTTCATCTACTTCCTCGGTTGTTTCATTCTAGGGTCTCACTAACCTCAAGTATTGTCTCATGGTTCGCTTCATCATTTGTCCTATTAGGTTTCACTAAGGTGATGGTATTGACGAATTAAGCGTGCTTGGCTAACTTACTTGGGTCCTTAATTTCCACGAAGCTTGAGAGAATGAGTTGAGATGGCATTAACCTTCCTATCACTATTGGTCATGGCTTTCAAAGGTTATCTATCTACCTATTCATCTCGGCTTGTTGTTGGTTAAAGCGGTCGAGAGCTTAACTATTTGAGCTTCTTAGGATGTAACTAGGTGTTGCAACATCCCTTCTATGTTTTGTTAGCTAGGGTAGTGAGAGAGGGGCCATGAGAAATCATTAGAGGTGAATTCTTTGGTTTGTCCCCAATGAAGTCGGGCTTGCCCTTCCATGCTTCTCGGGCATCATTGAAAGTCCTAGGTCCGGGTGTTGTAGGAATCTTCCTCCGTTCCATTGGTGCGACGATGTGTAGTCAACGGAAGCTTGTTGAGAGTCTTGTGCAAGTACGAGTTTCATGAGGACCACTACATAGCTCACACAAGGAAGAGACTTTGTTCACTTGGCGCGAAGACTTAGGATTTTCGTAAGAGCTCATTAGGAATTTGACTTGATCTTCAAGCTCGAGAATCCTACGATCGGAAGGTTGTGAGTCAATGGGAGGCAAGGAGATTGCCTTTACGGTTTTGGACAACTCATGGGGGTCATTCTAACTTTTTTTGTCATAGAGAGCAAGGTCCTCTATTATACCCCACGATTCTTCCGCGGTGAGATCACTAAGTTTACCATCGGCCGCTTGGTCGATGGATCGCTTAGTTGGGAAGTTGACATGATCATAAAAGATTTGGACTTGAAGCCAAAGATCAATGCCGTAATGGGACTTTATGGAGTAAGTCCTTGAATCGAGTCCATGTTTCGTAGAGAGATTTACCTTGACGTTGGTGGAACATCAAGATTTCATTCCTAAGCTTAGTAGTTCTCCCCAGTGGGAAAAATTGGGCAAGGAAACGAGTGGTGAGATCATCCCAACTTGAGATGGAGCCGGCGGGAACTCGCTCAAGCCAATTACTAGCTTGGTCCCGTAGAGAGAATTGGAAGAGACACAAGCGCGTGGTCTCCCGAGTAGTAGCATAAAGGTCGATGGAATCAACGATTTTAAGGAAATCCTTAAGATGCTGATTAGGATTTTTGGAACGAAGTCCATGGAATGCACATCCGTTTTGCACCGACCGGATGGTGTCGGATCGTAGGGTCGTAGTTTGGGCTTGGTCGGGAAGCTCAATGGTGTTCATATAGCCTAGGTGGCTTGGTCTTGAGTATTCACCAAGAGTACGGCCTCTTAGCAGGTCATTTGGTGGTGGGTTGATGAGTGGTGGTTGATAATCACCTTCCATGATGAAAAGTGATAGGATTACGAACACATGTCACAAAGAAGGGGGATAGACTACAAGGAAGCTAAAATTAGGAAAAAAAAAAAGCTTACTTGATAGGAATCAAGCAAGGGAACCTAAACGAGGTGGAAATCTAACTAGCTATTCTATTCCCCAGCGGCGCCAAAACTTGATACGCTTACGAGCGCGTTGGGGTCAAAGGAAACTTCCTTTTCTTGAGCAAGTTTTCAACCACCTAGGCGATGAACCTAATTTTGTAGTGTAGTATTAGGGTAAGCCTCGGGATTGATATCATTCTCTAGGGAATAGGAATGCTAATGAGAAATTACTACGCTAAGGTTGGGGTTGAGGAATATTATTTTTATCTTTTTATATTTTTAGAAAATTGAAATTACGAATCTCGGGGTATTAGATTTGGGGGGTGGTACTTCTACCGATTACTCTACTATTATCTAATCTAATTAACTAAGCTAAGGGGTAGTGTATGTCTAATTGATGTGTGCTCGTATGATGATTAAAAATGTGTTTACCTAGATGCTATTACTCCATAGTTATCTTTTATTGAAGGTTGAATTGTCACGTCCTTATTCTTAACGCGTTGTGTCTTCTAAGGTCGTAGGGTATGCTTTTTTCCCTAACTCTTTGATGATACCTTAAGGTTATTGCCTACAAAATCTCTAGGATTCATAAACTAACTCTAAGGTTATCATTGGATTTTTAGCCTACAACAACTCTAGGCGATTATAAACTAATGTTCACAAAGATTACTCAAGCATTAAAAACACAACGATGGCCTATTGCAATCCTAGACCAATTACAATTAAGAAAAGCAGACAACCAATCAATAATCAATAACTAGGTTTCATAGATCTAAGCAAACACACAAGTAAATTAATGGGACATGGTAAACATGCAAGCATACACACATACAATTGAAGAAATAATTAAATCAATGAAATAAATTACTTATCTTATTGTAAAATAGGGTATGAAAACCCTAAGATCGCCCAAGAAATCCAAAGATCGGTTTAGGTTTTACTCCACAATTCTACCTCTTTAAAAGTCGAAAATTGAATTCTATATATAGAGTTACAACTACGACGTCACTCTTTAAGCGTGACGCCGTCGGATCGCAGACCATTAGGGTTTCGTATTGACCAAGTCAACTTTGTGACGGCGTCACTTTGTGGTTGTGACGCCGGCTTCATCTTCAGCGCGCGTCGGCTTCATCTTCGGCGCCGTCGGCTTCATCTTCGGCCGTCGAATCGGATCTAGGTCGTCCGAGTTGTGACGCCTACTCTTTAAAGCGTGGCGCGTCAGTACAAATAGCAATTTCACTTCGAGTCGTCGCAATTAGAGGGACGGCGTCGCCATTTATCCGTGACGCCGTCGAATGCGTTTCAATGAGCTTGAGTGTCTTGATCTTGACTTTGGCCATTTTCTTCACATATTCACGCTTTTTCGTCCAAATAAGTGTCATTCCAGTATTATGCCTTCAAGAGACCTAAAAGGTGAAAAGGAACGAAATTAACCAATAACGGATATAAAAGTGGTCGATTAAGGGCTTAAATGACACCTCAAAAGTATACCTTTTAAATCCTTATCACTCAAACTGTTCTCTTGCCATAAAATCATTATGATTTTCAAATTTTTCTTTTTTGGGTAATTTTGAATCATTGTAAATATTGTATTGTTGGTTTAAATTACGGTGATTTTTGAAATATTCTTGTTTGGGTATTTGGGAATCATTGTAAATAGTGTATTGTGGGTTTAAATCGATAGGAGATAAAGGAACGTTAAGATCTATACCCAAAGAACTAGAAGAAGAAGGCTTTCCCACAGAGCATTGCTCAATCTTAGTAATAAAAATAGTTTGTGGCGTAACTTTCCTTTGCAAATTTCGTTGGTGTAAAATCTCACATCTTCATCGTCTACAATGTGGACACACTTTGTACAAACTTTGTAACGTAAACACGAGGTTGCACGATCGTTAAACTTGTACTTTTTCTTCACAATAGCTACTAGTTGATTGTAAGTAATATTTCTTTTAAGGCAAACACCAAAATTCACATCTCCGTAAACCAAATATACACTAAATTCAGTACTCGATTCTCCCATTATTTTTGAGTGATAATGTAAGTTTACAATCTAATTCTTTCTAATAAGTACTGTAATATATATAGATGTTTGGGTAAAAATTATGTATGTTAGTTGGAAAAGTAAAATAAATGTAGTAATTAACTTAGTAGATACTCGACTACTCGACCGACGGCTACTCGACCTATGTTTGGGAAGATGTAGTAATTAATTGTCCAAATTAATATGCATTTAATAATGCATCTACTGCATATGTGTGTTAGTTATGAATTTAAATGATATCAATAAATTTGTGTTTGGTTGTAAAAATTAATGTAGTAGATACTTGACTACTCGACCGACGGTACTCGACCTATGGTTGGGAATATGTAGTAATTAATTGTCCACATTAATATGCATTTAATATTGCATCTACTACATATGTGTGTTAGTTGTGAATTTAAATGATATGATTAAATTTGTGTCCGGTTTTAAAATTAATGTAATAATTAATGTAGTTGATACTCGACTACTCGACCGACTGACTACTCGACCTGCGGGGAATATGTAGTAATTAATTATCCACATTAATATGCATTTAATATTACATCTACTACATATGTGTGTTAGTTGTGAATTTAAAATTCTAGATTTCTTTTTTATTTAATGTTAAACGGTAATAAAATTCAAATTCAAATATATGAGCGGGATTTATTGTTGGATTCAAGTTCAAATTTAAAAACCTAACCTATAAATACCCATTCAAGTCATACACTCATCTCATACACTCAACACATACACAACTCATATACTCAACTCACACACGGATTTTCAAAAATGTTACACAAAGATTTCTCTCAAAAATTCCCTAGTCCACCACAAAATGAGCATGTTTATGACGCTTCACCAGAATATCTCTTCCCGGTATTCCCAAATGAAAATGAAGCATCAAACGTTCAACTGGAAGTTCCCTTACCGGTATTCCCAAATGAAAATGAAGCGGCGAAAGTCCCACGAGAATGAGCAAAATAATCCACCTGGAATACGATCCCAATCCGTTTGGGTTAAGTGACCATCAACTCCGACTAATTGAACAAGATATGGAAGTACTCATTGAGTTTGAACTAGCCGAGAAATGTGAGGAAGCTGCTCGTAGGGAGCGGGAACAACGCGAATTTGAATACCGATGGGAAATGGGGCTTGGACCTGAGCAATCATATACTTCAAGTGACGCGGGCTGGGTCTCGGATGATTCTTTTTTTTAAGTTGTTGTTTTATTTTGAGAACTATGTATTTCATGTCCTATCATCTAATTTCATGTCCAATTGTTAGTCTTTGTGAGAAATATATGTATAAAATTTTGATTTTAATTTTTGAATTTGACCCTTCCCAATGTAAGAACAAAGTTTTATTGATATCATTTAAATTCAAAATTAAATGCATATTAATGTGGACAACTAATTACTACATATTCCCAACCATCGGTCGAGTAGTCGTCGGTCGAGTATCTACTACATTAAGGGCCCGCTTGGTTCAAAGTGGGGAAAGGGAAATGGAAAAGGAAAGGGTAAGGGAATGCAAAGGAATGAGTGAGGTGGGTAATCAATCCCTTACCTCTCAATTTATTCTATAATGGTTCATTACTCATTACGGGGTAATCAATCCCTTACCCCTCCCTAACCAAGCACTATATTATGAGTGAGGTGGGCCCTTTTAAATACCTTACCCATTCCCCACCCCCTTATCCCTCTAACCAAGCACGCCCTAAGTACTACATTAATTTTTACAACCAAACACAAATTTATTCATATCATTTAAATTCACAACTAACAAACGTATGTAGTATATGCAATACTAAATGCATATTAATGTGGAAATTTAATTACTACATCTTCCCACCATAGGTCGACTAGCCGTTGGTCGAGTAGTCAGTATCTAATACATTAATTACTCCATTAATTTTTAAACCAAACACAAATATATTCATATCACTTAAATTCAACTAACTAACATATGTAGTAGATGTAATATTAAATGCATATTAATGTGGACAATTAATTACTACATCTTCCCAACCATAGGTCGAGTAGCTATCGGTCGAGTAGTCGAGTATCTAATACATTAATTACTACATTAATTTTTAAACCAAACAAAAATTTATACATATCACTTAAATTCACAGCTAACACACATATGTAATAGATGCAATATTAAATGCATATTAATATGGACAATTAATTACTACATCCTCCCAACCATAGGTCGAGTAGCCGTCGGTCGAGTAGTCGAGTATCTAATACATTAATTAATACATATCTAATACATTAATTAATACATTTATTTTTACAGCCAAACACAAATTTATTCATATCATTTAAATTCACAACTAACACACATATGTAGAAGAAGCTATATTAAATGCTTATTAATGTGAACAATTAATTTAACATCTTCCCAGCCATATGTAAAACGTGTCGCTATACATCAACGTTTTGCACGCTAAAATAAATTATATTTAATCTTTTAAATACACATTTTTTCCTCGTATTCTCGTTTGATTAATCTTTTAAATACACATCTACTTTCGAGTAACTTTATTATATGTAAAACTAAAATTTCAAATTAATCGATATACAGTACTACCATTGCAAATAATATATAGTTGATGCAGATTTCGAATTCATTGATTTATCGACCGTTGGATCGTTTCATACCCAATCATCCATAGATTAGTAAATATGCATGGTGAAAATTTGTTACTGTTTTTAATTGTTAGTGTCTTGTGTGAATATAATCTTTGGTAAAAATATTTTTAGTTATAACCAAGTGATCAAAATTTACAACGGTATAATTAATTTGCATAAATTAATTGTCGCAAAACATCAATAGATTAGTAATAGTTATCATAAGTTATATTGCAACTACCGCTTCCGACTACAACCAAACTAGTAACTAGACACTTAACAAACTACAAAAACTCGTTAAAATATTTTAACTTAGAAATGAAAATACAAAGGAAGAAACATCAATCGTTACGTACATATTTCACTTCAAGTACCACCATCACCGCTGCCGTTTTCAAGAACCGCATCCTTGGAGAAAACCTTGACCAAATTGTTTATTGTGATGTTAAGATAATGATTGCCAGATTTTTTGGGAGAAAATACAGAAACATTTTGAAGTATCAAGACAGTTCCGACGGTAAGTTGCTTTTTAAACCTCTCATCATTAACAACTTTGTGATGTATTGTACCTGACATAAACCCTGAAATGTCTTTCAATGTTACTTTGAGATCACCCAAAACATTCGAAGTACAAGACTTGATTATCGCAACAACCTTGTCAACTTTCCCTTTTTTAAGAAATTTTTTGATATCGGCAAAACAACCAACAATGATCCCGCCATCAGCATTCATAAACTCAACCGCATTAATCCATGGACCACTTTTAAAATCCGAATCCTCGCCCAAATCATCAACAACTTTCCTAATAAACTCATGTGTCATCATTACACCATCGTCCACACCATCCCGAATACCTGCAGGAGCGGGTATCTTTCTAACAGGGTTTTCAACATAATTATCAACTTGAGAGATTGTAGAGGATATTGTGTTTTGTGTTGTGGCGGATAATCGGAGATCGGAGTCGTCTATATCAAGTAATTATTCTCAATCGTAATTTGGTGGTGAATTCATTGCATCGTTTTTAAGGTTTGGTAGGGCTTCCATATGTTTTTCACCTCTATTTATATTTATCATCTACCCCATCACATTAATTATATTATGTGTTAGTTGGGAAAAGGTTAAATTAAGTGTTCACAACTTCACATCAATATAAATGTAATCAATTAAAAGGTGTTAGTTGTAAAAATTAGTTGTTGTAATTCATACATGTTAGGATACTTGACCGTCAGCTACTCAACCACTCGAATTTGAATTAGATCTATTATCCATCATGTAATATCCTTTCAGATCACTATATTAACCCTTTTTTTTTATTATTTCCAGGTTTTACACACATCATTGGTGTTTGTTCACTAATACGCCAAGAATTTGTGTACATTTCACTAATAGTTCGGTAACTTTTACACATTTATTTTTGACTGGATTATTTTTTGTTTATTTGGATTTTTCAATTTAACACACGATGTCTAATAATTCTAATGATCACGTATTTGAAGTTTTCAATAAAAGCATATTCTACGTCTTTTCCCTAAGGTACGCAGGTGCAAAAATTCTTGAAATGAAACTATCTATGTCTAAAACGTTGTCGTATTCCCAAATGTGTGACATGTTGTTAGAAAAAATAAAAAGGGATACTTGGGCTTGGTTTTATTGTATACCAAAATGTAGCTTATGAGAAGGTTTGACTATAGTGGAAAGTGATAGAGAGATGTTAAGAAGATGTATGAATTGGCTCAGCTCCATGGGAAACTTGAGGTATATGTTTCCTATACTCCTCAAGCATTCCTAGTTGATTACTATCACAAAAACTTGTGTAAAGATGAGTTTGATGAGGAGGTGACAACATAATTAAAAAATCATGATAAGAGAAAGAAAGTTTTTGATTGTATGTCCTTGGAAGAGGTTAGTGCATGGGAAAAGGAAGAATCTCAATCACCAGCTTACTTAAAATCACCGCATGACAAGCCATTTAAAGAAGCTAGTCTCTTTAAACTAAGGATGCTTTTTGATGATTTTGAGGATGCAGCTCATGATGAATTTGATGAAGGTTCTAGAGTTGTTCCTTATGTGTCCAAGAACGGTGATAACAATAATTTATATGGGCATTTTGTTATTGTAATTTATGATGGTTATGTTTCATTGCCTTGTTTGTTGAAATTTAGGTTGCCTTCTTTTAGTTAACATTGTGGAAAACTAGAAGGGGGGTTGTATAGTTTTGCCGATTTTAAGTTACTTTCAAAAACTTTAGATTCGTTAATATGTGAGATCTTATGGATGTAGAGAAAGTATAGATCTAATGATAAAGCAAGTAAATAAAGTAAAGCAAAGGGATAGAAATGACACAACCGATTTATAGTGGTTCGGCTACAAGGACACCTTCCTTGTCCTACACCACTCCCCGAGTCACCTACTCAAGAGTTCAAGCACTATGTCAACAAACTCCTTCACTTGGCGGAGAAGCCTTCACAACGTTGCTTACACCTTTTTCCGGTACAAAGCTAAATACCGAGTTTGTAACACGGTGGACCAAACCAACATGACTATTACACAACAAATGTGTGAAATATCAAATACAAGATCTTTGCTACAGAAATCTTGCGGAGTGACAAATCAATCAAGGACCCCTTGCTTGGATGACTTGTAGAATGCTCGTGATCTCGCCTTAGAGAAGGACCTATATGAGAATCACAATAGAAAGAAAGAAGAACAACTCTCTAGATCAAGTGATCTATATGCTAGAAGAGAATGAGAGTGTTTGAGATATTTAGTAAGAAGAGGGTAAGTTAGAATGGAGAAATGGTCTCTATTTATAGGCAAATTCGCCACTATTCCCGGATCCCACGGATCCTCCCACTGGGATCCGTCTAGTGTAATCCTAGGGATCCGTGGGACGCTCCTCTTTGCCCATGGGTTTTTGGTTATGGGTCATGGGTTATGGGTTGGTCCATGGGTTTTCTATAGATTCAATGTATCTAGAGTATACATTGTATCTAGCCAACAGGTATGGGTTATGATCCATGGGTTATGGTCAATGGGTTGTGGTTTTTACCCATCCTAATAAACTATTAAAACAAATGATTAATTACAAAATTTTTGTATTAAATGGCTATATGTAAATGCTTTACAAAAATAACATGTATCCTTATAATTTTACTTATGATAACATTATCTTTGTTATCAACAAAACACAAAGAGATCGCAAAATATTAATAAACGTTTTTACGGTTTATTTGTATTAACAATCTCCCCCTTTTTGTTGATGACAAAACATAATGGTATGATGAGTAAAACTTAAGAATAGATGTATGTTTTGAAAGCCCCTAAGTTTTACTTTTCTCCCCCTTTTTATCGAAACAATAAGTTAACCCTTTGAAGAAATAAAATTGTGGAAAAATTAGTCCACGTATCGCTTACTCCCCCTTGACGGTAGCTCCCCCTAGTTTGGGGCGTCAAGTGAAGAAAAAAAATAAAAGTCCTACAAAAAGAAAGGTTAGTAACATGCTTATATAATCTTGTGATCGATGAGAATCAAGATTGGGAGCCAAGGTATGTAAACGAGGCCTTGTAATAAAACAACAAAGTGTAGTGGTTTTTATGCCACATACAAGCATGTAAAAATAAGAACAAGACTTGTTCTTGAAAATGACTAAAAGAAAATACTAATAGTAGAAAAATAGTGAGGATTCCTTTCATGTTTGCATAAGGTTTATGGATGGAAGTTTTGATGAGTGATGGTCTTGAGGCGATCAAGAATGTGGTTTAGAATGAATCGCATTTCCGCCATAACTTCAATTGCAAAATCCCTAGTGGATTGGCAATGTTCACAATGTAAGTGATGTGGGTAATGAGTGCGGAAGTTTTCCGGGTTGTGTTGATTTGAGTTATGCGGAAGATGTGGTGGAAAAATAGGAAAATATGGATCAACGTCTAGAATGTTTGTAAGTGGTGGTGGAAAAGAACCTAGGTGTTCTTGTAATGTAATGGGAGCTAATGGTGGTGATGTTTCAAGATCTTGAAAAATAGTATTTGGAGATGTGGGGTGTGTCAAAAAGACTATTTCTTTTTGTTTAGGTTGTTTAGATCTTGTTGGAGTCTTAAGGAGTTCAAAAAGAGAGATCCTAGGTGGTGAGTTGATGGATGATGATGTTGGTGTACTTATTGGTGATGAGGGAGGTGCTATGATGGAAGCATTTTGTGGTGAGTTATTGGTTGAGGATGAACCATGTGAAGGTGGTTTTGTTAAACAACAAGATCGGATGTTAATCCGTGCGGATATCTTTGATTTTGAGTGTGGTATTTTGGAGGGTGGTAAGACAAAGGTTTGGATATCTTGAGATGAGTTGTTTGTACTAGATGATTCATCAAAGGTGATTGATCTCTTGGAAGACATGGTTGTGTGTGTGTGAGGATGATATGAGTAGCAAACAATGTTGGGAATCCTTCTTATAGAAAAAAAATGTTGCATTGCAACGAATGCTTGACCCAAAATATAGATTAAAATCTAATGATTAGATATGAATTTAAGCCATGTGATCATGAGAAAACAAGCATTAAATCCCATACTCCCAAAAAAATGAAAAAAGTAGAAGTTCATCAAGCTTCTGTCTCACGGATCCCATGGATCCTTCCTTGAGGATCCGCCAAAGATTAAATTTGGGATCCGTGGGTCCGTGATTCAGTGCGCACAAAATCTTCCTTTTGGAAATATTTTTGCCTAGTGTGTGCCTATATGCAAACTATTTGGAGTTACGGTTATCTCGACTCCTAATAAAAAAGAAATAAACTAGAAGTGAAAAAAAATCCTATTGAGATAACCCGAAAACACATATTTAGTACTTGAGTACGTAATTTAGTGTTATCAATGCTCCTAATTCATTGTTTCTTAAATGAATGTACCCGAAAATACATATTAGTTATGTATCTCCTTTAGCATTCACAAGACATGAGATGCAATGAAAACGGGTTTTTACTTTGTATTAACAATAAAAAAGTAATTTGTCCTAGACGTGAGAAATTGCTTTTGTGAAATTGATACGGGAAGGTATCATCTTTTTTAAAAAACATTTTGAAAAGAGGTTTTCTTTGTGTGAATAAAATCCGTCTTATCCTTTTAAAAATGTGTATGTAATTATGTGTTTGTAACTTGTACTTATTTTGAAAGAAAATAAGAAGACTATAAGTGAAAAACTTATCTTGGGTTTTGAAAATTCCCGTATTGTTTGTGAGTTGTGTCTGAAATAGAGATCCTAGACTCAGAAAGAAGAAGGCAAGTGTTTACATACCTTGTAGAGTCAAATAAATTACGACGTTTGTTCCATGAGACCAAGACCAAGACGAAGTAGGTTGAATTGTTCCCACTTCAACGGTTTGATGAGGACATCAGTTATGTTGTCTTCGGATGCTACTTTCTCAATAGAGATGTTCCCCTTTTGAACATTATCTCTTAAGAAGTGATGACGAATCTTTATATGCTTTGTGCGAGAATGTAATACCGAATTCTTGCTTAAATCTATGGCACCCTTGTTGTCACATAGAATGGCTATGTCACTTAGATGAATGTCGTAGTCAACTAACGCTTGTTTCATCCATAGTGCTTGTTGGCATGCTTTGCCAGCGGAGACGTATTCGGCTTCGGTTGTTGATATTGCTAGTGCCGTTTGTTTCTTAGAACCAAGATGTTAAACAACATCCCATGAAACTACATACCCTACTTGTACTTTTTCTATCAACGTAATCTCCTGCATGGTCAGAATCTGGATATACAATTGTTTCTACCCGTGCCCTTAGGATACCATAATCCTAATTGTGTTGTACCTTAATATATCTAAATATTCTTTTACGGCTTCTAAGTGTGATGTTTTGGGTCTTCTTGAAACCCAAGACATAAGCAAACACTAAACATGATATCCGGCCTACTTGCCGTAAGGTAGAGAAGACTACCTATCATGCCATGATATTTAGTATTATCTACGGATTCTCCTTCTTCATCTTTAGTGAGTTTGGTGTCGGATGACACTGGTGTCCTAATTGGTTTTGACTCTTCTAAACCGAATTTCTTTAACATCTCTTTTATGTATTTGGATTGGTTAAAGAAGATACCATCTTCTACTTATTTGATTTGTAGACCAAGAAAGAAACTAAGTTCTCCCATCATACTCATCTCGAACTCGTCATGCATGATTTTAGAGAAATCATCAAATATGTCTTGACAAGTGGATCCGAATATAATATCATCTACGTATATCTGAACTATGATTATATGTGACTCTCTTTTCTTAGTAAAAAGTGTGTTGTCAACTAACCCCATGGTATAGTTGTGTTTAATTAAAAATGACTTGAGTCTATCATACCAAGCTTTTGGAGCTTGTTTAAGACCATAAAAGGCTTTCTTTAATTTATACACATGTTTAGGTTTTTCAAAATCGATGAATCCCGGAGGTTGAGCTACATATACTTCTTCATTAATGAAACCATTTAGAAAAGCGCTTTTGACATCCATTTGATAAAGCTTTAGATCATTAGCACAAGCATACACAAGAAGTATTCTTATAGACTCCAATCTAGCCATGGGGGCATAGGTCTCATCAAAGTCTATTCCTTCTTGTTGGTTATACCCTTGGGCAACGAGTCTAGCCTTGTTCCTAGACACTACTCCATTTGCATCTAATTTGTTTTTATAAACCCATTTGGTTCCTATTATGGTTTGAATACTAGGTGGAGGGACAAGTGTCCAAACATCATTAGAAACAAATTGATTTAATTCTTCTTGCATAGCCATTACCCAACTTTCATCTTTTATGGCTTCTTGTGTATTCTTAGGTTCTATGGTTGAAACAAAACAAAATAAGCTACTTTGGTTTTGAACTTGAGACCTTAATTTCTTTCGTTTAGTTTTCCTATGACCTTATCTACGGGGTGATCTTTGGACTCTTTAATGTTTATGACTTCATCATTTAAAGGTTCTTCTTCTTCATTTATCTTTTTCTTTATTACTATAGCTTCACTTTCTACAATCTCGTCATTGACAAGAGGTGGAGAGGGTTTGGGTGGACTTTCATCAAATTTTATATTTAATGAATCTTTTACCTTCATTGTTTCTTTGTTTAATATGATGTAAGCTTTGCTATCTGGAGAGTAACCTAGAAAGATACCTTTGGTTGATTTAGGATCAAATTTTGTAAGGTAATCTTTAGTGTTAAGAATAAAACATTTACTACCAAAGACTCTAAAATGATCTAACGTAGGCTTTTTGCCTCAGAGTAACTCATATGGAGTTTTACCTAAGATTGGTCTAATTAAGACTCGATTGAGTATGTACGTTGAAGTATCAACGGCATTGCACCAAAACTTTTGAGGTATAGATTGCTCATTAAGCATGGTTCGACTCATTTCTTTTAGGGTTCTATTCTTTCTTTCTACTACCCCATTCGATTGTGGAGTGCGTGGAGCTGAGAAGTTGTGAGTAATACCATTAGCGTCACAAAAAGCTCCGAATTGCACTTCATTATCGAATTCCCTACCATGATCCGTTCTAATAGACACTATAGGACTTCCCAGTTGTCTTTGGATTTTCTTGCTTAATATTTTGAAATAATTTAATGTTTCCGTTTTGTTCTTTAAAAATTTTGTCCATGTATACCTAGAGTAATCATCCACTATGACCAAAGTGTAGTAGTTGCCTCCATAACTTTGGATAGTGGATGGACCAAATAAATCCATATGTAGTATTTCTAGACACTTGGTTGTAGACACCTATTTGTGAGGAATGTTAGAACACTGGATCCTGCCTTGAAAAAAGAGCGCATTCGCGCTGCCAGAGAGCGTATCGAGGATTTGGAGGGAGGGCAAAGAAGCGCTGTGGCGGGAACAAGAGCTCATTGTTCGTTTTTAGCTTTATTACTAGAATGAACTTGTTTTCCTACATTACAAGCATCACAAAAGTGATGTTCATATTTTAACTTAGGTAGATCTCTTATTAGATCTTTGGATGATAGCGATTGAAGAAGTCGCATATTGGCATGACCCAATCTTTGATGCCATAAGGTCGAAGTATCATCCATAGAGGTAAGACAAAGTTTGTCTTTAGGTTCATTACCAATTTTAATGACATAGACTCTATGTTTCTTAATTCCTCTTCCTATGGTTATGCCATTTTTTAATATCTTACTACCGGTTTCGGTAAAAAGTAGATTGCACTTTTTATCACATATTTGTCCTATACTTAAGAGGTTAAAGTTTAGGTTTTCTACGTGACACACATCGTTAATAGTTAGAGATTTGTTAGAAATCGTACCTTTACCGATGATTCTACTTTTGCTATTTCCAAACACCACATTACCTCCATTGAAGGATTCATATGTGGAGAATAGATCCTTATTGCCGGTCATGTGCCTCGTGCACCCGCTATCCTTGACACATTCATTGGGGTCTAGGTCGACCTTTAAGCACACCTAAGAAAATAATAAACTCCAAATTTTGGTCCCCATTTGTTCATGGGTCCATTAGTGTTAAACATTCCATTCATGTTAGACATGTATGGATAAGGTGAGTATGCATTCCATGGAGCAAAGTTTTGAAAAGGAAAACCATTTTGCATATTTGGGTTCCATCCCATTTGATGGTTACTTCTCGGGTAAACATTATTAGGTCTCCTAGAAGGATTTAGTTTTGAAAAGGATGGAGCCTTGTTTCTTGCAAAAGTAGGATTATATTTTGGAGGTGGTTGTCTAGTGGTGACATGAGTTGGTTTCTTCTTATTAATGATAACAAAATCTGTTCTAGATGTAGAAGCTACGTTATTACCACTGTTTGCTACAGCAGACCCACGGATCCCTGGCTGTACATTAGCCGGTTCCCTTTTTAAGGGATCTGTGGGATCCGCCACAATAGTGGTTGGTTTTTCTAGTGCCTTAACAATTTTTGTTTCTCTATTTTCACTAGTTGATGGATCAAGTTGTTGGATTCCTAAACCTTCTCGGTTGCCTTCAGTCTTAATACTATCTAGCATTATATTTTACGTATTCGTGCTCATTCTAGCAATCTTATAATCTAGTTGATCAACTAGTGTTTGAATTTGAACGCAAAGTTCACATTCACCACTTGCTATTTTACCCTTTTCAAGTCGTTTTAATTTTGCTTTTAATTCTATGACTTCCTTATCTAAGTGTTGTTTTTGACTTTTTAAAAGCTTGTTTTTGTTAATTAGTTGTAAGCTAATATTGCAAAGTTTGTCATATTCATTATGCAATGAGTCGTCATCAAGTGATGAACTACTATAGTATTCGTGACATACCTCGTCATTTGCCATGAGACAAATTTCTTCGTCCTCCTCGTCGCTCATTCCCCACGTGCCGCTCATGAACGCCTTTTGATCATCCCGTTTGGGACACTTACTAATAAAGTGGTTTGGATCCCCACATTTAAAGCAAGTACGATCATCTTTTGGCTTCTCGTCCTCTTTGCTTTTCCGGAAGCCTTTCTTATCGTCATATGGTTGTTTGACGTATCTTCCCTTCCTTCTAAAGAACGTTTTAAAGTCCCTTACCTCCATAGCGTACTCCTTGTCGTCACTATTCGAAGAGGAGTTCTCTTCATCGCTTGAAGCCTTTTTGGCTTTAAGGGCAAGAGATTTTTGTTTCTCTTTCACCTTTGAGGCTTCGAAATCTTTAGCAAGGACAAGCTCGTAGACTTTTAAGTTGCCTATGAGTTCATCAAGGGTGAGGATTGTCAAATCTTTTGACTCTTCAATCGCCATCACCTTGGATCTCCACTTAGATGGAAGTGCCCTTAGATACCTCCTAACATGGTTATGGCTAGAAAAAGATTCATCAAGTTCTTGTAAAGATGTAATAATAGTATTGAAATTAGCAAATGAATGATCTATAGTTTCCTCATCCGATATTGAAAATTGTTCATATTGTTGAACAAACAAATCAATTTTATTATTTTTAACTTGTTGATTTCCTTGATGAGTTACAACTAAAGAATTCCAAATTTCTTTAGAGGTTTTAAGCATAGAAGTTCTTTCGAATTCCTTTTTCGGTAAAGCATTATACAAAACCATTTTAGCTTCACTATTTTTAGAAAGCTTTTTATTCATTTCATCATTTAGTTTATCATGAGGTATGTTAACTAAATTTCCTTTATCATCATTTGAGGTAGCCTCAAAATCACCTTCAACAATAATGTACCAAAGATCAATATATTTAGACTTCACATATGTTTCGAATCTATTTTTCCAATATATAAAACCATTAGTTTCAAGTAGTGGTGGTCGTTGCATAGAGTGCCCTTCCTTACAATTTTCAGAACCTATAGTGATCGAAAAGTTTTTAAAATACAAATTTATTTTAAAACTTTTATAAACTTAGCTCGTGATGCCAATTGTGGAAAACTAGAAGGGGATTTTAAGTTACTTTCAAAAACTTTAGATTCGTTAATATGTGAGATCTTATGGATGTAGAGAAAGTATAGATCTAATGATAAAGCAAGTAAATAAAGTAAAGCAAAGGGATAGAAATGACATAACCGATTTATAGTGGTTCGGCTACAAGGACACCTTCCTTGTCCTACTCCACTCCCCGAGTCACCTACTCGAGAGTTCAAGGACTATGTCAACAAACTCCTTCACTTGGCGGAGAAGCCTTCACAACGTTGCTTACACCTTTTTTCGGTACAAAGCTAAATACCGAGTTTGTAACACGGTGGACCAAACCAACACGACTATTACACAACAAATATGTGAAATATCAAATACAAGATCTTTGCTACAGAAATCTTGCGGAGTGACAAATCAAGCAAGGACCCCTTGCTTGGATGACTTGTAGAATGCTCGTGATCTCGCCTTAGAGAAGGACCTATATGAGAATCACAATAGAAAGAAAGAAGAACAACTATCTAGATCAAGTGATCTATATGTTAGAAGAGAATGAGAGTGTTTGAGAGATTTAGTAAGAAGAGGGGTAAGTTAGAATGGAGAAATGGCTCTCTATTTATAGGCAAATTCTGCCACTTATCCCGGATCCCACTGATCCCTCCCACTTGGGATCCGTCTAGTGTAATCCTAGGGATCCGTGGGACGCTCCTCATTGCCCATGGGTTTTTTGGTTATGGGTCATGGGTTATGGGTTGGTCCATGGGTTTTCCTATAGATTCAATGTATCTAGAGTATACATAGTATTTAGCCAACTTGGGTATGGGTTATGATCCATGGGTTATGGTCCATGGGTTGTGGTTTTTACCCATCCTAATAAACTATTAAAACAAATGATTAATTACAACATTTTTGTATTAAATGGCTATATGTAAATGCTTTACAAAAATAACATGTATCCTTATAATTTTACTTATGATAACATTATCTTTGTTATCAACAAAACAAAAAAAGATCGCAAAATATTAATAAACGTTTTTACGGTTTATTTGTATTAACAAACATGTGTTAATTCTTGTCGGTAACCAAGATCGTGTAATGTATTAGTTGGTATTTAATGTTATCAGTATATTATGGTGTCTAACAAGGATTATAGTCATAAAAGATTGAAGCGGATATTATATATTTTTTTCTGTAGTTTAAGTTTAGACCGAGAATCTTTTAGAAAAAAATAAAAATTATGAAATACGGTAACAGTATAGATAATTTTCGGTATAATATATAAAAGCGTAAACATCACATGTCGTTTTGGTTGTATTTAGATAGCCAATTTGAGGAGGGGGGGGGGGCGTTTGAAAGTAATTTAAATATAAGGTTCTTTGTGTCATTCTTTTATTTTTGTATTAGTTCATAGTGTAAGGATTTTCTATTGTAAGTTTCAATTTTTTTTTAAATGTTGTGATTTCAGTTATGTTTTGTAATCATTCTCTTCGATCACGGTTTTATGCTTTAATTAATTTTCGGGTGAGTAAAAATGAGTTGGATTGGGCTATTTATACACGTATTATTATTGAAGCCCTACCTAATCTTCATTTTGATCATGTTTTACTGTACACTTTCTGTATCTACTTTCTTGCAAATCAATAGCAAACATCACTCCAAATCTCGATGAGTTGCGTTGCGCTAGTGGTTCCAATGATATTGCCACCATGTTCAAGTTTCTCTTTAACAGTGAAGTGATGGAAGCACGAACTCGCCTAGTCAGATTGAAAGAAATATTTCGAGAACTAGCCGATGTGATTGCGAAGCGTGAAAGGACACTTAGGGAGGTCCATTATCTTTGGCCATACCATGAGAAAGGGGTGGATGCTTTGGGCTGTCTGGTGAACATGAATGTTGCTGATCGTAATATTTTGCAAGGGCTTGAAGCCTCGGTTGATTTGATTCGTCATGGGATTGAACAAAAGGAAGATAACGTGACACTAATGGAGATTGATGAAGACTTGTCGGATGTTTAGTGTGATCGGCAAGATATTTTGAAGCTTTTGGGTATGCAAGTGGTCTAGTTAGGTGAATGTCTTTTGGTTTCTATGGATAATTAGTAAGTAATTTGGTTTCTATGGTTTATTTATATATAACTATAATGTAAATATAGTTTGGGTGCAGAAAAACTCTTTTAAGTTAGGGTTAATGAATATGTACTTATTTGGATGATGATTATGTACTTAAGTTATGTACTGAAGATTTGGGTAATGAATCATTATGGTATTTTATCCTAATTGAATTTGTTGCCATTTTGTATATGCGATTCTAGTGTAGATGTTGAAATTGTTGCCACATTGTAATGGAAATTGGTAATCGCATCAATATGGTTTGACAACATGGATTAATATAGGAGCGTTGAATAAAATTAGAGTGTAGCTGTTTTTTGTTATAAAGTGGGTCAGTTTTAGGAAGTGGGTCAGTTTTAGGAAGTTGATGAAGATTGTGTTTTGGGTCTACCCAGTCTGACCCATTTGGACACACTTCTGTCCTGATTATCTTTGTACATTTCTATATGGTTGAAATTTTGAGCGAATCTGGTCTAGTTTACCTTGTTCATCTTGAGAGTGAAGAACTGGAGATATAGCAATTTCAAAGTGAATTGAAATCTGTATTTGTTAGTTGGAATTTATAATGCAGCTTGGATTAACTTATTTGATTCATTTGCCATTGGAAAATATATGTTGTTTAATGCGTCTTTGTTTGATGTAATTATGTGTTTTGCGTAAACCCAATATGACCTGAATACACTTTTATCTGATTGCCCAGTTGGCGTGCTTCATTTCTAGCTTAATTTTTTACAGTACATTTTTATTGACACTTGAGGGTAACTTTTGTTCAATTGACACTTCTGGGTGACTTTTGTTCCATTGGCAAGTTTCATCCACTAGTTTTTACCACTTTCATCCATAATTTCAGACACAAAAGAACGAGTACATTTTTTGTTTACCAATTGTCAATTTGTTACACGTTCCTACCTACTTCAAATGCATATACTAGTGACGTCTTCTTGAGGTCAAGGAAGAAGAAGTGTGCACGTATGTGTTTCTGGTCAACCCAGTTTGACCCATAAGAATAAGTTTTTCTGTCCAATTCACCCGGTTCATCTTTAGCTTTTTTTTTACATTTCTGCACAACTAAAAAATTGGGCTGTTTGCACATAAGATTGACTTTATCAGTTAACAATCCTTGAAAATAAAACATACTTGCAGGTTATGCTTTTCCTAAGAGTTCATTTACAGTAAATTTTGGAATTTATATTGTTAGTAGAATATCGAATAATGGATTCTTTGATGAATGCAATAGAGATAATATGTTGTTCAATGCAATATTATAAAATCATGTGCTACAATGCAAACATTGCAATATCTTTCACTCTATGCGACTTTTGTTGACAGGTTACATCTTTGACATAAAATTTGACGATTTCATTTACCAATCCCTGGCACAAAAGTCAGCTTAAAAATTAAAAATTAAAAATGTAAAAAAATTAAAAATGTTGAGGTTGTCGGGTGAAGCTCTGTCGTGTTCTTCCGTCATGATTGAGTGTTGACTGATAGTAGTAGTATTTGTTAAGGTTTTCATGAGATTTTGGAGTGAATTTAGGAGGGAGTGACATTGTGTTTAATTTGTGCATATTTACTTAACTTGTGTCAAGTTAATATTTGTGGATTAAATTATTTGTCACATTGAATCAGACAACGAGATTTAACTGGATGAGATGATTAAACATAATTGTTTTCAACATATATGTCACATTGGTTTACAAAACATTCATCATTCGTTTACAATACATTATGCTCAGTTTCCTACTACCAACTACTACAGTTTCAACTACCAAAGTACAAAATACAGTTTCACTACTAGTGCACTACTAAAGTTTCAACTACCAAAGTACCAAATACTACTAGTTGTTAGGCTTACATTAGTTAGACTAAAATGAGTTATTTGAGCAAAAGATTCTACATCAAGAAACTGCACAAGCACCATTACATTAGTTTGTCAAAGACTTCTCGCCTTTCAGCCCCACCTTACAACCCCAGCTTCAATCAGTTTGTCGTAGGCTTATCGCCTTTTGCCCTCAAGTTCAGTTAAATGAGTTATTTAAAAAAAATACTGTACATCAAGAATTATCGACCTCCAAGGGTAGTTCAATCTTGTACTTCCAAAAGAAATCTACCAAACGCTCCCTATATGCCAAAGCTGCCAAAGTAGAATTATCGACCGCCAAGGGTAGATTATTTGACAACCTATACAAGTTTATCATGACCCAGATACCGCAGTCACCATAAAGATGGCCTTGCTTTGGCACATTATCAGCATACCGGAAGGTGATGGAGTAATGTTTTGGATCAATGCCCTTTTTTTCCATTACTTCGGTTTGTTCTAAAAACTTTGGAATTTAATATTGAAAACATTTCCTCATATTGAGCCACCAATATCGATTTTCAACTAGAGGCAAGGAGAGGCTGTCATAGATTGTTATGACACTGGAGTGTAGATGGAGTTCTCTCATAACCCAATGTAGGTTATCTTCATTGATAGGAAAATAGACCTACAATATTGGTGAACAAACATAAGACCACAAAAACGATATTGTAGATAAAATTTTGTATTCAAGTTTAATCTAGGACACAACAGGCCTCAATAATATGATTCGAAATAACAAAACAACAAGACTAAAAAATGACTTTTGAACCCTATACAGTAACGGCTTATGTGTGATCATTGCGAAAACTCAAGTCTGTATTGAAACAAAGGATACAGTTCCTAAGAGCACTCTGACTGTCACAAAATGTTTACCTCCATTTCGATCATAAGAATCGTAACTTATATATGAGTACCAACAATGAAAAGAAAGCCTTTATCCTAGTATAATTTATTTGTGGCCAAGCAATGTTAGTTATTAAGATCATGCCTGATTGTGTATGGACTTGTCAGGCATTATGTTATGGGTTGGGTCAGGATGGGTTTACATTACTTATAACCATAATACTGATAATAAATGGTGGGTTGGGTCAATTGGGTATACAATATTAGAGCCATATATTCAGGAATTTGAAGTAACTATATATTCAGGAACATAACAATCCCTCCTATATGCTAATAGCCATCTATAGGCAAAGACTATCATCTAGATTTTGATCTAAGAAATACTACATATCAATTAGAACCATGAAATACTACATATCAATTAGAACCATATCAAGTGAATTTTGTTGGTAGTCGCAATTTAGGCATCTTTAAGGGTGACTTATATGCATGGCCTAAGTTGTACAGTTAACAATTACGACTTTACGACTATCAAAAATATCTTAAACATACCTTTTCCACAGATTGAGCAAACCAGGGGAGACCATAAGCTACTCCATCAGCATAAAAACCTGGCATCCTATTGCTAAGAATCATGGAGCTAAAAAATGGACCCGCCATTGCCCAATCAGCATCGGCAGGTCTAAAGTGCCATAGAAACATTACCCATAGATCAAGATGCTGCGTAAACAAATTTAAAAAAAAACAATTTAGCTAAGTAATTTAACAATGTCAAAATCATTAAAATTGTTAACAGTCAATTACCGTATCAGAAAGCCAACCATTTCTCGCCTTCCTGATGCCCAACAACCTTTCCCAAAAATTATGATATACATATATAGCATCTCCTCCCCATGGAAAATAAAATCTCCTCTCCTCCTTTTCATTCAAAAAATCCATAATTTCTTTTGGCACAATCACTCTTAATTTTCGCGAACCTGTAGGACGAGTTAGATCCTACCGATATATCATACAGAATTTTCTAGTACAAAGTTCTTAACAAACAATACAAAATCGGAAATAAATAATACGTAATAAGTTACCTCATTCCAGGGGGAATCACTTCACCACCAGGTGAAACCAACAGCTGAAAACGCTTTACACATTTCTTCATCCTAGCACGGACTTTAGGCTTTTGTGGAGTGGTTGAAGGCCGGTTCATGTACGGGTCTTGAAGATACTTGCTCGCTCTAGTCTCTCGGGCAAAAGGAACACGTATCTTTTTAATAGACGGCTGCCCATCATCAATACAGTAAATATCAACTAATTTTTCCTTATCATCATTGCTAGGGGTACAATCTGGATCATTCATTCCTAATTTTTCCTTATCATCATTGCTAGGAACAGAATCTGGATGCTTCATTGCTAATTTCTCCTTATCATCATTACTAGGAACATAATCTCGATCCTTCATTGAAGGAGAGTCCAAATCATTGTCGTTTTCCTATATTAAAAAAAATAGAATAAAAAGATTGAGTTATTTGATTTTAAAACCAAAAAAGTTATTGTTAAATTTACATTTTCAAGAGTATTAAATACTAATATTTGCATAAGAGTCTCCACTGCCATAAGTTCTTGTTCCTCAAGCGGATCACCCATATTCTTCAATGCCCCTTCTTCCTCTTGTTCCTCTACTACATGTTGAAATTCAAGTAATCAAGCCATTCTGTTTAAGTAAACTGATATATGATCAAATAAACAAGGATATGGTTAAAAGACTACCTGATCAGGAAGCGGTGAGTCAAACATGTTTCTATATGTTGAATCCAATATTTCAGGGTCGGTTTGGTTGATTCCACCGTTATAATCTTCCATTTCCTTTGGATCATGTTGAATATCCATGTCAGGCTGCAATTTGACATCATTATCAAATGCACTTGAGGGTTGCATAAGAAGAATAAATAAAATATAACGTTATTGTATGACGAGTGTTATGTAATAATATCCATAGTCTCGTTATGTAATAATATTACCTTTTCTTCATTTGCATTGTCAGGTTCAAGAGAGGGCTGGATAAACATAAATAATGATGGATTATGCATAAAGATAAATAATGAAGGAGACAAAATTAAAGAACTTACTAATATTACCTTTTCTTTATTTGCAGTGGGCTCCACATTCTCGTTAAAGCTGTTCTCGACCTTTAGACTAGTGGGCTCCACAGTCTCGTTAAACCTGTTCTCGACCTTTGCACTAGTGGGCTCCACAATCTCGTTAAGAGAGGGCTGCAAAAAATGGTGCTAATCTTAGCTCTTAACAACCTTCTTGTAATAATATACGCCATGTTGATAAGGAAACAAAATTCAAGAACTTACCTTTTCTTGATTTGCAGTATTAACAACCTTTGGATCATGATCAGATGCACTACAAGGCTCCATAGTCTCGTTAATGCCATTCCTAACGTGTTGCTCAAGTGTTGTTAAACGTCTCCCAAAGTATGCTTCAATATACTCAATCTTCTTTATAAGATCAACTCGAGGTTCATAATTTTCTGATAATCTACTAGAGGCCTACAAAACAAGGTAATATATATGTAATCTTATTTACACATTTAATGTAAACATAAAAATTTTGTTTATAAACAACAAACCTTTGAGTCTTGATCAACTTCACTAGGATTATCAGATACACTCGACGTCGCTTAAAAGATGTATCCTGGGAGGTTTCATATATCTCAAGTGCACTTAAACGATCGCCAAATGCACGCTCAATATCCTCAACCTTCTGTGCAAGCGCTGGGTCATCCAATCCTTCATAACTACGCACAACGTGTACCTCATGGTGAACCTCCGTGTGAACATGTGTACGAGAAATAACCTCCGTTTTAATCCCAACCTTCCTCTTTTTTAAAGGTCTATGAGATGCATCTTCTGTGGAGCCATTCTTGAAATAGTCTAAACTACATGTCCACCCTGATGTATTCATCTCCTTTTTGGTGGGGACAAGTGAATTAATTGGGTCTCTAGAATAAAATAGACTCTCACAATCACCTTTTGTAAATGTTATACCATCACTCCACGAAACACAACGGGGTATAACATCATCTTCTTTGTGCCACCAATTTGTAGCATTCGGAAAACGTTTCAATAACCAAATCTGTAAAGGTTTTAAAACCATTAATGTTAAATAACCAAACTAACTTACTAGCTAAATAATATTAATTAATTATAAAATGTGTAAAGGTTACACTATATAGAACATTAGCCCTGACCAATTTATGGAGATTTCTTTTAGTTCTTTGTTACTGTGGATTGTAGCATAATGGCCAACATCTCAATAGATTTTATATGCCAACGTAACAAAGATTTATGATACTTCAGATTTCTGCTACAAGTTTGCGCTTAATATGAACATGTTGTGTTTCAGCAACTATTAGTCAAGCATCGGTTTCTAATCTAACAGTTTCAGATGAGAAAACATCTCAAATCTATCTACTTCAAAAGTCAGTCAAAATTACGTCACTGCATTATGCTATTAGATTGATATAAACGTCACAATAAATGATGTATTCTATTCCATATGACCGCATATTCTGATAACAATGCAGTTGCACTCAAAAGTTGATTAAAACCACACTCAAAAGTAGATTTGGGGAGTCAAACATAGCATTTAGAGTATTGAAATCTGAATGTAAACAATCTACACAGCCAATGTAAACAATCTACACAGCCAATGTAAACAATCTATACTGCATTGTCACACAGCCAATGTCACTCAAGAGTTAATGGTGAGCCATCACATTAATGGGCGTGCAAGTACCATTTTGGCCCCTTTTTGTACACTGCCTACACAGCCAATGTAAACATTACTTATAACCAATGTCACACAGCCAATGTAAACAATCTATGGACTTGTCAGCATTTATGGTATGGGTGGGGTCAGGATGGGTTTACATTACTTATAACCATAATACAGATACTAAAGGGTGGGTTGGGTCAACATTTATGGTATGGGTGGGGTCAACTGCCTACACAATCTACACTGCAATGACATAAATGAGACAAGCAATACATGTTACCATAAACCAACCAGTTCCGTATAACAATGACAAAAATGAAAGCTTTCTAACCTTAAAGACGAAAAAAAATACGTTCAAAGAATATTGAGGCTTGTATTTTCTCCCGTGTGTTGCAATTTTTTTCAAAATATCCTTACGGTGTGTTGAATCAACATTATACACCCTAAGGTGAAGCTCGTGCCAAATATATTGTCCTCAAGGGAAAGCATCAAAAGCAGACAAATCATCCACTAAAGCCAAAATCTCATCTGGTATAACGTGCCTAAGCAGGTTACCCATGAATACACACTCTAAAGCTAGCAAAAGACAAACACGGACTGAATCATCATCAAATAGCTTTTTAAAATCATTATCCGTTTCAAGAAGTGCTTTAAGATTGTCACCCTTTATTCTAGGTAGAGTAGGAAATACACGGTGATGGAAATTTGAAACACTGTTACTCAAATGCTTTAAGAAGGATTTCCAAATTTGAAACCAGTTAACAAACAAAATTCCCTCCTACCAAACTCTAACGTATTGTGACCAACATCAGTAGTAGCATCTTTGATAATCCTTTGGTGTTGAAGCAAAAAGTTCAGGACATGATTATCATGGTCCTCCATTCTTATATCTAACCACGGACCCAAAACACTCCTTTTAAACTTGATATACCGTTCCTCTTTAGCTGCCAACTTCTTTGCTATGGTTTTTAGAAGGTGTAGCTTAGTTCTCAAACTAACCTTCAAATCATAAACCTAGGTTAACAAAAACAAAATATTAAAAATAATACTAATTTATACATGATACTAACTACAAGATTATTGAGTCTTCATGGGTATATTGTGTTACTGGAACAACAAATACATGATTTGGTTTTTACAATTGACCAACTTTTTCCACCAAAATTAGTATACCCAAAAGGACTCAAAATTAACGTGCAATCTGATCTGTAACAATCCCAAACCTAACTACAAGATTAAACATTTATTACATCTAAAAATGATACTTACATCAACGCGATGAAAGAGTGAATCAATTGGATATAAACAAAAATCCAATCTACTCAATCATATTAATAATCGTTATTCAATCGGTGATAATATATGTTTTTTGTGTTTGTGTTTGTGTTTATGTTTGAGAATGAAAATCAGATTTGGATTGAAGATCATGTATCGATGATTTTTGGTGTATGGTCCGATGGTTTTTGCAAAAGATCGGGTTTCTATGTACATTAGAAAAGAAAAATCTGGTACTTTGGATAAAATCGTTTTGTACTTTTTTTTATTTGTACTTTTTGTACTTTTTTACTTTCCCGAGGTAAATTTGCACATGGATAAATGTAAGTCGAATAAAAGGAGGTTGAGTAGCCGTTGGTTGCGCAATATTGGTGGTTATTTTGGTAGAATAAAAAGTAAAAAAGTGTACTTTCATTTGGACACGTGACGAATTTTAGGTCGAGCTGCGGAGTCGAGTGGTTGCGCATGACCATTTTAGACATTGAGTTAAAAATTGACCACAAAGGGACTTCAAAAATATTTTGGCTTATTTTGTACTTTTCTAATAATAATAATAATAATAATAATAATAATAATAATAATAATAATAATAATAACAAATAGTAAATCTATAATTAAAGAAAATAATAATAAAAAAGTCAAATATCACCCACTAAATGCGGACATGAAACCAACTGGCTTACCTCAGTTGGCCACCTTTGAGTCCTTAGGGGCTCTTGAGGGAAGGAGGTCTTGAGTTCAAATCCTGCAAGGGGTTTGAATTAGGGATTTTCCTTCAAGGTAGTCCTTTAATGAAGGGGTTTGGGCCTGGTAACCCCAGGTTCAAATCTTGGAAAAGGCAATGGTTTACCCCTATTAATTGTCGTGCCTTCGGGCGGATTAGTAGGGGGTTTTCCCCCATCGGTTATTTGAAATAGGAATTTCCGCTTCGAGGGAGCTCTCTAGCGCGGACCCGGTTTAGACAACGTAGTCTAGACCTCCCGCTGTCGAACCGCGACACGAAGCACGTTATAAGAAATTCACCTTTAAAAAAAATGCGGACATGAATATGAACTTTACCCGGTCCAAACCCAATTGATGTCAATCCCCAAATTTCCCATTTTCTTGTTAGTTACATAAACCCTATAAAAAACCCTTCGAAAATGTCAGACAATATCCCTTTTGACATCCAAATGGAAATCATCAAAAAGGTTTATAAGGTCAAGTCATTGATTCAGTTCAGGTCCATTTCGAAACCTTGGAAGTCTTTCATCGACAGCTCTGACTTTATCAAAGGTTATGGCGCCCGCCACACGCACCCACTTAGCCGCATTGTAAGTTTATTACCGCGTTCTCAGGATTATAATACTTTTCTAGTATATGATAATATTGAATCTCTTGAGGTACAAGAGTTCGCTCCATCTTTTGTGTCTCCTTTGCTTAAACAATATCGTGTTGCTTATGTCGTTGATACGTGTCATGGATTACTCTGTTTGCATGGTTTTCATGAAGGTTATAAGGAATGGATGCTTGTTATTTGGAACCATTCTATCGGAAAATCATTTGGTATTGTTCTCCCTAGTTTTTACAGTCAGTTTGTTTTTGGTTTCGGGGTGTGTCCTGACACTAGAGATCCTACCGTTCTTAAGATTTTATGTGAAGATAACAAGCCTTGGCATGTTGAAGTTTTTACATTGAGTTCGGGTGTTTGGAATGTGATTCCAAGTGGTAATTTGCCTCCTCAATCGATTAGACTTAATCCGATATCAACTCAGTTGTTATAGATAGGTTTATCTATTAATGCTAGTGAGAAGACTTTGACTGATGATGGTGTACCTCATTATAAGTATATGGTTGTGTCATTTGATTTGATTACCAAGGAGTTTAAAGTTTTAGACCTACCAGATACCTTAACAAACAAGTTGCGCTCACGTTGCTTCGTTTCTAAGCTAAGGGAGTCTCTTGTTGTGTATGGATACGTTGAGGCCGAGGAAGAAGAAGTTCCTTCTAGTGTATGGGTGATGGAGCATGACTTGTCTTTTAGAAAGCCATTCACAATTGGCACAACAGTAGATAAAATATTGGGGTTTAAGAAGAATGGTGAAACTATATTTCCAACTCGAATTGAGGGGAGGACACAAGGTTTACCACACTTGATGTTTACGACCCATACGCAAACAAATCAAGAATATTGGGACTTTTGAATACGGACTCATTCTTCATGGCTCTTACAAGGAATCGCTACTTTTGCTTGATCACTTGGATTCACATATATATTATGACAATAATTGATCAAAATGATGACGACCAATTTCAAGGGGCCTATTTTGTAGTTAAGGTGTGGAAAAATCACTTTCATTTATTTTAGCTTTTTATCACTGATTTAATGATGTTAAGTAATGTCATTTATGGAATCTTATGCGATTGTAGATGTAGTATATGCTACTTTTATTTTCAAATATGTGCTTTGTAGCAAGGTTTAGTGAAATTGGTATTATCAAGTTTAATGTGATTTTTATTACTCCAGGGATAGTGTTGCTTGACTTGCTTCTGCTTCTTATCTTTGATGACTTTTTTAGATGGGGGAATGTCCTTTATAGATGCCTTATTGCTTGTGTAAAAAAAGGATGAACAAGCCTTTTAGATGTTCATTATGTGTTGAAATCTTGTTAGCGTCCTTTGCTTCGTTACATTCTCCTCTCGTTTTGCTTTGGGTCTATTTTGAATAATCAATGAATATGCAACATTTGAATGTGTAAATGCTTATGTGTGAACAAGAAGTAAAGGCATTAGCATATAAAACTTGAAAGTGTAGCATGTTGCGAGGCAAAATATACCATCAAAAGTTTGTATTGTGTGGGTCAGATAGCTATGTATCTTGGTGCTGAACTCATTTGTGCTTGGATCTCATTCCCTTGTGATTGTGTATCTTAAAAAGATTAGGTAACATTCATTTGGTGTATGTTGATTTTTGTAGTTAATGATAGTAGCTCGATAAGGATAGTTTTACGTACCTAAGTGGCGAGTTTGCTATTTCTTGATCTTGAATGAGTTTTGAGAGAATCTAGAAATGTTTCGAGATTAATGAGTTGTTGCTCGTTACTACAAACCCGTGGAGTGTTTGGTGTTGAACTCGCATTGTTTAATCCTCTTCTCTTACAATAGTTAACTTTCTTTAGGAGTTTTACTTTTGGTTTCTGCGGTGTTGATAGTAGCTCTATAAGGATAGTTAATTAGTTTCTGGTCCTTCACCGTACCGGTATTGTTGGTATATATTCTTTGACAGCTTCTATTGAGTACCACTAGGGAGCTCGCAATGCAATCATGCATCAATGATTCATGTCAACCTACTCGTTGTATGCTCAAATCTCTTGGGAAACATAAATGATGGTAATCAAGTTCAACAATAGTTGGTCTCGAGGCTTATTTTTTATGATGATAGAATTTACGTGTTTGAATACCTTTCAATTCTGATTCGCTTTTTGTTGTGCCAAATGTTTTACCGGTCTATATGAAAATGTTTTTGGGTTATGAGGTTTATCCTAACCACGATCATTAGATACTGGCTTGTAAACTAACATCGAATAGTAACGAATAGCAGAGAGTTCAATAGCATCCATAGCATGCTGATAACCGGTGCAAAAGATTGGATACTAAAATGACCGCCGTGTATAGACACAATTCTTGTTTTTATTTTTGCAAGACTATAAACCATGTTTGTGGCCATTTTGAGATATCAATCGTGTATGGACCGGTAAGGGTGTTCGTCATTTCATGTTTCGGGTTACTCGGGTTATACGGTTTAGATTATTCGGGTTGAGAATTTTGAAGGCAAACTTAATCGAATTCAAAGTGGACCAAACAAAACCAGAATCGAATTTGAATTTGCCAGTTTGGTATGGTTTAGGTTTTGAACACCGAATTGGAAAACTTGTTAATTATTTCTCAATTAGATATATACATATGTAGCCCCAAATGCATCTAATGAATTGATATTGTATAGACACGAATAATCAAAATAACTCTTTGATTGATAATAGGAAAATAGCTCAAAACCTATTACATGTTATACAATACTCTGTATGTGTTTGTGGTGTGAATGGGATGCCAATGAAGGTGTAGTTCATTGCCTTTTATAGGCATCAATTTGAAGCAATGACATCATGTATGACAAGCAAAGAAGCAAGTTGTAGTCCTACTTGCAAGATTCTTCATCCATGTACATTGTATCTTATCTAAATAACTCCCATCTAGAAGCTGTAAATCCTCTTCTTTGACTTAGAATTCCAACAATCACCCCCGAATCTCTAAGTCCTTCTAGAGATATCTTTGATTCCAATCAAGCTTCGCATTTCCTTGAACTTGGTTCGTGCCAATGATTTTGTGAGAATGTCCATACATTTCTCACGGAATATACTCCACCTCCACCGCTCGCTTTCAACACAATTGCGAATGAAATGAAACCTCGTGTGAATGTGTTTACTCCTTCCGTGAAAACAGGATTCTTTGTTAGTTCGACAGCGGACTTGTTATCAACCCTAAGAACCACCTTCTCTTGCGCCTTGTTCATAATTTCTCCAAGCAAACTCAAGCCATATTGCTTGACAAGCACCCTGTGATAGCGCCATGAACTCGCCTCACAAGATGATAAAGCAACGGTATCTTGCTTTTGCGAACACCAGTTATCGGAGATAACCCATAGTAGAAAATGTGACCGGTTGTGCTTCTTCCATCATCCGGATCAACATTGTGACTACTATCACTAAAACCAATGATTTTGTTTTGACCCATCCTCTCGCACTTAATTCGTATCCCGTTGTTCCTCGTAAGTACCTCGAACGCGTTTAATTGCATGACCATGTGATTCTCTTGGACTTTGCATGTATCGGCTAATAACTCCAACCGAGTATGCCATATCGGGTCTTGTTTGCAAGAGATATCTAAGGCATCCAACCACCTTTCGATATTGTGTAGGGTCGATTTCGGGTTCATCTTCGGTCTTTGACAATTTGGTTCCCGGGTCCATGGGAATGTGAGTTGGATTGCAATCTTGTAAACCAGCTTCCTTCAGAATGCGTCGAGCATAGTAAACTCTCCACCTCGAGCGAAGTAAACTCTCCACCCAGATTCCATTTATATCACAAAAGGAATTAAACTCGAGCGAAGTAAACTCTCCACCTCGATCACTTCGAAACATCTTCAAAGACTTTTCGAGCTCCTTCTCCGCCAAAGCTTTGAATTTCTTGAAGTGTAAAAACGCCTCACGATTTTGACCTTTCGTTGACGGTGTGATCGGACCGCATAAATCACCGTGAACGAGCTCCAATGGTCGTGTTGCTTTGTACGTCGTCATCAATGGAAATGACTTTCTTGTTTGCTTGCCCACCAAACAAGATTCACACAATTGATTCTCATTGTTAAAATGAGGTAACCCTTTGACTAGACCTTTCTTGGACATCTTTTTCATTGACTCGAAATTGATGTGCCCAAGTCTTGCATGCCAGCGCCACGTGTCTTCACCTAGTCTCGAATGAAGGCAAATAGGTACTCCAATTGTTAAATTTATTTTATAAAGGCGGTTTGGAGTTCTTTGTACCTTCATTAATAAGCAGTTGTCGGCATCATGCATCGTCAAATAGTCATCTTTCATCCGAATATCACACCCGGCTTCAGTTGCTTGTCCGAGACTGAAAATATTATTTTTCAAATCCGGTATGAAATAAATCTACCATCAATCGTTGTTGTCCCGATTTTCCTTGGAAAAGAATAGAGCCTTTCCTTTAATTTCGACACACGAATTATCACCGAATTTCACCTTCCGGTTATTCCTTCGCCGAGTTCGGAGAAAACGATCGATTTCCGTCATGTGATTACTCGCCCGCTGTCCAAATACCACACATCATTTTCTTGTGAGTTGTATCGAGGCGGTATCACATTCTTTTCGCTCAAAAATGCTTCGTGAAAAACACAGTTTCATCAGTATCTTCCTGCTCCGTAAAATTACTTTCTTGGAATTTTTGGAGTCGGTCTGGACATTTTGACGCGTAATGGCCTGATTTATCACATCTGTAGCATTTAATCTTCGACAGATTCTTTTTCTGGTTTCGGTTTGAGTCTGAATTGTAATTGGGTTTGGACTTGTTGGGTTTATTCATACTTTGGGCTTTTGACCCACTAGAAGAATCAGATCCATCCGACCCATATCCATCTCTATTATTAAAACCCTCCCTTTTATCTCTTCCCCATTTCACTTTTTCTTTCTTCTCTCTCGATCCAGACGAACCAGAAAAACCATAATCATCACCGCCACCTCCACCGGCGTTCCTGCCACCACCGCTCGATCCACCACCACCATTCAATCGAGAAAATAATACCCTCTGTTGCTCGTCTCCACCATCATCTCCACGAATTCTTTCTTCGTACGCCTTCAATCGACCGACAACATCTTCGAAACCCACTTTCTTTAAATCGAGCACCTGCTCGAGAGAAGCAACAAGGTGGATGAATTTTCGCGGCACCACCTTTAGCAGCTTCTTAACTAGCTTCGATTCGTCTATCGTTTCCCCCAGCGACGCGGATTTTGAGGCGATTCCGGCGAGTTTTCCGGCGAAAACATCAATGGTCTCGGTCTCGTGCATCTTCAACCGATCAAACTCAGAGTTTAAAGTCCGCAACCTTGCTTCCTTCACTCTATCTCGCTCCAACATAACGAGCCTTGATCGATTCCCACAAAGACCTTCGGACTATCGACATCACCAACTGCATTATAAGAGTTTCGTGGATTGCTTGATACAAGAATCCCATCGCCAAAGTTATTCTTCTCTTCACTTTCTTCTGTTCCTGGTTCAATAGTAGACCAGGCTTTGTGAATTCTGAGTACTACCTTCATTCGTAGGGCCCAGACAGTGTAGTTGGTAGATGATAACATAGGACAGGCTACGGTGGTTGTCCCGACCTCCTTCACCCTCACCGGTGTAGGACCTGCTGCGTCTTCAACATCTGACATGGTTCAAGAAAACACCATGTATGAATTCAAAGCCCCTTCTCTCAGGCTCTGATACCAATTAATGAATTGATATTGTATAGACACGAATAATCAAAATAACTCTTTGATTGATAATAGGAAAATAGCTCAAAACCTATTACATGTTATACAATACTCTGTATGTGTTTGTGGTGTGAATGGGATGCCAATGAAGGTGTAGTTCATTGCCTTTTATAGGCATCAATTTGAAGCAATGACATCATGTATGACAAGCAAAGAAGCAAGTTGTAGTCCTACTTGCAAGATTCTTCATCCATGTACATTGTATCTTATCTAAATAACTCCCATCTAGAAGCTGTAAATCCTCTTCTTTGACTTAGAATTCCAACAGCATCAACTCCTGAAGTTTATTTGTGAAATTTGACTTATTGTGGTCAATAGACTACTTTTCAGAAAATCATCACAAAAACTGAAGCAAAAGCAAACCATCTGTATTTCAAATGATCCATGTGTTTATGCTATTGTATGTGCTTTTAGTTTTAATGCGAGCAAACAACTCAAGTATGACGATAACTAGAAAATAAAGGTGTCATAATCCGATTACTTTAGACGAGCTACTCTTATGTACCTTTTAGCTTTTAGCCTTGAAGGCTTTTAGGTGTTAAGTTAATTGTTGTAATAGACAAAGTGTTAGAGCAAGGTAATACTAGTATGAAACTGTAACTACCCTCATTTTGTTTATCAGTTCTTCATTACAAGTAGATACCTTTATTGTGATAATCTAATACTACTAGGCACAAAATTTTATCAGTAATTGGTTGTCAAGTCTTGTTTTTGTAGAAAATATATGCTCTTTGAATAATAATGGTGCGTTTAGTTGGAGGAAAACACCCTCTTATTTATAGTGTTTTATAGAAAACAAGAAAAACATATATCTCGTTCAAATAAACGTTTTCCAACAAAATGTTTCACTCTAGTTTTACCAATTATCAACCTATTATCTTTCATTCATCACATGTACAAACCAAATTTTCAACTAGTCTAGATATCTCAAACTCTTTATTCATCAACCAAATTTCACCTTTCATTCAAATTATACTAATCACATCCAACAATTCATTAACCCACATATGTCCTAAGATACTATATTTCATAATAAACTCATATAAACTTATAAACTTAAAAACAAATAAAAAGATAAATCCGCACCTAATTACCTTAATAGTCCATTTGGGTTACCATTTTACATATATGGACTCTTTTTCTATTTTTATTTTACAAAAATGAACCAAATTTGTCACATCATCTGCCCCACCCATATGTTACGCGACTCACTTCTCTCACTTTATGTTGCAGACAAAGTAAGTAAACTTTCTTCAGTTAGGCTAATGCATGTTTGAAAGGTGTTTAGCGTACCCTTTATCCATTTAAGAGTATCTCCAATCTATTGAGCATTTAAAAGTGCAATACATTGCCACATCATCACTGAACTCTTGCATTTAAAAATTCGCGTTTAACATTATTTTCCACGTTTAAAATTCGCCTAACTAGGTCGCGTGAGTAACAAGTCAAATTTTTGTCGCGTTTGACGTCGCCTAAGAATTTAGAGGACACGTGCATGGTTAAGAAGTTATTTTAGAATGAATCTAACAGATAAAAGGATTAATTTTATATATCTTCTAATTTCATATATACTAAAAGTGTAATAACTGAATACATAATTTATAATGTTTTTAATAAATGTTTGGGTATATATGAAATTACTAAATTTAAGAAGACAAGTACGAAGGGTTTTCTAACTTGTGCCTTAAGCATAGTTCTGAAGGCTCACCACAAGACCAAGCGCAAAGGGGGGCAAAGAGCCTCGAGGCGAGGCGCATTCCAAGGCGCGAGATTCATGAATACGAGGCGCACTAAATAAATTAAATTTTTTATCACATATGTGACCATATATGTAGCTTAAATAACACAAAATAACATAAAAATACTTAATACATGACACATATTGTCGTTATAAATATTAAAATAGATCAGTTGTCACTTCTCAAATTGATCAACTCTTTGGCTCGATGACCTATACAGAGATTCAAATCTATATTAGACTAAATATGTTCTTGTCCTACACTTGCATAATTACATTTAACAAAGCTCATAATTTAACCCAAAATATCAGGCAAGCAATGCATTAATATTCAAGGCATAATGTCATATTTTCACGATAATATGTCATAAAAAATACTTAATAAAGCAACATAACTTCTTAAAGAAAATTTCAATCAATAAATAAACATAAAATCGGTTCAAATTTACAAATCGACAAATACTCAACCTATGACTTAAAAGGTCCATGTATAGAACTTATAAGCCCATGTTTTTATCCTAATATTTAGAAAAATTCCCAAAACCAGTAACATGTCCTAGGCGCAAAAAATCCCCAAGGCGCGCGCTTTTTGTGGGATTCATGCATGTCGTGAGCCTCGATCTAAAAAAAGCCCAAAGGCTAGAGCCTCGTCTTTAGCGCTTAGCGGCGCTTTAGCGCGATTTTAAAACAAGTTAAGATAACAAAAGTCTGCGAGACCACATAAAAATACACTTATATGTACTTTTATGTAAATACATGTGTACTTTTTCATGGGCCCTTATGTACTTATGATGTGCTTAACTTGTGTCCCTAGAGTAAAAAAAAAAAAAAAGTATGAAATTGCCACAAAAGTAAATGTTCATTTTAAAAAAAGAATATGTCAAGTCCAAATTTGTAAAGTAAGCGCTCCAAACCATTCTTAACTACAAATTCAAAACACCCACCATACAACCACCACATCTCCGGCGTATCACGACGGTACCCGACGGCCTTCAAAACCCAGATCCAAAATCACCTCCTCTCCAAAACCCACTTTTCAGTTTTCACTAATTCAACCTATTTCAAAAGTTAACTTAAACCCTAGAACAATATGTCAGATAACATCCCTTTTGATATCCAAATGGAAATCATCAAAAAAGTTTATGAGGTCAAGTCATTGATTCAGTTCAGGTCTGTTTCGAAGCCATGGAAGTCGTTTATTGACAGCTCTGACTTTATCAAAGGTTACGGCGCCCGCCGCACGCAGCCACATAGCCGTATTGTAGGTTTATTACCGGGTTCTCAGGATTATAATACTTTTCTAGTATATGATAATATTGAATCTCATGAGGTACAAGAGTTCGCTCCATCTTTTGTGTCTCCTTTGCTTAAACAATATCGTGTTTCATATGTTGTTGATACGTGTCATGGTTTATTGTGTTTGTATGGTAATTATAATTACAGAAAGAAGATGCTTGTTATTTGGAACCATTCTATCGGAAAATCATTTGGTATTGCTCTCCCTAGTTTTTACGGTCAGTTTGATTTTGGTTTCGGGGTCTGTCCTGTCACTAGAGATCCAACCATTGTGAAGATTAAGTGTGAAGATAACAAGCCTTGGCATGTTGAAGTTTTTACATTGAGTTCGGGGGTTTGGAATGTGATTCCAAGTGCTAATTTGCCTCGTCAAACAATTAGACTTAATCAAATATCAAATCAAGTTGTTATAGATAGGTTTATCTATTGGGCTGCTAGTGAGGAGACTTTGACCGGTGATGTTGTATCTCGTTATAAGTATATGGTTGTGTCATTTGATTTGATTACCAAGGAGTTTAAAGTTGTAGACCTACCGGATTCCTTAACAAAGGAGTTGTGCTCATATTGTTTCGTTTCTAAGCTAAGGGAGTCTCTTGTTGTGCATGGATATGTTGAGCACGAGAAAGAAGTTCCTACTGGTGTATGGATGATGGAGCATGACTCGTCTTTTAGAAAGCTATTCACAATTGGTGCAATGGTAGATAAAATAATGGGGTTTAAGAAGAATGGTGAAACTATATTTGAAACTCAAATTGAGGGGGAGGACACAGAGTTTACCAGGCTTGATGTTTATGACCCATACTCACAACAAATCAAGAATCTTGGGATTCTTGGAATAGGGGACTCATTCTTCATGGGCTCTTACATGGAATCGCTACTTTTGCTTGATCACTTGGATTCACATATATATTATGACAATAATTGATCAAAATGATGACGACCACATTTCAAGGGGCCTATTTTGTAGTTCAGGTGTGGAAAATCACTTTCATCTATTTTAGCTTTTTGTCACTAATTTAATGCTCTTAAGTAATGTCATTTATGGAATCTTATGCGATTGTAGATGTAGCAAGGTTAGTGAAATTGGTATTATCAAGTTTAATGTGATTTTTATTTTTCCATGGATAGTGTTGCTTTTGCTTCTTATCTTTGATGACTTTTTTAGAAGACGGAATGTCCTTTATAGATGCCTTATTGCTTGTGTAAAAAAATGATGAACAAGCCTTTTAGATGTTCATTACGTGTTGAAATCTTGTTAGCGTCCTTCGCTTCGTTACATTGTCCTCTCGTTTTGCTTTGGGTCTATTTTGAATAATCATTGAATATGCAACATTTGAATGTGTAAATGCTTATGTTTGAACAAGAAGTAATATTCATGTACTTTATCTCAGGATTAGAGGAGTAAAGGCATTAGCATATAAAACATGAAAGTTTAGCATGTTGCGAGGCAAAATATACCATCAAAAGTATTGTGTGGGTCAGATGGCTATGTATCTTGGTGTTGAACTCATTTGTGCTTGGATCTCATTCCCTTGTGATTGTGTATCTTAAAAGATTAGGTAACATTAATTTGGTGTATAACGATCCAACAATAGTTGGTAACTCTCAAGGCTTATTTTGGTTATTATGATTGAATTTCTGTGTTTGGGAACCTTTCAATTACAGAATCAATTTTTTGTTGGGCCAAATGTTTTACCTGGTCTATATTAAAATGTTTTTGGGTTATGGGGTTTATCCTAACCATGATCATTAGAGACTGGCTTGTAAATTAACATCCAATAGTAACGAGTACCACAGAGTTCAATAGCATACATAGCAGGCTGAAAACCAGTGCAAAAGATTGATACTAAAATGACCGCCGTGTACATGACACAATTCTTTTTGATTTTGCAAGACTATAAACCCTGTTTGTGGCCATTTTGAGACATCAATCGGGTATGGACCAGTAAGGGTGTTCGCTCATTTCATGTTTCGAGTTACTCGGTTACTCGGTTTAGATTATTCGGGTTGAGAATTTTGAAGGCAAAACTTAACTGAATTCAAAGTGGACCAAACAAAACCGATAGCTGAATTTGAATTTGCCAATTTGGTATGGTTTAGGTTTTGAACACCGAATTGGAAAATTTGTTAATTTTATTTTTCAATTGGATATATACAAATGTAGCCCCAAATGCATCAACTCATGAAGTTTATTTGTAAACATTTGACTTTTTGAGGTCAATAGACTACTTTTCAGAAAATCATCACCAAAACTGAAGCAAAAGAAGACCATCTATATTTCAAATGATCCATATGTTTATACTATTGTCTGTGCTTTTAGTTTTAATGCGGACAAACAATTCAATAATCTATAAGTAACATCCTGCTGGTTTTAGAAGCTCGTCGATTATCTCCTGCACTTGCTCATTTAAATGTTAATAACCCGTCCTCCTCCCTTAGGTTATCTTCCTTTAATTGCATATAATATGTAATCCAGAATTAGATTCCAAAACCACATGAAATCAGATTTAATTAGATCATTTTATGTCTTTTAGCTTCCGAATGAGGTTACCTGTAGCATTGGATTCAGCCAAACGCATTCTATATTCACAGTCACACCCAAGCCAACCCGTCATATTCCACTGTCATGTCAAAACAAGAAACATTCTCATTGACTCCAAACTCACTGCCAAAGTTGCTGATTTTGGACTCTCAAGGCTAGCACCACTTTTGGATGACTATGGAGTCATATCCACCGTTGTTTGAGGAACACCCGTAAGTCTTTCTCCATCTTACTAGAAGGCTGAGGAACCTTGGTCTATGGACCGACCTTGTTGCTTTCCTTAATATAGGACAGAAGATAGCTAGAAGACGTGGCAAAATGGACGGGCCGGTCAATGGGTTAAAGTGGGTAATTTCTGGTAGGGAGTCAAGGACTCAAGGCGGGCTTTATATAAAGTGTCAAACGTTTGCTAAATAGAAAATATCACTCACTTGTTTAGTTTGCTCGTATCTTCTAACGAATTTCATATCTTGATCCCAAATACTTATTCACCTATAAGCTCACAGACAAGAGTGACGTTTATAGCCTTGGAGTTGTATTTTTAGAGATCTTGACCCGCATGAAACAAATATCACACGGAAAAAATATCGTCCGTGAGGTACACTTCAGTTAATCTGTTTTTTCAAGGCTTCGTAACTACCATAGACAACCAGTGTACAATTCAGTAACGCTTGTTATCCTTGAAATAACCGCAGGTTTTGCTGTGCCTACACAAGTACTAAAGCCTCCTCCAAAAAAACATGTATGCATTTATTCTGTTTAGTGTTTTTTCAAAGTTTTCACAATACTGCTTGAACTTATATCAGTCATCCCGTCATATAGAATGATGTTTCGTCAGCCTAAGGCACTAAAACTATTCAACTCGTTGGAGAGAATGAAAAATGTGAAGTAAAATTTGGGAGCTATTGCTTATGGTGTCGACAACATAGGGAAAAATGAAAGATTTTATAGTGAAAAAATGAAAGACCAGCTTTACGTGGCTTGAGCTTACTATCCCAGTTATTGCAAAGTTGCCAAAACTTGACCAATTTTCTCAAGAAATGAAGCAAAATATTCAAGAGTTTAAACGTATCCTCAGTGAAAGTTCCTCTGACCCAGAACTTCCATCCCAGCATTAGGGATAGCAGAATAATCCGATTACTTTAGACGAGCTACTCTTATGTACCTTTTAGCTTTTGGCCTTGAAGGCTTTTAGGTATTAAGTTAATTGTTGTAATACACCAAGTGTTGGCATAAGCGAATGTGAAACTGTAACTAACCTCATTTTTTTGGCGATTCTTCTTTTCAAGTAAACAGCTTTCTTGTGACAATCTAAAACTACAAGACATTACTTTCATCAGTTGCTGGTTTTCAAGTCTTCCTTTCTAATAAAACTCATTTGTAACTAATGAATTTTTCATAAATGGTTGATTCAAGATGGATGAAATGTCGGAAACTTGTGCCAGTTTGGGGGCCAAATCCATCAAGTACCAAAACGGCCTGTCTGAAATCTGAATGCATGTATCGACTAAATAGCCATGTTTGGGATCTATTAAGGATTTAACTCTTAAATGGGTTCAATATAGGGTTGATTCTGTACGATTAAGTTACTGTTTATGTTTAGTTGTAAAACCGAAGTACAGTTGTGATCTGACTGAGCTAATTTACGATGTAGTTTTTTAGGCTTATCTAGACAAGCATGTCACAAAACGTGCATCTTTAATTGGTCTTGTAATATTGAAGTATAGTTAAGATTTGGCTGGTCTAGATACGGACCGGTCACCAGATTTAGGACCGCTTGCATTAAGTTTATTCGTGTTAAATTATTCGAGTTGAAAGAAATACAGTACAATCAAGTAGATGAACAAGATAATGCACATAATATTTTGTTCAAGTTTGATGATTTTTCAGCTATTTCATTGAGAAATTGTATTTCTACCACTCATTTATAATCTGCCTCTCAAAAGTGACATTTTGTTCTATCTATTATGTCGTTTCACATTTTACCGAATTTTTAAGAGACGTATTCAAAGAATTAAAATCGACAAAACGTGAAATAGGAGAACATATGGGACAATAACCCATTTTTGAGACAAACATATGAGACAACGATTCAACCATATATCAAAGAATGATGACAATAACGACACTCAAGTACTTAACGATGAACTAGCCCTAAACATTTCTTTCATGTATGATTATCAAAGCAGATAAACGGACGAGGTTTTTCTTTATTCAAGTTACCCGCACAACATGAATCTTTAACACAGATTTACAAGAAATGTATATTTTGTAAGTTTTGGACGTAAAATATCTTGTGAAAATAATAATTCACTTAACTCCTAACAACCAAACCACCTTAAAGTGCTAGGTGCTATTGAGCCATAAGCGTCGTCACGCCATTTTTACCCTATAACGTTCTTATAATACAAAACCAAAAACACCTTCCTCGAATAACATTACTATAACACACCACCAAAAACACCACTCACTCCACTTTTACACTTAAAAAAACCCACATAACGCCGTTGTCCCGATCACATTATCACCTACAATGAGAGACCATGGTGCGGTGTTGGCGGATATGGCGTGCGTTATAGGCGTTTATTTGGCATTATAACGTGCCTATAACATTAATACACCGTGCATTTTAATAGTGATAGTACAGTTATCTAGATATTCAAAAGGAATTCTAAAACATAGAAGTGAGAGAAAATAACTACACTTGAAATACCAATATATAAACAAAGTAAAAGAGAATATACACAAATATGAAAAAATGTCAAAAAGTGAGAAGAATAAAACCAAAATCCAAACCACAAACCAACATTTTCGACTTTACACAATAACAAAAGTAAAAATCGTTAAAATTACTAATGCTTTTGACGGATGCGTTTATAACTAGTACTCCTCGGTTGAGAAAAATCAAATATAGCGATTGGATAGTTATGTTAAACAATTAATAAATCCATCAATACGTATACATTTCGCTTCCGGTGTAAAACAGAAAGATATGATAGAGAAAGAGAAAAGAATAGGAGAGAGAAAAATTTTGATTATTAATTTTATGTTCTTTAAATTGGAAAGAAAAGAAAAGAGAATATATGAAATAAAAATTAAGCTTAAAAACCTACTTTTCTCAAATAATCTCAATTTGGTAGGGCTGAGCACTCGGAAACCGACCCGAACCGACGAACCGACCGAAACTGTACCGAACCGAACCGAATTTTTTCGGTTCGGTTTCGGTTTTGTATATCGGTTTACGGGTCGATTCGGTTTTTGTCGGTTTTTTCGGCTCGAAACCCGAAAACCAACCCGAACCGAGTTATTTGGTTCGGTTTTGGTTTTGATATATATTTTTCGGTTTGAGTTTTTTCCTTTTTCGGTTTTCGGTTCGGGTCGGGTTTGACCCGATGCTCACCTCTACAATTTGGGAAGAATATTACGAGGAAAAATTTGGCATAATTTTCTTCCATCTTTTTTCTCTCCAAAAAAATCTCAAAAAATGATTCTTTTTTAATTTTCTCTCAAATTTTCTTATTTTTTTTTTCCAAATAGAAACTTCGAACAAAGTAATAATAAAACATGAAACCAAACACCACACACACTAAAGAAAGTAATAGTCGTGGTGTTGATGGTGAAATGAAAAATTAATTTGACGCTGAATTAACGATGATGATGTTGGTCATTTGTTACACTTACCCCGTTTGGTTCGCTGTAATTGGATGTAATTGGAATTTGATTACATTACTTAAGTTGTTTTGTTTGCATAATAGAGAGAATTGTAATTCATAGTATATTACGTATGCTATTTGTTTCATTTTAATTGTAATCCAGTCAATTCAATTACATCAAGTGAAGGCATTAAGATTAAATAGAAAGTTGGATGGTTATAATTCAAAAGTTTATACTTTAAAGCATCAATATCAATAAATTATATTTTATTATTTAATTTAAACATTTTATTATTATTTTATTAATAATTATTTACTTTTTATCAAATGTAACTCTCATCGTTAACCACACCGACCTAGTGAGTTTAGGGCAAGCCTTAACACATTGTTAAGGGGATAACGCCACGTTAAAGGCAATTTTCAGTTATTTTTTTTCCCTAAATGAGGGTTTTGTTTTTGTAAATTGTTGGTGAGTTAAGGTTTAACTTGGAAATGTTATGATAAAGGGTGTTTTTTTGTTGAGTTAAGGTGAAATATTAAAGCTAATGTGGCACTGACGTGACATGATATTAAGGTTTAACCTAGATCACCATACCTAGTGCTCTTACTCCATATTATAATTCATAATTCAGATTATAATTATAATTTCTTTTGACATATTACAATTTATTCATATTATATACTGTACAATTCTTTTCACAAATTACAATTTCTTCAAAAACATTCTGCAAACCAAACAACTCTTAAATCTTAAAGTTCCTAACAATATAGTATACAATTATCAATAACGGCAATATACACACCACTGGCGGACCTCTCACCGCTCAATGTAAACAAGAAGAATAAGAGGCTGTGTGAGTGTACATGGACGGATGTTTCTTCGATGAATGGTCTTGACTGTTGTCCACTTGACCACACTAGGCTCATTTGCCCTTACTTTTTAGCACTTATGATTTTGACTCCTTCACACTTTTAACCCGTCTTTATGATTCAGATCTTTTATGCAACACCTGTTTACAAGCATCGACTTAACATTAACGTGTGATCAGAGGTGTGAATCTCATTATCAGTTAGTTGCATCTCCGTATTCAAATCACTATTATCTTTGTGTAGGTGTTGCCGCGTGCATTCTCAAGAAACTACGCCTCAGAAACCCTCTTCCAAAACAAGACGTTCTTGTTCAAGTGATCACCAAAGTGAAGTGGAACTCGCACCACAAATACATGTTACCGTTATACGTAAGAACATGGATTTCGGATTCTTGAATTAGAAACTAGCTAATAAGACATCTTATGATAGCTCAATAGTCAATATGACTTTATAAGTTCTTCAAATATATCATACTTTATAAAATGTTCTTGGCATCCTAATTTTAAAAACAAAAATGTTTCGAACTTTTGAAATACCTCAAGACTCGTAAACAAGAAATTTAAGTTGGCCTTTGGCTATTATGAAAGTGGCACGAAAGTATTTGGAAAGCAACGACTTAAGGTGGACAAGTGTGTGTTTTATAGGTGATTATGTGATTCGAATACTAGAATCGGTGTAATCAAGAAGATGATTCTGCTAATAAACTCTTCGTGTCAAGTGTTTGGTAAATCCTAAACATGCAAGTGAAAACACATTAAATACCAAAAATAAAAGCACTTTTACACCAAAGAGTCGGTAATCAAGCAAAACATCCGAGTGAAATTGAATATAAATCATATTAGAAACAATAAACTTAAAAATTATATAGCTTAAGTGTGGCTTGTTAAGCTCGAGTAGCTTGTTCGGCTCGTTAAGCTCGTGATTATTAGACGAGTTTTCAAACGAGCCGAGCCAAATATTAGTTTTCAAAGCTCGCTCGTCAAACCAATCGAGCACTAATTTTGTTCGAGACCCACTCGAGCTCGTGAGTATTAAGTGTTAGTTTTATGGATATAAATTAGTAGACGTGAGTTAGGATCGAACTCGAGACTACGGATTGCACACTTTACGTATGAGAATTTAAAGTTAATAATTAATTATAAACGTTATATTTATTTATTTATTAAACGAAATAACTAACGAACGTTAAGTAATTAATGTAATGGACTAATCGGCGTTAAAGGTATTTGGAAAAGGACTAGATTGCGAGTTTGAAGTTTCCGAATCCCTCGGGGATGTGATGATCCGATCGCCAAAGGATAAAAGGAAACAAGGACCAACTTGTTCACCAAGTTTGCTTGGGTATATATACAAGGCTAGGGTCTTGTTTTTGCATCTCTTGTATTCATTAGCTAAACCCTAAAACAGTTTTTGTGTGTGTTTTTTAGTTACAAACCGATCGGCCACCTCAAGGGTGTCGATCCACTCTTTTCCACAAAACCAAGTTATTTGTTTAATAAAAACTAGCATTAATTTAATTCGGTTTAGTACGTGTGTACAAGAACGTAGTAATAACACACTATTGTTATTATCTTGGATTGAATTACAAAACGGTAATGGGTAATTCACATAATCCTAATTAAATCAAATTAGGGTTCATCCATTGCTAGTTTGTGGATTTGATTCTTGTTCGGCTAGAATCAAGAAAAGGTACGCATATTCTTTTATGTTAATTAATTGTTCATTAATAAATCCTATACGCTTCCGCATGTGTTCTTTGAAGTTTTTGTGATTATTTATTGAATGTCATGTTATCTAATTCCAATAGTGGCATCACGAGTCATTGGTTTCTAATGAGTAATTAATTACATAAACGCGTAATAAAACAAATACTTGTATGTTGTTTGATATGTTAATCTAGGGTTTATGTTTAATTTATTGTTTGGTCGATTTTTTTGTAAGAATTGGGGCATACCCCTATTTTTTTAGTCGACACATGTATAAATTTTTAGGGTTTTGAAAATTGTTTGCTAACCTTATTAAAACCTAGAATTAATATATTGGTTACGTGATTAATTCGTGAATAATTTGTTATGTGTCATGGAATTTTTTATATGCTATCTTGTGACTTATTTGTATAATTGTTATGATATCCATGATTATACATGCATGTTAGTCATGGATAAGTTGCTTTGATAATTGTTTAATTGTTGAGACATATTTAATTACTTATAAATCTTGAATTGGGAAGACTCAATTATATATATTAATGAATCAATTATGTGCAATTTGGTATATCATTAATTATGGGTTTACTTAATCGATTCGTCGATGATGTGGCTCACTCTCAATTGAGAGAGTGAAAGCCCTAATTAATATATACATTAATTTAACCTAGATATTGATTATTAATAGGGTTTTATCGAATAAGTTGCATGTGGCTACTTGTTTACACGTATAAATTGTTTATTATGCGCATTGTTTTTAGTAGTTTATTTTTATTTGTTACTTGTTTGTTTATTATGTTAGACAGCTTTTAAGCAAAGGGTAATTTTGAATAGAAAATAATACGGACTAAACAATGGCTAAATTTGATTTTTTTGGAAGAGTTAAGTTTTCAATAGTTTAATTGATTGGTTACTTTGGTACAAATGGTCCGAACGGCTCACCCACTAGAATGAACTATAAATGGGTAAATAAAGAAGTGCGCACAGTCACACCGAAAGGATGTCAAAGGTTATGCTTTGCGCTTACCGGTCTCTCGCCTCGTAAGTTCGAATGGAGCTACTTAGTAAGCCATAATATGTGCAAACTCATCTTAAGGAGAATTAGTTTTAATTCCATGCGCCACTTCGGTGGTAATTACCGAAACACTAAGTGTTTACACTTATGCAAAAGTACGGTATAATGGACGATAATTAACACTAAATTCCTTGATTGGTGAACCCAATACCTCAATCAAAACTTTGATAATTTGATCTTTATGAATTGGTAATAAAAAGTTTTTATTAAATTTATGCTACAAGATGAATGCATGACATCTTTGTACATATTTGATTTGACCACATAAAATCAAAACTAGTACCCTTTTAAATTAAGTTATATGCCATCTAATTAAAAGGAACACTTGAAGTTGCAATTTATGTCATGAGAGTACTTGGCTAGATTGTGATGGAGAGGCAAATCTCTATGTAAAGTGAGACCTTACATGGACATATTTGCGCTCTTTAAGTTAGACACTTAAGTTGAGTAGGAAGTGAGACTTGGACTCAATGGCATAAGATGGGATGAAACATGTTTATATTTGCAATAGCGTTGGAAAATATAAACCTATAATGATCTAGGAGTTGGAAATTGTTTGCCAATTAATGTTCGACTGATTACCTTATTATATGTTCGTTGCTAGCGGATCAACTCGATGTAATGAACCTATGATAATTTGGATCCTAGTTTTCGAGAAAATTATATGGTTATATGTTTATATTACCGTTGGGTATATTTTATTTTCTTGAAAAGTTGTATTATCGAAAATACTAATACTTGAACTTTTTTCTCGTAGAAATGGCTCAAAATAACGATAACACTAACATCGTGACTAAGTTCGCGCTCAAAAGCTTTTTGATCGAGAAAAGTTGATCGCTCTAAGAATTTCAATGATTGGCACCGCCTTTGAGAATTGTCTCAGAGTTCCCGACCGTTGAAATACCTTTATGAACCTTGCCCGAACAACCAACGGTCCCGATGCTACTCAAGCTCAAATGGACGCTTGGAAACTTGAGTATAAGCGCCATAATGATGTGGCTTGTCTTATGTTGGGAACAATGGACTCGCTCTTCAAAAGCGCTTCAAACATTATTTCCCATTTAATATGCTCAATGAACTTGAACTATGTTCGAGAAACCACCGCCGTCGAGATTTATGACTTGACCAACGCTACTACGCAACAGTAGGCAAGGTGAGGGTAAACCCGTAAGTGCTCATGTGCCGGAAATGAAAGGTTACATGGACCAACTAAAAGCACTTGGCAAAACTTATGATGATGACATGGTCGTGAATCGATTAATAGATCCCTTAACAAGTATTTTAATGGTTTTGTCGAATTTCAATATGCATCGCGTGGGAAGACAAGCATCGACCCACACGCATTGCTAATTGACTATGAGAAAGGGTTGCCTCAAAAGGTTCCTACCGCCTGTACTTGCTATTCGTGGTGGAAGGATTAATAAGCCAAACCGCAACGCGAACAACAAGAAGGGAAGGGTAAGGAAAGGTTGACAAAGGCAAACAAGTGATGGCCTATCAACCTCAACCCAAGAAGAACCCTACTCCTAGGAAGGAAAATCCTAAAAGGATCAAGCATGTCACCACCGTAAGAGCGTTGGGCATTGGAAGAGAAACTGTTTCTATCTTGATGAATTGCGGGCAAATAAGATGAAGTACGAAGGGTCCTTGGGCCGGTTCTTTCGGTAATTTATTTGTCATCGAATTATTTACTCTAAATCATAATAATTCTCGGTATATGATACAGTGTGGTATTCACATTTGTAATACATCGCAGGGTTTAGAGGAAAGGAAGCTTGTTTATGGGAGCAATATCTCGACGCTGGAAATGGCGCATATGCAACCGTTGAAGCCATAGGAACGTTTAGTTTAGTATTGCCTTCGGCTTAGTAATCGTTATTGAACAATTGTCATTACGCACCTTCTATAATTAGAGGTGTTGTTTCCTTTCGCTTTGTTGGATGATGGTTTTACTCATACTATTTCACGTAATGGAATTGATGTTTCTTTAAATGGTGTATTTTATTTTAAAGCAATTATCGTGAATGGTGTGTTTGAAATTGATGTGATTGGAAATGAATCTAACAATAATAATAATCCGATGTTTAGCATTAACAAGAAGATAAAGTTAGACTTGAATTCTTCTTATCTTTGGCATTGTAGACTTGCTCATATAGGCAAGGCTCGCATGCATAAGTCGCAACAAGAAGGGCTTTTGCAAAATATCAATGATGAATCATTTGATAAATGTGAGTCATGCATACCGGAAGATGACTAAGAAACCTTTTCATAGCAATATGGAGAGGGCTTCGATCTACTTGGTCTTATTCATACCGATGTGTGGACCACTTAGACATGTGGCAAAGAGAGGTGCTAGTTACTTAACCTTTATCGATGATTTCACCGTTATGGTTATGTTTATTTACTTAAGCATAAACATGAGGTGTTTGAAACATTTAAGGTTTTCAAATCAAGTAGAACCGCAATTGGGAAAGAAGATTAAAGCTCTTCGATCCGATAGAGGAGGCAAGTATCTAAGCCAAGAGTTTAAAGATTACTTAATGAGAATGGAATTGTCCAGAATCTCACTTCTCCATATACTCCACAACAAAATGGTGTATCCGAGAGAAGAAATCGTACATTGTTGGACATGATACGATCTATGTTTAATCTTACTACTCTACCTTTATCCTTTTGGGATTATGCTTTGGAATCACTGCTCGCATTCTAAATATGGTTCTCACAAAGAAGGTTGATAAGACACCATATGAAATATGGCATGGTAAAGCTCCTAACCTGTCTTATTTAAAGGTCGGGTCATGAGGCGATGTTAAACGTGACTCACAGATAAACTCCAACAAAGATCCGTAGAAGTGTATATTCATAGGATACCCTAAGGAAACTATGGGTTACTACTTTTACTATCCAACCGAAAATAAAGTAATTGTTGCTAGGTATGGAGATTTTCTTGAAAGAGATCTCGTATCACAAGAATTTAGTGGGAGAGTTTATGATCCGAAGATGATCAAGAAGATGCATTACCTTCAAAACACTAACGCATTTCCCAGAGAACTCGATAGTCCGGGTCCTCCACCGTAAGTTGAAGTGATTCCCGCTCATAGATCCGTAAGGAATACGCGTGCACCGAACGCCTATGTCTTAACGTAGAGGTTGAGGAAACTATGTTAGAGATCTTGGAGAGCCTACTAGTTATAAAGTCGCCATGGCAAGTCCCGATAAGGTAAAATGACAAAGTTGCAATGAATGGGGAAATGCAATCCATGAGAGAAAATAAAGTCTAGGTAGAGGTCGATTTACTCCAAACGCCACGGTGGTTGGAAGTAAGTGGCTCTATAAGATTAAGACCGACATGGATGGCAATGTACACGCCTATAAAGCTCGCCTAGTTGCGCAAGGTTTTACTCAAACTTATGGCATTGATTACGAGGAGACCTTTTCTCCGTAGCGGACATTAGAGTTATTAGAATTCTCATAGCTATAGCAAGATACTATGACTATGAGATATGGCAAATGGATGTCAAAACCGCCTTCTTAAATGGTCGCTAGATGAAGACATCTATATGAAGCAACTCGAGGGGTTCGTGAATCCACAATTTCCAAACCGTATGCAAACTTCAAAGGTCCATTTATGGATTGAAGCAAGCATCAAGGCAATGGAATAAAAGATTTGATGAAGAAATCAAAAGGTATGGATTTATTCAAAATCTTGATGAGCCATGTGTAATCACAAAGTTAGTGGGTGTGATGTAATTTTCCTAATTCTTTATGTCGATGACATATTAATTATGGAAAATACATTCCGAGTTTGCAAAATGTTAAGGCATATCTTGGGAAGTGTTTTCCATGAAGGATTTAGAGAAGTGCATACATTCGGGAATCAAGATCTACCGAGATAGGTCAAAGCGTTAATTGGTTTAAGTCAAAGCGCTTACATTGATAAAATATTGAAGAGATTCAATATGCAAAATTCCAATAAAGGATATTTGCCGATGGAAGTAAAGCATGGCTTATGTAGCGATATGTGTGCTTCAACACTTGCTAAGGTGGCACGATGCGAATGTTCCTTATGCTTCACCGTAGGATCTATTATGTATGTTGTGAGATGCACAAGGCCGATGTGGCGTTCGCTCAAAACATGACCAATCGATATCAACGTAATCCGGGTGAACTTCATCGATTGTCATAAACATATTTCAAGTATCTTAGGAATACGAAGATATGTTTTAAGTGTATGGAGGAAATCCGCATACGTAATTTGGTGTTACTGAGTTACCGTGATGCGCCCCGTCGATGTGATAAAGATGATACTAAGTCTCGACGGGTTATGTCTTTGTCATCAATGGAGGAGCGATTGATTGGAAGAGCAAGAAGCGTAGCACGATTATGATGTCTCATGCGGTGAAGTTTAATACATAGTCGCTTTAAGTCGCAATGGAGGTTGTTGATTAGGAAATTCATTTCGTGGCTTGGTGTTATGCCTTCAATTGAATCACCTATTGATATGTATTGTGACAATTCTGCAGAATCATATTTGCCAATGAACCCGGAGTCATAAAGGGCACCGGACATTTTCTACTAAGTATCACTATGTTCGGGAACAAGTCCGTGAAGGTGAAATAAATCTACTGAAAGTTCACACAGATGATAACTTAGCTGATCCGTTCACTAAGGCTTTTGTTAGGTCACTAGTTTTACAACACAAGCTTATAGAGAAAGAGATAAGGCGGATGAACAAGCTAAACACACACACACACACACGTATAGTATGAAACGGTTAAGGAAGAGAGTGAGTGAAAGAGAATAACTTGAACAACCAACCCTCAAATGAGGGTTTACAATAGTTTATATAGGCAAGGAGCTAGGGCAACACTCCCTCTCCTTCCCTATTCCTTATTGGGCTTGGGCCTCAGCTTATGGGCCTTCTACATAAGCTGGACCTTAAACAAACATAAAGGCCATAATAAAGCTACCTATTACATATGAAATATAAATACTTGAAATCTGTTTAGAGTGATTCCAACAATCTCCCTCAAGTATATATGAATGTAAACGTGAAGGCGTTGATGTAATAGTAGTCGTGGACGCCTTTCCGACATTCTTCTTTCTTGTGAGAGGAATTGTCTTGATTCGAACAATCTCCCAAGGTGTAGAGATCGTTATCTTTGAGCGCTATGCTCGACGTCATCTTTAACTTTGTTCTTTGATCATTGTTCTTTGTGGTGAAAGTGATAGTATGTTGTTGTCTCCGCATCACCGCCTTCGTGTCTCCGCTTCACGCTCCAAAGTGTTCCACGTCATTCTTCAACATGCTCACACGCCTTTGACGTTGGAAATCAATACCGATGAAGTTCGTAAGTCTTTAACTTTGTAGATTCTTTGATTGATGAAGAATCATTCGATCGTTGTGTTGCATTCGAATAGAACTTTCATTAGTGATGATGTTGGCGTGAGCATGAGAAGAATCAAGACGATCATCCCGCTCCCGAGCTTCCATAAGAAGAAAACATTTCAAACGGTTAGTAATAAGCGGTTTCCGACTTACAAGTTTGAACTCGAGAGTGTTAACAAGATAGTGTGAAAACACAACTCTAATTTACAAAGGCCGCTCTCGAACGGAGTCCCACAAGTGGGATAACGCGATGTATCAAGTACATCTACAAGCTCGATGGGTCGCCGAGGTACATCAAGCATCACCTCACGATCAGACCGCTTGAGACACACTCGCGTAATCCACGGGAGTTACCGGCGACCACCGCCGTGGTCGTTTGATGTTGACCCCGGCAGAGTTTCCATTCAATCACCGAGGATCATGATGTGAACCTCTCATAAATGTTCTCGACAGATTGCTAAGATCCGTGAAGGACTCGATATGAACCATCGAATCATCAAGATCTTATTTGTTGATCAACAAGTGATTAAATGTCAAGTGTTCCTAAGAGATCTTTTGATGAATCTCGTGGCTCTAGACTCAATAGCTGCTTTGGTTTTCCGAGCGGAGACTAGGAGAGGTCTCCTTCTTCAATACCAATGATCTCTAAGAGAAAGCCAATAGATTATGTAGGGTTCTCGTGAGAATGAAACAAGCTTCGCTGAGAGAAACTTGAGTGGCTAAGAAGGCTTAGTGCATGCGCCATCGGGTCCATGACGACTTTTAATCTTCAATACCGTGTCACTAAGTGACAACCAAGAGTATATGAATTGAACCCTGTCCGCCTAAGTTGAATAACTGAGGGCTATTTCTTTTCACCCTTTACTTTACATTTCTTTTTGATTCTTCAACTCCTTCTTTATCCGATTCTCATTTTCTCCTTTTATAATCATTCCTAAGGACTTCTAACACTAACTAATGGTAGTGTCCTTGGGTAGATCCTCCGCCTCTGGCGGATCATAGGACGGTTATTCCTAACCTTAGTCACCTTATAACTCCATGACTCGACCTATGTTTGCCATTATAACCACCGAAGTTAAAATATCTCTCAAAGGGTTTGTAAATGAAAACATGTTTGAACCACGTTGAGAGATAAGTTTTGCATAAATACTTCCTCCACATGTGCTTAATAGTTTTAAAGGTTAAATGCACAATGAGGAAAGAGCGACTTTTGAATTGATTCATCAAGATAGACAATCTCCGCGAGACACGGTTACGTTGAATAGTTAAAGAGATACATTGTCGCCTTTTAGGTGACAACTAGCTCTAATAACTATCTTGAAGGTGTAGACAAACCTCGAAAGGTTGTCATACCCGCCGTAGTTCATGTCTATCTTGAGTTTCTAATGGTACTTTCTACTTGGACAAGTCCTTTGCAAGACACGCTTACATCACTAGCTAACTAGCTTGAAATTATTACCCATCCAGACAAGTCTTTTCGAGTTACTAACGCTTAGTACCACAATTCAGAGGTTAAGTCCGAGGTACATGATTCATTTGCATTTTGTACAACATATTTCTTATCACATAATTTTTCCCTCAAAATGGCATATAAGATGTTATTTTTGAAACATTTTGAGAATAAATATGACCATTTTGAGTGTTGGAAGAGTGACCATCGTGAACAATTTGTGAACAAAGTTTTCATCAAATACTCCCCTCAACTAGTGATATAAACGGTTGAGGTTTTGAAATCATATGGGAAGTACTTGTCTTTTGAGCAAAACCTTGAAAAGGAAAGGTTTGATAGGTTTTACTCAAAAATAAGAAGCTTTCGCTCCTTTTATAAGGATTGTGGCATCGAGGCGCACTCACGGGTCCTTTCTTGACCATTACGGGTTGTACATCACATGTGTGCACAAGCCATGCATATATAAAATCATACATCCAAAATATTATGAAGGAAACAATTCAAGGGTACTGTGAAGTGCAGTGATGTTCCTGTGAGTGCGCATGTATGCTGAAAGTCGGTGATGTTTCTCCGGTCGACCACCAACATAGCTCTCCAAGCATCTCGAATCGATCCCTTCGAACAACCGCTCATCAATCATGGTGATGATACGCCTCACATCCCTCCTTTCCCGAGAATTCCCAGCTTAGGATTCCCAACTTTCAGCGATATTCTTCAATCAGAGGCCAATCCATCCCTAACCATCTTCAAGGTATGATCCCGATTTATGGAGCTCACTACACGCCATTAAGCAGTCGCAAGTTCACCGCGTAAACAATGCCGAAAGGTTTGCCGATGAGCGAAGTTGTTTGAGCTGGTTGATGTCGTGAGATCAAGTCGTGGTGGAGTGAAGTTTACACGCTTCGATATGATTCAACACCATCCGGATATCTTCGACACGCTCTTTGATCACAATGCGCCTAATGAAGATGAGAACCGACTTGATAAATTCACGCTGAACTTCATCGAGAATTGTCTCATACGACCGCACTTTGGCAAGGTACAAGTCTTCGATGTCGCTGAGGGACAAGTTCTCAAAGTCAAGATCCGAGAATTCATAGTCCTGCTCATCTTGTCGCTTGACTATGATATTCTTCAAGAATGTGTAGTCCCACTTAGACTTGAGATCAATGTGTTTGATGGCCACGATGTCCTTTGAGCAATATACATCATGTTGAGACTTCGAACCAGCAGCTTTTGTAGTAGATTCTTCGCTCGTGCCAATGATGAATCCCATACAATGCATCTTGGTCGATGCTTGCACGCTGTCGAAAACAAGTGATTTGCACGCCTCGATAGCTATGCGCTTGAGTAAATAGTCACTGGAATGGAAGAGTCAATGATGTAGCGATTTTCGTGAACCATCGCCACCATGGAGAAGAAATTCCGTGTCTTTGTTGAAGAAATATCCAAGGGATCCTTGGTTCATCCGGTTGGCCGATTGTTGGTAGAGGTTTGGTCCAACAAGGTAATATGGAGGGTTGTTCCGCTTAGTGAAGTCGATGTTTGCTTCGGGTCGAGCCAATCCATGTTGTTAGACATGGCTCGAGCAATGTTTTCAAGGTGATATTCAACCTCGATTGCACTTTCCGAGTGTTTTTCAATGTATGAATGCGCCATTCTTGATGCGCTTCAACTCGGATTTCGCCATCTTCTTCACACGGAATCTTTCTTGCAAGATTTTGCATGCTCCAAGGTACTACCGCTCACCAACCTTGACCTTCTTCGTGGTAGGAGTGTCGTTAACAAGAGTAGCAAACCAATCAAATTCGCAGCTTTATCGTCATCAAGCCATGATACGACGTCATTCGTAGTCGCTTTTCTTCTTCGCTTTGAAGGTTTTGATGATGATATTGGTTTCGCACTTGTTTAGGTGAGGCGGGTTGTTGTTGGGGCTCAGGACCTCTTCATCGCCACCACCCGTACTCAAAGTAGTCACCGCTTTATGAGTCGGGTGGTAACTCGAATCGCCCCGAGGTTTATCAAGAGAAGACCGAGGTGATGGAGACTTATGTTGAGAAGAAGTCCGATGTGGAGGAGGTGGCATAGATGTAGATTGACCGATCGCTTATGTCGCTTAGGTGCGAGTCCTTATCCTTATCATCGCCATCTCTTGGTCGCTTGATTGATCGGCCGACTCCTTGCATGATGATCCGAGTTGATAGTCAAGTAGAATTTCGAAAAATTTAGCTTCATCTCAAGTAAACGCTCCGCATCTCTTTGACATTTGCATCACAAGTTTAGCAATTAACTCGTATTCGTAGAGATCAACTTCTTTGCCATTGTATGTTTAACCAATGCTATGATGTTAAAGTGAGTTGTCCGAAAATACTTTTTGTCACACCTGGGACAAAGGTCGAGAAGAAACTTGTGGGTTTGATCTCTAGTCGACTTCTCCAGCTCCTTTTGGACTTTAGGAACGATATCCTCAAGATACTTTTGAGTGTAACCTTCAATCATTTCATTCAGCTTCCTCCGACGGTGTCTTCTCATGAATTCTCGAATAGCTTTCCTATCTTTCCTCATCTTGTCATTCTCATCATGTAAGTACCGCATTTGTTCAAAGATACCAATTAAGTTTTCTCGTGAAGCATGTCCTTCTTTCTAACTTGTTTGACAAATTTTCACAATTCTTGCATGTGTTTGAGAAATCCAAGATTTAGGTGGTTTCTTCACGGATTTGGATGATGATCCGTTGACTTTGTTGATGGTGGTGGTGATGAGTGAGACTAAGAATCCGATGATGAGGAGACATGAGGAGACTTCATGTCCTTAGGAGTTTCGTAGGTTTTCCTTTGAGTGTGTTGGACCTGCCTAGAAGAAACTTTGTATAATCATCCTCGCCATCCTTAGACTTTTCTTTCTCGCCTGTTTCTCAAAATCATACACAATGGTGTCTTCAACAAAGCGGTTGTTGTTGCGTAGAGTGGTGGCACCGGATCCCTTATCGGGTTGATTAACCGCATCGATCCGAGAGAGGAGGCAAGACCACTTGATCCTCCGGCCACCCATTTGATCTTTAGCAAATTCAATGCCTTTTGAATGTGTCGGACGCTAGAAACTTTTTCCGTATGATTTATCCAATTGCTCTTCTTCATCTTCTTCGTAGCTCTCATCATAAGGTACAATAGCCGAGTCTTCCCTTTTCTTGGACAAATGGAGGACTTGGAGGTTTTGTCACCGAGGTGTGTGTTTCGTTGCCAGCTTGCAGAGTAATGAACCTCTTCATCCGCTCCCAAGATCTTCGTAGCTCTCATCCCTAAGTTGTCTTTGAGGTTCAAGTGTGGGAATAGGTTCGGCTTCCTTTACGGGAACAATCCTTATGAAGGAGCTTTCCTTTAGGAACCTTCCTTGACTCGCAGAACTTGTTGTGCTTCCTCGCACTTCCTCTTCGGTTCTCCGACAGTGTTCCGTAAGATTTTTCGTCAAGATGACCAACTTTGCCTTGTCCGACCGCCCGATATCTCTTGTATCGTTTCGAGCTTTCGACATCTTCACCAAGGAAATGCAACACAAAGACCTTGTTTCTTTGTGGACGCTTCCTTGATTCTAACAAATGAGAATGGGTTCCGCCAACATATCGTGATTGTCCGGGTCATTGAGCCTCTGGGAATGTCGTGGTGAAGTCCAAGTGCTCGGATCAACAACTTGGTATATCCGATGTAGGAATCTTTGAGCCAAGTTTGTTGAGAAATGACATCATGTCATCCCAAATCGTAGCTTCAATAGCGATGTGTTTCATGTTGACGAATGCCCAAAATATTTGCGCTCTATGAGCTTAGGATGCTCATAGTCACCGCCACGACCGTAAACAGACTTGGTGATGATCATGTAGAGTGTTCTCCATGGTTGAGGAATACTCTTAAGCTCTACATGAGAGTGCTTAGAGATTACTCCGTAGCCTCGCCATAACCGATATTGATTAAGAATCGAGAGTTAGCTCTTCAACAGTGTGGCATAAAGTTTGGTTGATTGACTTCAGAATAAGGAGAGCAGCCCTTAAGTCCGCAGTGTAATGGTGACTTGTTTGTGGTTCGTAGTCACATCACGCTAGCCCTTCCTTTGACCCTTTCCATAGTGTTCCGAAACTGCTGGATGTAGATCTCGTGAATGGTTGCAGAGTGAGTAAGCATGTTCGATACGAATGAGTTCTCGTAATGTCAATAGCAATAAGACATGAAGATTCGTGAGCAAGTGAGGGTGTCAAAGTCAACACGGAGGTTATTCTTTCCTATCTTCATTGGATAGCCACGAGGATAGATATCAAGAATGGAGAGAACTTCGTGCATCCACATTCATTTGTTCACCATGTCGTGATCTCAAATAACATTAGCCAAAAGAACCAACATATCGAAAGACATAATGTTAGTCAATGTAAGGTCTTATTGTCTAGTTATTGAATGTACAAAGGTCAATGATTGTTACGAGTCCTAAGTCACTTGTATGTTCAATAGTTCAATGATGTCGTGAAATGTTTCATGAGTTAGTTAACTTTAAGTTTTAAAGTTTATTTTATCACTTATTGTTCACAACATATCGCATTTATTTAAGTTTATTAGTGACAATTTTGGATTCGTGATGATATGATTAGTTTATTTACAAGTTTGTACAAGTAACAATCCATCATGAAGGTTAATCCAGGTTGCGTAGTTTTGGCAAAGTTATGCGAGATGTGTATGATATATGCTTAGCGAGACTTACGCCAGAATCCTATCTTACGCAGAAGAAATGTTACGCGTAGGAAAAGGAGACCTTATGCGAGAGCTTATGCGTAGGCATATATTAACCTTACGCGTAAGGCTACCGTAAGAGTTGACCTTGCCGTAGGGTTTATCGCTTACGATATCCTTCATGTGATACGCCGTAGTCCATTGTAGAACCTTATGCGAGAGCTACGCTGAAGACAAGTCTTACGATAACAAGCTACGCGTAAGGTGATCCTTATGCGAGATTAGTAACCACCTTGATTCTCGAATATTACGTAGCAAAGGCCCCAAATAAATCCATCAAATCATCATCATTAACACATACATACATTTTATCAATGATCATGGCAATAATATATGTTACACGCTTATATAGATTCATACGCAGAGACTAAACCCTAGATCTACGCGTATGGATTCTAGCCATAGATTAAGCACCAAACTTATTCTGGTATATCATAGAAGTTGTGAGAGCATGTAGACCAAGTTATAACACTTATTATGCATTGAATCAAAAATACCCAAAGTTTATGAACTTTAAACCCTAGTTTCGAATTGATGTCCAATTCGTGTTTCTGGGTGGTTATAGACTATGGAAATCATCAATTCAACAACACAAAAGCATAACCCAACAGTCTTTTAGACCAAAACACTTCACATTTGAAAACACCCAATTCGACTTATAAACCCTAGTTTTCAAAAATCATCAATTAGTGAATCTGGGTGGATTTTGATGGTTAATGAAGTATCATTGATGTATTATGAACGTTTAGACACAATCATTTCACCCCAAACACACACGATTGATTGTGTGTTCTACGCATAAGCGTAGAACACAAAATCACGCCAGAGAACATGTTTTAGCCGAGGATTTACTTGAGATTCAAAACCTTTAGAAACATGATCCAAACACAGAAACACTTACAGATTGATAATCGAAAGCACGGATTTGTAAAACGAATATGGACCGTAGATGATATTAGGTGAAATATTTAATGTGATGGAAATAAATGAGGTGGGTGGAGTATTTTGTATAAAGTAACTTTAAGGTTTTGACAGTTATAGTCCCTCCACCTTTTCCTTTTTCACACAAAGCCTTTTAACTTCCATTTTGGTTACCAAAATAATGAAAGAAACTTGACGACACTCCCCCTCGACTTGAGAAAATAATGAAAGGTTATTAATTAAAGTCCGAGGAGTGTCTTTGAACCAGGAAATGTACCACCATTTGTAAAAGAATCAACCGAGATGTGATAACATGCAAGTACATGATGTTTTGAAGCAAGCTAATAGAATATTTTTCCCTCAACACTTGATCGAAAAATACCGAATTTTGAAAGATAAAAGTGTTGACGGAAGAAATGTACTTGACATGTTGAAAGAAATATAGATTAGAAGAATATTTTTGTTGTTTTATCGGATTTTATATTTTTGTATTTTGTTTTTGAAAATTTATTTACAAAAGATGTTTTGGTGTTCGATGTGTTTTAAGATCTGCTTTTAAGAGGTCATCCAATTCCTCTTGAGTCAACACCTCATACCAATTCGTGGACCAACTCATTAAACCTAGCGGGAGGCAAGGCTTTGGTGAGCAGATCCGCCAATTGGTATTCAAGACCACAAAGTATAATTCAACTGCACTGCTCCACATGGTCCTTGATGAAATGATAGCGAGATCGATGTGCTTTGATTTCGAAAGTGTCGAATCGAGTTGCACGAGATTGCAATGGCACTGATTGTCGCAAAGACATCGATTCTCACAACACGTAACCATAGTCTTTGAGTTGTGTTCTCATCCAAATGACTTGAGCACAACACGCGACATGGCTACATATTCTCGCTTTGCTGATGACAATATGTACAATCCTCGCTTAGATTGCCAAGACACCGCTTATCACCGAGAAATTGTAGAGCTCAAGTACTTTTCTCGAGTCTAAGCATCCCGCATGATCGCCTCTAAAAGCGATTAGTTCAAAACCGAATCCTTCTGATACCGTGATCCCAAAATTAATGGTTCCTTGATGTATCTGAGGATTCTTTAGCCTCGTAGAGGCGGGTTTCATTGGTCGCGATCGATAACGGAGCATAGATAAACGGCAAAGACAATGTCGTGTCTGCTAGTCGTTAGATACATGAGAGACCCTATAATACTTGGTATTTGGTAGGTCAACCACTTTCCCATGTAAATCACCATCTAATTTCTTGGTATGAGCCATTGGTGTGGCATAAGTATCACATGTTGTCATTCCAAATTTGTTTAACAATTCAAGGGCATATTTGGACCGACTCAAGAAAATACCACGGGTGATTGATGAACTTGCAGCCCTAGAAAGAACGTAAGTTCACCCATCATGGACATTTCAAAATTTTTCTTCATGAGTTTTGCAAAAGCGATTGAAAACTTTTTATGTGTCGACCCAAAATGATGTCATCCACGAATTTGAACAATTAAGATGTGTGCCCCGTGATATTGTATAAAAGAGTTGGGTCAACCGAGCCTTTGGTGAAATTATTGGCAATGAGGAAAGATGATAGCTTATCGCATCATGCCCGAGGGCTTGTTTGAGACCATAAAGAGCTTTGTTCGCTTAGACATGGTTCGGGAACTCAGATCAACGAATCCATCCGGTTGGTCGACAAAGACCGCTTTTAAGTTTTCCATTGAGAAACGCCGCTTTGACATCCATCCGATAGACCGTCATGTTCATATGAGCCGCGAACGCGAGAAATATCCGAATGCCTCAAGACGAGCAACCGAGCAAAAGATTCTTCAAAGTCTATTCCTTCTTCCCGACGATAACCCTTAGCAACAAGACGTGACTTGTTTCGGATAACATTTCCTTCAAAGATCCAATTTGTTTTTCCAAATCCATTTTAAACCAATGACGAGACCCCCGCTGGTCTTTCAACTAGTTCCCATACTTCAAGACGCTTGAATTGGTTGAGTTCTTCCCGCATGGATTCAATCCATTGTCTTTGTCATTGCATCCTTAATGTTTTTAGGTTCGATTGGCAGACAGCGAGTGCATAAATGCAAAGTGTTCACCATCCGAGCGAAGACGTTGTCTCGTGAACGACCGTTGATTCGGTTGCCAATAATGTTAGCCGAGGATGGTCTTTTGTCCATCTATGTAGAGGGTTGATGTTGGTATACATTGTGCGATTCCGAGGATTCAAATGGTTTGTTGAAGATTCCGCGACATCCGTGCGCAGCCTCATTTGCAAACGGGTCAAGAACGACGGATCAAAATCGCAGCGGGGTACTTCATTCGTAATATCATCACCGGTTCATCATTGTTGAAGCGGTGTGTTCAACTGCTGTGTTGGAGTCAATTGGTGTAGGTGCATCTTCAACAAGAGTTGTTGTGGCAGTGTATCGTATAGGAATATGATCGTTGTGCAATGAGACAATGGATACACCAGAGCACGCTCATCAATATCGCACGCAACGTAGGAGCAAATAACCTTCCATTTGTTGACGAAGTTAATGAGGGCTTTCTTCACCGATGATGGGGTTGAGGAAGTTTAAACGGTTGTGACCGGTTCTAAGTCGATATACTCGTAAGCCATTTCCGTGAGTTCATCGAAATGAGCATGAATCGCTTCCATTACCTCCTTAGTTCGACGATTCCGCATTCGAAACCTTTAGAATTATCACAAGATCCAATAAAGACCCAATATCGCTTTTGCTTTGAGCTTTCCAAAATCATCACGATCATTATTCGGATAGCAAAAAGGATCCAAATACATGAAAGTGTTTGAGGTTCGGTTTATAGTTGTGGACAAGCTCAAAAGGTGTTTTGTTGTATGCTTTGTGATCATGGAACGGTTTTGAGTATAGCATCCAAGAGATACGCTCGCCCATAAGTAACTGAAGTTTAGCATTGATTAACATAGTTCTGCGCCCACTAACGCTCGGTTTCGCTCTTTCAACAACTCCGCTTTGTTCGTGTGTCCGCAATAGATGTTTGATGTCAATTCCACTTTCTCATAAAATTCACGAAGGGTTTTGTTGACAAATTCGGGCCTTTGTCCGCTCGATGATTCCGACGGTGTCATGGAGTCGAACTCAGATCTTTGTGAGAAAGGTGATGATCATTTGTGGAGCTTGGTCTTTGCTACGAAGAAAGTAGACCCAAGTCCATCGAGAGTAGTCATCAACAATTACTAAGATGTAGCGCTTGCCATTGATCGCTTGCACGCCGCATCGGGCCACACAAACCATGTGAAGAAGATGAAGCACATGTCGAGAGTCGTGTTCCACCTTTGAAGGAAAATGAGCACGAGTGCTTTTTCCTTGTTCACAGTCGAGCAAAGGTGATCTTTGAATACCGAATCGTGGGAGTCCTTCAACTAGTTTGTGTCGAGCAAGGTTGGTGATGGTTTGAAAGTTTAGATGTGATAGACGACGGTGCCATAGCCGTGATTTTGTAGATGTTGCCTTTGAAAGTAAGCAAATGGGAGAGGAAGCAACCATGTCTTGCATAGAGATAGTGTATAGACTAGAATTACGCGAGCTGCATATAAGATCATTTCCTTGTAGATCACGAATGAAACAAGTTTTCTCCCCGAAAGCAACCTCCAAATCTCCATCACAAAATTGACCCATCGAAACAAAGTTGTGACCGAGGCCTTCCACATAGTAAACCCCGCTTATTTCGATGTTCCCATTAACATAATCTCCGAGCCCATGATGGTCTGCAGGCGATCATTCCCGAATCGACAAAGCCAATGAACTTTGCAATAAAGTTTGATAACAGCTTAAGGTTGCTCGTCATGTGTCGGGAACATCCGCTATCAACAACTAGAGAATGATCTCAGATCACCGCATTACACACGCATTTACACGATGGAATAGAAGTAGATGTGGAACCCAAATGTTAGAGGGTTCCAAGGTATACGTTAGACATACACACATTGACAAGTTTAGGCATCCATTTAAATCCTAGTGTGTTATATATCCATTTCGCCATCTATAACTACTCTTTGCTTTAGTCTTAGTGAAAGCACTAGGTGGTACGACATTCTTAGGAGGTGAAGCAGAGCTACCGTGATAGCAATGGTTGCCTTAGAATCTAAAGATGGTGGTTTACCAAGCACGACTTAGAATGATTAGTGGGCCTAGAGGTATTCCAATTTTAGGATTCCGTAATCTAGAGATTATAGCTTTAGCAACACATTTGTCATGACATTCGAATTCATACTCTTTTGACAACAACACAAGGTGCATCGATCAATATCAAAAGTACTCAACGGTTTAGCATTCGCTACATCACTATTTCTATTACATTTGCCGACGCAACATCTATAGTGGAAGCAACATGATTTTTATTCGTAGTCCTAGGGTGTTCTTCTACTTTAGCATTCCTTATTGATCTTTCTTAGGTCGCAACTTCCTATTCTTCGATTTAGTGCTTCTAGGTTGTGAAGTGCGGACGCTTGGAAAAGATGCAACTATTCCTGCTTCAAGAGAGGAAACACATTAGCAACTTGTGATTTGGCAGTTGGAATTTTAGGTTCACGACACGGCGTGACCGGTGCTAATCTCTTAATCACAAGAGGCGGAGTTGTTCATACTTTCCTAACATTTCCGTAACTTAGAGATGGTGTGAATCGATCTTGATTTTCGTAACTAATATTACCAAAGAAAATTCATGACTTCACTAGTGTGAGCAAGATAGTGATCAAGTTCATTAGATGCTTCATCTCGAGTCTTTTGAGTAAATCAAATATGACACCATATTCTCGCTTAACTTTTAAAAGTTCTTGTTCATATTTTGAGATTTGACTTTTCAAAGACACGCTTTGATCATCGAGTTGCTCAAATTTAGGATCAAGATTTTGCACTCAATTGAGCGATTTTCTTTGAAAACTAAGTTGATGGTTGTGAATATCTTTTCACACCAATGAAGACGACGCTTTGCATTGTAAATTTCCGTGTAATCGCTTATTTTCGCTTTTAAAGACTCGATCCAAGCACATTATCGGTGTTATCAACAGCTTCAACAGCTTCAACAATATCAAGAGAGATATGATCGATGCATATGGCAACGAATAGAATAGCACAACATTATGGATATCAAGACGATAACATCTTCCAAGAGTCGATCAACATCTTTTCTCAACATTTTCTTTTATGCTTTGTGTTAGTAATAGATGTTTCGCTTTCTCGAAAATGTTTTCATTACCCCAAGTTCCTTATGAAAATCCTTTTCCTGTGCAATTGCACAACTTTTCAAGTTTTAACATTAGGTAAAAGATTTTCCGAAGATGTCTCTTTGTTCTCTCGCCAGAGGCGATTGAAAATGTTCAACTTTGATTTCGATCGATATTCTATCTCATGTTGTAAAATTTTGAGGTCACCATGAAAATGTCAAAATATCAAAGAATTTTTCGATTTTCAGTTGTGAGTTTACTTCGCTAATGGAAGGTAAAGGACCATAAGTTTGTGCAAAGACTGCTTTGGGATTAACAATAGAAGACTCGGGTGTTTTGATGATAACCCTAGGTGTGTTTGTGGAATCCACAGTGACGAAGTGACCGCTTTTATAATTAAAAGGTTTGTTGTAAACAACATTTTTAATTTTGATCGACTCGCCTTCTCGCATCTAATTCCTCTTGACGATGGTATTCAACAACACTCATGACAAGATTATCAATTTTGTATGTTGCACTAGAAACTTCGTGAGTTGGTTTGAATGTTTTTAGTGAAAGCTTTGGTTTGTAATCGCTAGATTTTTCCATATCCATTTGGATTTGGTTTTAAGGTAAACTTTTCAATAGTCATATCGATTCACCATGTTTGTAAACAATGCTTTAAACTCTTTAAGTTTGTTTTGCAAACCGAGAATTTCGCAAGAAGGTCATCCACCGATTCGTTGAATGCTTTTGTATGCAGAGAATCTTTTGACAATTTAACAACTCACCTTAGCTTTTTGATTTTCCAAGGTGAGAGCGTTAATTTGCTTTTTATGTTCATGTTTCGCTTGTTCTATTTCGACAATAAAGCATTCTTCGAGGCGGCTAGATCACGATCTGCGTCTCTAAATATTTTTCGCTTTGATGAGATTTTGCAAAGCGGCTTCAAAACCTTTTTCACGGTTTTCTTGAGTTTTGAAAAGTTGAGTTGCATTTGTAAACATTCAAAATCCTTGGTTAACAAAGGCATTTTTACTTTTTAAGGATTGATTTAATGCATAACATTCCTCCATTTTGATTTTATGGTCTTGAATTAACCGAGCAAAATCCGGATGAGGCAACAGATCATCTTGTTCAACGCGAGTCTCAAGATGATCATTCTTTAGATCCTCAAGCACGACCACGAGTCAATTTGATTATCAAAGGAAACCATGAGGTCATCTTGATCGCCAAATGTAACTATAGGGTTAACTTGAAAATCATCGAAGAAGATGTAGAAGACTCATTTTGAATAACCCGATCCGCGCCGGATTCGATATTCATGGAGATATTAGTTCGATATGATGATGGTTTGTTCGGCACCGAGACAAGCCATCGTTGTCATACATCGGGCTCAGATCACCATGTGCACTCATGCATATTAGCCATCAACATAACAAATGTGATTAGCCTCGCAAGTCCTCCATATCATCATCCGAGTCTCGGCTCCGCCATAAAGCTCGTTTTGTTTGTGAGAGATCCACCACTTCATCCTTAAGAGCCAAAAGTAAGGCCTCTTTGAAATAAGCACCGCCCGAGTCCTGGCTTTGGGCATGCATTAGCCTGTGTGTCCTTCTCATTGCGCTTGTAGCATCTAAGACCATTTAACCGATTCGAGCATTTCTGCTCCACCACTTGAGCTCGTTGTTATTCCTTCCCACAAGATTAAACCCTTGACCACCGCCCATCCGACGACCATAATCACGATTTCAACTTCAACACGCCCATTGTTCACAACAACTTGAGTCCGTGTGTTAGATGAGGAACGAATACGATTGTTGGATTTGTTGGTGTAACGCCAAAAGCATTAGCAATCATCACAAATCCTTGTTGCAATGCTTCGAACGGATCGATTTCAAGAGCTTCACCGACATATGCTTGAGCATTGTTGCCGATGGAACCAATTGATTTTGTTGAGGTTGAGGTTGTTGCCGTGAAGGTGTGTGGAAGCAGCTTGGTCGAGTGTTTGGTCGAGAGGATAATTCGCTGAGCATATAAGGCAAGTTGTTGATTGTCCCACAGCCTGCTTAGCAATTTGAGCACGGAGAATCCTTTCCCGATCAACTTCCTTCTCATGAGGCTTCAAGTAATCGCACAACAATCCATAAGTAGAATGATGCATATTCTTCGCTGACGGAGAAAATGACATACTTCTCCCATTCGTGACCAAGACTACTCAGAACTTAGTATTCACCGCAATTCTTGGCATGATGATGTTGTGTTTATCCAAATCATTGATGATGTCCGAAAATCGATGATGATATGACTCAAGTGTCTCTCCGTGTTCAATCATGAAGTGTTCATAAGCCAAGTAAATTTTGATTCCAAATCCTCCCGATTGAGTATGATCCTTCCATAAGAAGACTAATATGATCCCACATCTTTGTGCGCTTTTGAGCATCAACACTACGAAGAATTGGGTTTGGTAATCCTAATAGGATGTATTCCATTGCAAGTTCATCACTTCATAGTGTAGAAGTTCAGAGGATTTAAATCGCAATGAGCAATGTTGGTTTGTTCATCTCGTGGAAACAGCTGATCTCCGGCACAATGACGATAGGCATCTCAAATGGACCTTCCAAGATAACCTTCTTTAAGAACTTTTCATGTGGCTTCTTCGCATCACGTAACCTAAAGAACCTTATCACCCATTGATCGTAGTTTCGGAGTGAGCATTCGAGGTCTATCAAGTGATCCACTTCATGAATTGATTGTTGGTCGCTAAAGCTTCACACATCTTTGCAAACCAAGTGGGTTCCTTCATAGTGCTTCGTGATGGATGTTGATTGAAATCGCTTGTGTAGGGTAGAGCTTGAAGATTTGGTGGTGGTTGAACCATTTGTTGTTGTGGAATTGCACCAAGTCGTGGAGTATGTTGTCGATTAAATTGTTGTTGATAAATTGCTTGTTGTTGATTCCATTGTTGATGTTGTGGAGTTAATTGTTGTTGTTGTTGATGATTATAAGTGCGAGGGAAGTAGTTAGAGTATGGTGGTTGAGACATGATGATAAACTTGTGTAGTAAGAATGGATCTTTGTAGTCGAATGAACCTTTGTTGATGAAGTATCCTTAGGCGAGAAATGACAAGAACCAAGTAGCACTTATGCGTAAAAACACCAAAAGTTACGCGTAACAAGAATAGTTACGCTGAGGATTTAGCTTACGCGAAGCGTGAGAAAAGACTAAAGTTATGCGAGAAAGTTAGGCGAGGATTACGAGGATTACCTTATGCGTAGGACTAGGTTCACGCGTAAGATGAATCTTAAGCGTGAAGATTTTCACGCGAAGTTTTATGCTTGCCGTAAGATTGTGGTTTTATCCCAAGTGATCTTTTACACTTCACAAGGCAAGAGATATCCAAAGTCGACGATTTTCGCACTTATCCAAGTAAGAAAACACGGAATAAACCAGAAAATGAAGATCAAGCCAGAACAAAGTTACGCCAGAGAACTACTCAGAAAACTAGGGTTTTGATACGCGTAATCCTACTCGTAAGAATGATTTTGTCCAAAGATGTTTCTAAACCGCTTTTGTGTGATGAAATAGCTTCAATAACACCAAAATAACACAAAAGTGTGAAACTTGATGATCCAAAGCACTTAAAAGCTACGCTGTAGGATAACACTTCACAGACAAAAACAAGCTTTAAAACAAGGAAAACACGTAAAGTTCCAAACTTTTGCCAAAACCAATAGTTTAACACCTAATAACGTTGAAAGTACAAGAATCTTGGATTCAAAAGTGTAAAAATCGCTTTTAAGCTTAACCAAAGATTGTGTTATCTTTACGCCGAAGACCCAAAACCAAAACTTCAAAACAAAGTGTACACCCAACTATTTGGCGATTGATACCATCGTTAGGTCACTAGTTTTACAACACAAGCTTATAAGAGAAAGAGATGAAGGCGGATGAACAAGCTAAACACACACACACACACGTATAGTATGAAACGGTTAAGGAAGAGAGTGAGTGAAAGAGAATAACTTGAACAACCAACCCTCAAATGAGGGTTTACAATAGTTTATATAGGCAAGGAGCTAGGCAACACCTCTCCTTCCCTATTCCTTATTGGCTTGGGCCTCACTTATGGGCCTTCTACATAAGTCGGACCTTAAACAAACATAAAGGCCATAATAAAGCTACCTATTACATATGAAATATAAATACTTGAGATATCGCTAGGAGTGATTCCAAGTGATTAGTATTTGGATAAAGGATATTGTAAAACATTTACTATTTTCAATGAAATAAAGTTTGATTATGTTTATTTTCATTTATAATATTGTTGTCCTATATTTGCATGTTTAATCCATGAATAACTAAGTTATTCTAAATGTCCGTTGTCGATTAATGATATGGGAGTATCATTAAATTAAGACAAACCGAGAGATGTGTAGAATATACTTGAAAGTATATTGATGAGAATGCATACTAATTTCGATGATATTCAATGAATTGAATATAGACTTATCCCAACTACATAATTTACTTTGTGGATATTGTTATAAGTAAATTATGAATAGTTATCTTCGCACTTGAGATACCGTGATAAGTGTCATGAATGTAGTGCATTTCGTGAAGCAACTTAACGCTATAATGAATCGGTAGTTATAAGGGTTGTTTTCGTAAATGTTACAAAGTTTTTGGGTTATTCTTGTAGTCAAGATAGAATTTGTTCCTTCAAATTTATTTGGAGTTTAATATCATTGGGCCTCGTAGGGTTGACAAGATGTTTGTCCGCACCCAAATCTCCCTAAATATGTTTAGATGATTCTGCAATCTTGGTCAATCACTTATAACGAGAAACATAATAGTTTTATAAAGAATGACTTAATTCCATATCTTTATTTAACGTGGTATTAGAAACAAAAGGATAATAATAATGAGAAATCATTAAAAGGTTTTCCATGAGCCTTACTCGAGTTGTACTAGAGGCATCGAAGTGTTGCTAGACGCTAACCGATGTGATCACTCTATTAAGATATATCCAAGTGGGATCTGTTAGTTTTATGGATATAAATTAGTAGACGTAAGTTAGGATCGAACTCGAGACTACGGGATTCCACACTTTACGTATGAGAATTTAAAGTTAATAATTAATTATAAACGTTATATTTAATTATTTATTAAACGAAATAACTAACGAACGTTAAGTAATTAATGTAATGGACTAACGAGCGTTAAAAGTATTTGGAAAAGGACTAGATTGCAAAGTTTGGAAGTTTCCAGAATCCCTTGGGGATGTGATGATCCGATCGGCCAAAGGATAAAAGGAAACAAGGACCAACTTGTTCACCAAGTTTTCTTGGGTATATATACAAGGCTAGGGGTCTTGTTTTTGCATCTATTGTATTCATTAGCTAAACCCTAAAACAGTTTTTGTGTGTGTTTTTTAGCTACAAACCGATCGGCCACCTCAAGGGTGTCGATCCACTCTTTTCCACAAAACCAAGTTATTTGTTTGATAAAAACTAGCATTACTTTAATTCGGTTTAGTACGTGTGTACAAGAACTAGTAATAACACACTATTGTTATTATCTTGGATTGAATTACAAAACGGTAAGGGTAATTCACATAATCCTAATTAAATCAAATTAGGTTCATCCGTTGTTAGTTTGTGGATTTGATTCTTGTTCGGCTAGAATCAAGAAAAGGTACGCATATTCTTTTATGTTAATTAATTGTTCATTAATAAATCTTATACGCTTCCGCATGTGTTATTTGATGTTTTTGTGATTATTTATTGAATGTCATGTTATCTAATTCCAACATTAAGTTCGAGCGCGAGATAAATGAGTTTGAGCAGCTCGTTAAAACCTCAGATTGTTAACACCAACACGCCGATAGCCCCCCAAAGTCTTAGACAGTCAAACGTAACGCCCCATATTTAGGGGGTGTTTGCTTCGGCTTATACACGTTTTTATTTATTTATTTATTTATTTATTTTTTTAATGGGTTTTCGACTCGACATTGCGAGTCGACTAATCCTAGGCTTACTCCCTTTGGATAGCCCGAGTCGCCTAGATAAACCTCCGTGGCGAATGTGGGATTAATTTTCTCCCGATGGTTCGAACCCAAGACCTCTAGGCATTTTCGCCTCAAGAGGCGGGCTTATTAGCTTATATGAGTTCGGCTTATATATTAAGCCATTAATTTATGGTTTATTTTGACACTTATGAGCTTATTTAACATCGACAATGTTATATAAATTATTTAACATTGACAATGTTATATAAGCCTGTAAGTGTCAAAATAATCCAAAAATTGTAGATTATGTTATATAAGCTAACAAGGCTTATTTTATAAGCTTAAACATAGGGTCGAGCAAAACAAGTTTAACCCGAATTGAAACCGACAAAATCGAGCCGATCGAACCAAACCGTGTTTTCTGCTCTATTTTGTTCCAAATTTTACCAGCTTCGGGTTTCGATCGGTCGGTTCGATTCGATTCGAGCTAAAAACCGACACCGAACCAAAACCGAGAAAAACTACGTTTTCTTGGTTTGATTTCGGTTCGATATTTTTCCGACTTTCGGGTTTCGGGTTTGTCGGGTCGGGTCGGGTTGGGTCGGGTTAAACCGAATGATCACCCCTGGCTTAAACAAACACCCTCTTGATATCTTTACCACATCATACTTGTTTAACAACAAATCCAAAACACCCACCATACAACCACCACATCTCCCACAGATCACGACGGCAATACTAAGGCCTTCAAACCCAAATCCAAAATCACCTCCTCTCAAAACCCACTTTTTTCACTAATTCAACCTATTTCAAAAGTTAACTTAAACCCTATAACAATATATCAGACAACATCCCATTTGAAATCCAAATGGAAATCATCAAAAGTTTATGAGGTCAAGTCATTGATTCATTCAGTCTGCTTCAAAACCTTGAAGTCTTTCATTGACACTCGACTTTATCAGATGTTATGGCGCCCGCCATACGCAGCCACATAGTCGTATTCTAGGTTTATTACTGTGTTCTCGTGATGATAATATATTTCTAGTAGATGATAATATTGAATCTCTTGAGGTAAAAGAGTTCACTCCATCTTTGTTGTGTCTCCTTTCCTTAAACAAGATTTTATTACAAAAGTTGTTGGTGCGTGTCATGGATTACTCGCTTGTATGGTTTTCATAAAGATTATAAGAAATGGATGCTTGTTATTTGGAACCATTCTATCGGAAAATCATTTGGTATTGTTCTCCTTGTTTTACCGGTCGGTTTGATTTTGGTTTCGGGTGTGTCCCGACACTAGAGATCCCACTGTTCTTAAGATTTTATGTGAAGATAACAAGCCTTGGCATGTTGAAGTTTTTACATTGAGTACGGGTGTTGGAATCACTCCTAAACAAGATTTCAAGTATTTATATTTCATATGTAATAGGTAGCTTTATTATGGCCTTTATGTTTGTTTAAGGTCAAGCTTATGTAGAAGGCCCATGCTTCGAGGCCCAAGTCCAATAAGGAATAGGAAGGAGAGGAGTGTTGCCTAGCTCCTTGCCTATATAAACTTTGTAAACCCTCATTCGAGGGTTGGTTGTTCAAGTTTTCTTTTCACACATTCACCCACGCCTAACCGTGCCTCTCTTATTGTGTATGTGTGCTTGTTTACTTGTTCAATCGCCTTATCTCTTCTCTTATAAGCTTGTGTTGTAAAACTAGTGACCTAACAAAGTGGTATCAATCGCCAAATAGTTGGGTGTACTCGCTTGTTTTTGAAGTTTTGGTTTTGGATCTTACGCCAGAGATAACGCATTCTTTGGTTATCTTAAAACTCGCTTTTACACTTTTAATCCAAGATTCTTGTACTTTCAATGTTTTGAGGTGTTAAAATACTTGTTTTGGCAAAAGTTTCAAACTTTACGCGTGGATTTACGCTTTTAAGCTAGTTTTTGTCGTGGGTGTCGTTCTCGCCAGAACTGCTTAGCGCTTTGGTACATCAAAATTCACACTTTTGTGCTCTTTTGGTACTATTGAAGCTATTCCATAACAAAAACCGGTTTAGAAACACATTTGGGCGTAATCAAAGTTACGAGTAATCCCACGCGATCAAAACCCTAAAATTACGCTGTAAGATTGTTCCTTGGTTTGATCTTCAATTTTTCGGTTTAATCCGTGTTTTCTTACTTGGATAAGTCCGAAAATACGCCGACTTTGGATATCTTTTGCACCGTGAAGTGTAAAGATCATTTGGGAAAACCCTAAAATTACGATAAGCATAAGTTTACGCCAGAGAATTCCTACGCATAAGATTCACTTTACGCGTAAACTACGGTCTCACGATAAGGTAATCCCACGCCCACGCTTTCACGCCTAACTTTTGTCTACGCTAACTTTAGTGTTTTCCTACTTACGCCAGAAGCTAAAACCTACGCAGAACTCCTCATTGTTACGCGTAACTTTTGGTGTTTTACGCATAAGTGCTACTTGGTTCTTGTCTTTTCTACGCCTAAGGATACTTCATCAACAAAGGTTCATTCGACTACAAAGATCCATCTTTACCACACAAGTTTATCATCATGTCTCAACCACCATACTCTAACTATTTCCCTCACACTTATAATCATCAACAACAACAACAATTAACTCCACAACATCAACAATGGAATCAACAACAAGCTATTTATCAACAACAATTTAATCAAGAATATACTCCACAACTTGGTGCAATCCCACAACCACAAATGGTTCAACCACCACCAAGTCTTCAAACTCTACCCTACACAAACGATTTCAATCAACATCCATCACGAAGCACTATGAAGGAACCCACTTGGTTTGCTAAGATGTGTGAAGCTTTAAGTACCAACAATCAATTCATGAAGTCGGATCACTTGATAGACCTCCAATGCTCACTCCAGAAACTACGATCAATGGGTGATAAGGTTCTTTAGGTTTCGTGATCCAAGAAGCCACATGGAAAGTTCTTAAAGAAGGTTATCTTGAAGGTCCATTTGATATGCCTACCGTCATTGTACCCGGAGATCCAACTGCTCCACCAAGAGATGAACAAACCAACATTGCTATCAAGCAGATTTAAATCCTACGTAACTTCTACACTATGAAGTCGATGAACTTGCAATGGAATACATCCTCTTAGGATTACCAAACCCAATTCTTCGTAGTGTTGATGCTCAAAAGACTACACAAAAATGTGGGATCATATTCGCCTTCTTATGGAAGGATCAGACTCAATCGGAGGATTTGGAATCCAAAATTTACTTGGCTTATGAACACTTCATGATTGAACTCGAGAGACACTAGAGTCCTATCATCATCGATTTTCGATATCATCAATGATTTGGATAAACACAACATCATCATGCCAAGAATTGCAAGTGAATACTAAGTTCCCGAGTAGTCTTGGTCCGTAATGGGAGAAGTATGTCATTTTTCTCCGCTGCTTAAGAATATGCATCATTCTACTTATGGATTGTTGTACGATTACTTGAAGCCTCATGAAAAGGAAGTTGATCGAAAGGATTCTCCGTGCTCAAATTGCTAAACAAATACAACCGGACAATCAACAACTTGCCTTGTATGCTCAATGTAATTATCCTCTCAACCAAAGAACTCAACCAATCGCTTCAAACACACCTTCACAAAGAACAACCTCAACCTCAACAAAATCAATTGGTTCCATAAGAACAATGCTCAAGCATATGTCGTTGAAGCTACCGAGGAAATCGATCCATTCAAGCATTGCAACAAGGATTTGTGATGATTGCTAATGCTTTTGGTCGTTACACCAACAAATCCAACAATCGATTCGCTCTCATCTAACACACGGACTCAAGTCATGTGAACAATGGACGGTTGAAGTTCGTAATCGTGATTATGGTCGCCGATGGGCGGTGGTCAAGGGTTTAATGTCGCGTGGTAGAACACCAATGAGCTCAAGTGGTGGAACAAGGAAATGCTCGTAATCGGTTAAATGGTCTTAGATGCTACAACCGCAATGAGAAGGACACTGCTAATGCATGCCCAAAGCCAAGGACTAGGGCGTGGCTTATTTCAAAGAGGCCTTACTTTTGGCTCTTAAGGATGAAGTCGGTGGATCTCTCACGCACAAAGAACGAGCTTTATGGCGTATGCGCACTGGATGATGATATGGAGGACTTGGCAGCTAATGCAAACCGTTATGTTGATGGCTAATATGCATGAGCCGCATATGAGTGATACAGCCCAGTAGATGACATCGATGGCTTGTCTCGTGTACCGAACAAACCATCATCATATCTAAACTAGTATCTCCGCCAATATCTCGAATCCGCACGGATCGATCGCTCAAATCGAGTCTTCTACATCTTCTTCGATGAGTTTCAAGTTAACCTCAGTAGTTACATTTGACGATCAAGATGACCTTATGGTTTCCTTTGATAATCAAATTGACTCCGTGGTCGCATTTCGAGGATCTAAAGAATGATCATGTTGAGACTCACGCTGAACAAGATGATCCGTTGCCTCATCCAGATTTTGCTCGGTTAATTCAAGACCATAAAATCAAAATGGAGGAATGTTATGCATTAAATCAATCCTTAAAAAGTAAAATGCACTATTAACCAAGGATTTTGAATGTTTACAAATGCAACTCAACTTTTTCAAAACTCAAGAAAACTGTGAAAAGGTTTTGAAGCCGCTTTGCAAAATCTCATCAAAACGAAAAATATTTAGAGAGAGACGTGATCTAGCCTCAAGAATGCTTTGTTGTCCGAATTAGAACAATCGAAACATGAACATAAAAAGCAAATTAACGCCTCACCTTGGAAAATCAAAAGCTAAGGTCGAAGTTGTTAAATTGTCAAAACAGTTCCGCATACAAAAAGCATTCAACGAATCGGGTAGATGACCTTCTTGACGAAATTTCGGCTTGCAAAACAAACTTAAAGAGTTTAAAATCGTTGTTTACAAACATGGTGAATCAAGAATGACTATTGAAAAGTTTACCTTAAAACCCAATCCAAATGGATATGGAAAAATCTAGTCGATTACAAACCTAAGCTTTCACTAAAACATTCAAACCAACTCCTCAAGTTTCCAAGCGTAATACAAAATTGATAATACTGTCATGAGTGTTGTTGAATATCATCGTCAAGAGGAATTAGATGCGTAAGACGAGAGTCGATCAAAATTAAAAATGTTGTTTACAACAAACCTTTTAATTATAAAACGCGGTCACTTTCGGCACACCAACGGATTCTTCTAACACACCAAGGGTTATCATCAAAACACCGAGTCTTCTATTGTTAATCCCAAAATGCACTTTGCACAAACTTATGGTCCTTTACCTTCCATTAGTGAAGTAAACTCACAACCCGAAAATCGAAAAATTCTTCGATATTTTGACATTTTCATGGTCGACCTCAAAATTTTACAACATGAGATAGAATATCGATCCGAAATCAAAGTTGAACATTTTCAATCGCCTCCGCGAGAACAAAGAGACATTTTCGTAAAAATCTTTTACCTAATGTTAAAAACTTGAAAAGTTGTGCAATTGCTCGAAAAGGATTTTCATAAGGAACTTGGGTAATGAAAACGCCGAGAAAAACAAACATCTATTACTAACACAAAACGCAAAAGAAACCGTTGAGAAAAGATGTTGATCGACTCTTGGAAGATGTTATCCGTGCCGATATCCATAATGTTGTGCTATTCTATTCGCTGCCATATGCATCCGATCATATCTCGCCGATATTGTTGAAACTGTTGTAATCATGAGAACACCGATAATGTGCTTCAGATCGAGTCTTTAAAAGCGTAAAATAAACGATTACACACGGAAATTTACAATGCAAAACGTCGTCTTCAATGGTGTGAAAAGATATTCACAACCATCAACTTAGTTTTCAAAAGAAAATCGCTCAATTGAGTGCAAAATCTTCGATCCTAAAATTGAGCAACTGGATGATCAAAACGTGTCTTTGAAAAGTCAAATCTCAAAATATGAACAAGAACTTTAAAAGTTAAACAGAATATGGTGTCATATTTGATTTACTCAAAAGACTCGAGATGAAGCATCAAATGAACTTGATCACTATCTTGCTCACACTAGAGAAGTCATGAATTTTGCCGGTAATATTCGCTCGAAAATCAAGATCCGATTCACACCATCTCTAAGTTACGGAAATGTTAGGAAAGTATGAACAACTTCCGCCCATCGTGATTAAGAGATTAGCACCGTCACACTTAGTAATCGTGAACCTAGAATTCCCACCGCCAAATCACAAGTTGCTAATGTGTTTCCCTCATCGAAACAGAATAGTTGCATCTTTCCAAACGTCCGCACTTCACACCCTCAGAGCACTCAATCAAGAATAGGAAGTCATGACCTAAGAAAAGATCAATAAGGAATGCTAAAGTAGAAGAACACCCTAGGACTCAATAAAAATCATGTTGCTTCCACTATAGATGTTACGTCCGACAAATGTAATAGAAATAGTGATGTAACGAATGCTAAACCGTTAAGTACTTTTGATATTCGGCCCCGATGCACCTTGTGTTATTTGTCGAAAGAGTATGAATTCGATTGTCATGACAAATGTGTTGCTAAAGCTATAATCTCTAGATTACGGAATCCTAAGAATCGGAATACCTCTAGGCCCACTAATCATTCTAAGTCCGTGCTTGGTAAACCACCTTCTTTAGATTCTAAGGCAACCATTGCTATCACAAGAGCTACCGCTCACCTCCTAAGAATGTAGTACCACCTAGTGCTTTCACTAAGACTAAAGCAAAGAGTAGTTACGATGGCGAAATGGATATATAACACACTAGGATTTAAGTGGATGCCTAAAATTCTCAATGTGTGTATGTCTAATATATTCGCTTCGAACCTCTAACATTTCGGGTTCCACATCTACTTCTATTCCATCCGTGTCGCCTGTGTGTAATGCGTGTGATACAGATCATTCTCTGATTGTTGATAGCGGATGTTCCCGACACATGACAGCAACCTTAAACTGTTATCAAACTTTATTGCAAAGTTCATTAGCACCGCCGATTCGAACGATCACTGCAGACCATCATGGGCTACGGAGATTATGTTAATGGGAACATCGAAATCAGCAGGGTTTACTATGTGGAAGGCCTCGGTCACAACTGCTTTCGTGAGGTCAATTTTGTGATGGAGATTTGAGGTTGCTTTGTGGAGAAAACTTGTTTCATTCGTGATCTACAAGGAAACGATCTTATGTCCGGCTCATGTAATTCTAGTCTCTACACTATCTCTATGCAAGACATGGTTGCTTCCTCTCCCATTTGCTTACTTTCAAAGGCAACATCTACAAAACTCGCTATGGCACCGCTGCCTCTCACATCTAAACTTTCAAACCATCACCAACCTTGCTCGACACAAACTAGTTGAAGGACTCCCACGATTCCGGATTCAAAAGATCACCTTTGCTCACCGTGAACAAGGAAAAGCACACGTGCTCATTTTCCTTCAAAGGTGGAACACGCCTCAAAGATGTGCTTCATCTTCTTCACATGGATTTGTGTGGCCCGGCGCGCTGCAAACGATCAATGGCAAACGCTACATCTTAGTAATTGTTGATGACTACTCACGATGGACTTGGGTCTACTTTCTTCGTAGCAAAGACCAAGCTCCACAAATGATCATCACCTTTCTCACAAAGATATGTGTTTCACCGCAACACCGCCGATTATTCGGACGCACAAAGGAACCGAATTTGTTAACAACACCCTTCGTGAATTTTATGAGAAAGTGGAATTCAAAGATCAAACATCTATTGCACGGACACCGAACAAAACGGAGTTGTTGAAAGACTAAACCGAACGTTAGTGGAAGTCGCAAGAACAATGTTAATCAATGCTAAACTTCCAGATTACTTATGGGCGTGTCGATTCATCGCATGCTATACTCAAACCGTTCTATGATCACAAAACGCCACAACAAAACACCTTTCGAGCTTGTCCACAACTATAAACCGAACCTCAAACACTTTCATGTATTTGGATCCCTTTGCTATCCGAATAATGATCGTGATGATTTTGGAAAGCTCAAAGCCAAAGTCGATATTGGAGTCTTTATTGGATACCGTGACAATTCTAAAGGTTTCCGAACTGGAATCGTCGAACTAAGGAGGTAATGGAAACGATTCATGCTCATTTCGATGAACTCACGGAAATGGCTTCGAGTATAACACTTAGAACCCGTCACAACCGCTTAAACTTCCTCAACCCCATCATCACCAAGAAAGCCCTCACTAACTCACAACAAATGGAAAGGTTATTTGCTCCTCCGCTCGTGATGATATTGATGAACGTGCTCATGGTGTATCCGCCGCTCACCGCACAACCCGATAACATTCATATACCGATACACCGCTACAACAACCATCGTTGAAGATGCACCTACACCAATTGACTCCAACACAACAGCTTGAACATACCGCTCCAACAATGATGAACCAATTGATGATATTCTCAATGAAGTACCCCACCGCAGATTTTGATCCAAATGCGTTCTTCAACCCGCTTGCTAATGAGATCGCCGCACCGGATGTCGCGGAATCTTCAACAAACCATTTGAATCCTCGTAATCGCACAATGTATACCAACATCAACCTCTACACATAGATGGACTAAAGACCATCCTCCGCTAATATTATTGGCAACCCGAATCAACCAACCGTTACGAGACAACGTCTTCACTCGATGGTGAACATTGATTTATGCACTCACCGTCGCTAATCAACCTAAAACATTAAAGACGCAATGACAAAAGACAACTGGATTGAATCCATGCAAGAAGAACTCAACCAATTCAAACGCCTTGAAGTATGGAACCGTTGAAAGACCAACAGAGTCTACGCCATTGGTTTAAAATGGATTTGGAAAACAAATTGATGTCAAGGGAATGTTATCCAAACAAGTCACGGCTAGTTGCTAAGGGTTATCGCCGAAGAAGGAATAGACTTTGAAGAATCTTTTGCTCCGTTGCTCGCCTTGAGGTCGTTCGATATTTCTCGCGTCATGCTCATATGAACATGACGGTTCATCGATGGATGTCAAAACGGCGCTTCTCAATGGGCAACTTAAAGAAACGGTCTATGTCACCAACCGATGGATTCGTTGATCCCGAGTTCCCGAACCATGTTTACAAACCGAACAAAGCTCTTTATGGTCTCAAACAAGCCCCTGCATGGTACGATAAGCTATCATCCTTCCTCATTGCCAACAATTTCACCAAAGGCTCGGTTGACCCAACTCTTTTATACAATATCACGGGCACATATCTTAATTGTTCAAATTTACGTGGATGACATCATTTTGGGTCTACACATAAAAGTTTTCAATCGCTTTGCAAAACTAATGAAGAAAAATTTTGAAATGTCCATGATGGGTGAACTCACGCTCTTTCTAGGACCGCAAGTTCATCAATCACCCCGTGGTATTTTTCTCGAGTCATCCAAATATGCCCTTGAATTGTTAAACAAATTTGGAATGAAAACCGTGATACTTATGCCACACCAATGACTCATACCAAGAAGCTAGATGTCGATTTACATGGAAATTAGTTGACCCCACCAAATACCAAGTATTATTGGGTCCTCATGTATCTAATACCAGCGACTGATATTGTCTTTGCCGCTTATCTATGCTCCCGCTATCGATCGCGACCAATCGAAACCCACCTCTCGAGGCTAAAAGAATCCTCCGATACATCAAGGGAACCATTAACTGGGATCCGTATCCAAGGATTCTCGGTTTTGAACTAATCGCTTTCAGACGCCGACCACGCAGGATGCTTAGACTCAAGGAAAAGTACTTCAGAGCTCTACAATTTCGGTGATAAACCGTGTCTTGGCAATCAAAGAAACAGGATTGTACATCGTCATCATCAAGCAGAATATGTAGCCATGTCCGCGTGTTGTGCTCAAGTCATTTGGATGAGAACACAACTCAAAGACTATGGTTACGTATTTGATGTAATCCCGATGTATCATGACAATCGGAGTGCCATTGCAATCTCGCAACCCGCTCAAAGACTAAATCAAAGCACATCGATCTACGCTATCATTTCATCAAGGACCACGTGGAACAGGTACCGTTGAATTATACTTTATGGTATCGAATACCAATTGTGCGATCCGCTCACCAAAGCCTTGCCTCCCGCTAGGTTTAATGAGTTGGTCCACCGAATTGGTATGAGGTGTTTGACTCAAGAGGAATTGATGACCTCTTAAAACAGCCTTAAAAACCGTCAAACACCAAAACATCTTTTGTAAATAAATTTTCAAAACAAAATACAAAAATATAAAATCCGATAAAACAACAAAAATATTCTCCTAATCTATCTTTCTTTCAACATGGCAAGTACATTTTTCCGTCAACACTTTTATCTTTCAAAATTCAGATTTTTCCGATCAAGTGTTGAGGGGAGAAAATAAACTTTAACTGCTTCAAAACATTTATGTACTTGCATGTTATCATATCTCGGTTGATTCCTTTACAAATGGTGGTACATTTTCCGGTTCAAAAACACTCCTCGGACTTAAATTAACAACCTTTCATTATTTTCTCAAGTCGAGGGGGAGTGTCGTCATGTTTCTTTCCTAAAATCTTCATTTGGTAACAAAAATTGGAAGTTAAAAAGCTTTGGATGAAAATGGAAAAGGTGGAGGGACCAAAACTGTCAAAATGATAAAGTCTATTTTAATAAAAATCCTCTCCACCTAAATCTTTCACTTCTCATTTGCATTCTTAACCTTAAAAAGATCCTACGCCTAATAATCACTCAAGAATTCTGTGCTTTTGATCATCAATTTGTAAGTTGTTTCTTGAGTAAAACATGTTTCTAAGCAAAGGTTTTTAATTTCATTCAAATCCTACGGCTAAAACGTTTTTTACACGTGATTATGTGTTCTACGCATAAGCGTATGAACACACAATCATTGTGTGTATGTTTGTGGTAAAATGGATTGTCTCAAAACGGTTCTTACACATCAAGGATAACATTTTTACCATCAAAATCCACCCAGAAACTAAAATTGATGAATTTTGAAAACTAGGGTTTATGAGTCGATTTGGGTTTTTCCAAATGTGAAGTGTTTTGGTCCATAAGATTGTTGGGATATGTTTATAAGATGTTGAATTGATTATATCCTTGCTCTATAACTACCCAGAAACACTGATTTATTCAGTATTTGAAAATAGGGTTTAAGGTTCATAAGTTTGGGTATTTTTGATTCACCATGAGTTAGATGTTATAACTTGGTCTATAAGCTCACACAACATCGTAGAACTACCAGAATCTGTTTGATGCAAATCCCATGGTTAGAAAACTTACGCGTAAGTCATAACCCTAGGGTTTTGACCTACGCGTATGCAGTTCTACGCGTAACTGTTAAAATGTGCAAATGTGTTTTGATTTGTCATAAAACGAATGCTTTGTGTTAATGTTGATGATTTGATGGATTTATTTCGTGCTTGCTACACGTAATATTCGTAATCAAGGTGGTTATTAATCACGATAAGGATCACCCACGCGTAGCTTGTTATGCGTGAAGACTTGTCTTACGCGTAGCTTCTACGCATAAGGTTCTACAATGGACTACGCGATCCCGTGAAGGATATGCGTGAACAAGGACCTCACGCATAAGGTCAACTCTTACGAGTAGCCTTACGCGTAAGGTAAATATATGCTCACGCATAAGCTCTACGCATAAGGTCTCTTTTTCCCACGCTGTAACATTTCTTACGCGAAGATAGGATTCTACGCGTAAGTTTACGCCTAAGCATATATCATTCCTGCTCACGCATAACTTTGCCAAAACTACGCTTATCCTCGGATTTACCTTCATGATGAATTGTTACTTGTACAAACTTGTAAATAAACTAATCATATCATCACGAATCCAAAATGTCACTAATAAACTTAAATCGTCTCGATATATTGTGAACAATAAGTGATAAAATAAACTTTAAAACTTAAAGTTAACTAACTCACTAAACATTTCACGATATCATTGAACTATTGAACATACAAGTGACTTAGGACTCATAACAATCATTATCACTATACATTCAATAACTAGACAATAAGACCTTCGTTGACTAACATTATGTCTTCGATATGTTGGTTCTTTGGCTAATGTTATTTCGCATCACGACATGGTCGAACAAATGAATGTGGATGCACCAAGTTCTCTCCATTGTCGATATCTATCCTCATGGCTATCCAATGAAGATAGGAAAGAATAACCTCCGTGTTGACTTTGACACCTCACTTGCTCGAATCTTCATGTCTTATTGCTATTGATATTCGAGGACTCATCCGTATCGTAACATGCTTACACACTCGCAACTCGTCCCCGAGATCTACATCCAACAGCCTGGAACACTATGGAAAGGGTCAAAGGACAACCGCCGCGACGGTGACTCAATCACAAACAAGTCACCATTACACCGCAGACTTAAGGTCGTTTCTCCTAATTCTCAAGTCGATCCAACCAAACTATATGCCTCACCGTCAAGAGCTCACTCTCCAATTCTTAATCAATATCGGTTATGACGAGGCTACAGGAGTAATCAACAAGCACTCTCACGTAGAGCTTAAGAGTATTCCTCAACCCCGAGAACACTCTACATGATCATCACCAAGTCTGCTTCGGTCGTGATGCGGATATGAGCACCCTAAGCTCATGGAACCGCAAATATTCGGCATTGGTCAACAAGAAACACATCGCTATCGAAGCTCGATTTGGGATGACATGATGTCATTTCTCAACAAACTTGGCTCAAAGATTCCCTACATCGATATACTAAATTGTTGATCCAGAGCACTTGGACTTCATCCCGACATTCCCAAGAGGCTCAATGACCCCGACAATCACGACATGTTGACGGAACCCATTCTCACCGTTAGAATCAAGGAAACGCCTACAAAGAAACAAGGTGTCAGGTCGCGATTTTTCTAATCAAGATGTCGAAAGCTCGAATCGCATAAAAGGTATCCGGAAGCAATGACAAGGCAAAGTTGGTCATCTCGACGAAAAATCTTCTGAACACCGTAAGGAGAACCGTAAAAGGAAGTGCCGGAAGTGTCACAAGTACAGATAGTCAAAGGAATGTTCCAAAGAAGAAACCTATTCCAAAGAGGAAACCCACCCTAAGAAGAAAGTTCCTTCTCGTGAAGCCACTCCGATCCTTTCACTTGAACCGCAAAGACAACAGGACGAGGACTCGAGGCTACCGACACGAGATGAAGAGATCTCATACTCAAACCGCAAAGGATGAAAATCCTCAGATCAAAACCTCCAAGTCCTCAAACTATTAAAGGAAAAGGAAGACTCGCACTTGTGCCTCGTGATGAAAGCTCAAGATGAAGAAGAAGAGCAATTGGATAAATCATACAGAAGAAGTTTCACAACGTCGACACCTTCAAAAGGCCAAAGAATTTGCTAAAGATCAAATGGGTGGCCCCGAGGATCAAGTGGTGTCGCCCACCTCAACCAGATCTTGATACGGTTAATCAACCCGTAAAGGATCCGTGCCACCACTCTTCCGCAACAACAACAACCTGTGGAGGACACTATTGTGTATGATTTTGAGAAACAGTAATCGAGAAAGAAAAGTCTAGAGATGACGAGGATGATTATACAAAGTTTCTTCTAGATACCCAACACACTCAAAGGAGAAAACCTCGAAACTCCTAAGGACATGAAGTCTCCTCATGTCTCCTCATCATCGACTCTTCATCTCATTCATCACCACCACCATCAACGAAGTCAACCGATCATCATCCAAACCGTGAAGAAACCATCTAAATCTTGGATTTCAAACACATGCAAGAATTGTGAAAGTCACAAACAAGTTAGAAAGAAGGACATGCTCCACGAAAACTTAATTGGTATGTCGAACAAATGCAAGACTTACATGATGAGAATGACAAGATGCGGAAAGATAGGAAAGCTATTCAGAATTCATGAGAAGTCATCGAAAAGAGGAACTCGAATGAAATGATTGAAGGTTACACTCAAAAGTACCTTCGTGATATCGCTCCTAAAGTCCAAAAGGAACCGGAGAAGTCGAAGAGATCAAACCCACAAGTTTCTTCTCGACATCGCCCCGTGTGACTAGAGAAGTATTCTCCGCATAACTCACCCCTAACATCGCCGCATTGGTTAAACATACAATGGCCAAAGAAGTCGATCTCTCGAATCGAAAGTTAATCGCTAAACTAGTGATGCAAATGTCAAAGCGATCCGAACGCTTACTCGGATGAAGCTAAATTTTTCAAGGTCTACTTGCTTTTCAACTCGCTCATCATGCAAGGAGTCACCGATCAACCCAAACGCCAAGAGATGACGATGATAAGGATAAGGACTCGCACCTAAACGCCGAAGCGGCCGGTCAATCTACATCTATGCCACCTCCTTCACCACGGACTTCTTCTCAACAAAGTCTCCTCCACCTCGGTCTTCATCGATAAACCTCGGACGATTCCGAGTTACCACCCCGACTCATAAACCGGTGATTACTTTGAGTATACGGGTGGTGACGATGAAGAGGTCCTTGAGCCCCGACAACAACCCACCTCACCCAAACAAGTGCGTAAACCAAGATCATCATCAAGGCCTTCTAAAGGAAGAAGAAGACGACTCACCGAGTTGTATCATGGCTAGATGACGATAAAACCAAGAGTTTGAATGGTTCTCCACACTTGTCAATCAAACTCCCTACCCGGATGAAGGTCGAATTGGTAGACGGTTCAACATTGGAGCATGCAAACTGCTGCAAGAAAAGTTCCATGTGAAGAAAATGACGAATCGAATTGAAGCGAATCAAGAATGAAGCATTCCAACTTCTAACAGACAACTCGAAAGCGCCTCGAGGTCGAATATCATCTTGAGAACATCGCCGAGCTATGTCTAACAACATGGATTGGCTCAATCCGAAGCAAACCTTGACTTCACACAAAGGGACAACCTCCATACTACACCGATTGGACCAAACCTCTACCAACCATTGGCCAAGCAGACGAACCACGGATTCCTTCCGATACTTCTTCAACAAAGACCGAATTTCTTCTCCATGGTGGCGATGGTTCGAGAAAATACACTACATCATTGACTCTTCCATTCCCGTGCCATTTACTCAAACCGCATAGCTATCGAGGAACGTGCAACTCACTTGTTTTCGACAACGCAAGCATACGACCAAGATGCATTGTATGGGATTCATCATTGGCCCGAACGCCAAGAATCTACTACCAAGTCGCTCGGTTCAAAAGTCTCAACATGCAGTGTATAGCTCAAGGACATCGTGGCCATCAAACACATTGATCTCAAGTCTAAGTGGGACTACACATTCTTAAAGAATATCATAGTCAAACGACAAGATGAACAGACTATGGATTCTCCGAGTCGACTTTGAGAACTTGTCCTCAACGACATCAAGACATGTATCTTGCCAAAGTATGTGGTCGTATGAGACAATTCTCGATCAAGTTCAACGTGAATTTATCAAGTCGGTTCTCATCTTCATTAGACGATCGTGATCAAAGAACGGTCGAAGATATCCGGATGGTCGTTGAATCATATCGTAAACGTAAACTTCACTCCACCACGCCTGATCTTCCCGACATCAACCGCTTAAACAACTCACGCCATCAAGAAACCTTTCGGCGTTGTTTACCGCAGTGAACTTCAAGAAACCGCTTAATGGCGTGTAGTGAGCTCCACAAATTCGGGATCATACCTTGAAGATGGTTAGGGATGGATTGGCATGCATGATTGAAGGATATACGCTGAAAGTTGGGAATCCTAAACTGGAATTCTCGTGACAGGAGGGATGTGAGACGATCATCACCATGATTGATGAACGGTTGTTCGGAAGGATCGCCTGCACGATTGGAAAGCTATGTTGGTGGTCGACTCAGAGAAACATCATCGGCTTTCAACGCCTGTGCACCTCGGGAATATCACCGCACTTCGGTACCCCTTGAATTGTTTCCTTCATATAATTTTGGATGTATGATTATATATGTGAATGGCTTGTGCACACATAACAAGTGTACAACCCGTAATTGTCAAGAAAGGACCCCGTGGTACGCCTCGGTGCCACAATCCTTATAAAAGGAGCTAAAGCTTCTTATTTTGAGTAAAACCTATCAAACCTTTCATTTTTCAAGGTTTTGCTCAAAAGACAAGTACTTCCCATATGATTTTAAAACCTCAACCGCTTATATCACTAGTTGAGGGGAGTATTTGAACTAAAAACTTTGTTCACAAATTGTTCACAAGTGGTCACTCTTCCGCAAAACTCAAAATGGTCATATTTATTCTCAAACGCTCAAAATAACATTTTATATGCCATTTTGAGGGGAGAAAATTGTGTGATAAGAAATATGTTGTACAAAATGCAAATGAATCCTGTACCTCGGACTTAACCTACGAATTGACGGTACTAAACTCGTTAGTAACTCGAAAAGACTTGTCCCGGACGGGTAATAATTTCAAGCTAGTTCGCTAGTGATGTAAACGTGTCTCGCAAAGGACTTGTCCAAGTAGAAAGTACCATTCGAGAAACTCTTGATAGACATGAACTCGACGGTATGACAACCTTCGAGGTTTGTCTACACCTTCAAGATAGTTATTAGAGCTAGTTGTCACCTAAAAGTCGACAATGTAACTCTTTAACTATGCAACGTAACCGTGTCTCATGGGGATTGTCTATCTTCGTGAATCAATTCAAAAGTGCGCGCTCTTTCCTCACCGTGCATTTAACCATTAAAACTATTAAGCACATGTGGAGGGGAGTATTTATGCAAAACTTCATCTCTCATCGTGGTTCAAACATGTTTTCATTAACAAACCCTTTGAGAGAGATTTTAACATACAAATGGTTTTAATGGCAAACATAGGTTAGTCATGGAGTTATAAGGTGACTAAGGTTAGGAATAACTGTCCTATGATCCGCCAGAGTCGAGGGATCTACCCAAGGACACTACCATTAGTTAGTGTTAGAAGTCCTTAGGAATGATTATAAAAGGAGAAAATGAGAATCGGAGAAAGAAGGAGTTGAAGAATCAAAAGAAATGTAAAGTAAAGGGTGAAAAGAAATAGCCCTCCAGATTATTCAACTTAGGCGCATAATCGGGTTCAATTCATATACTTGGTTGTCACTTAGTGACACCGGTATTGAAGATTAAAAGTCGTCATGGACCCAAAGGACGCATGCACTAAACCTTCTTAGCCACTCAAGTTTCTCTCAATGTAAACTTGTTTCATTCTCACCGGGAACCCTACATAAACTATTGGCTTTCTTAGAGATCACGGTATTGAAAAAGGAGACCCTCTCCTAGTCTCCGCCAGAAAACCAAAACGCACTATTGAGTCTAGAGCCACGAGATTCATCAAAAGATCTCTTAGGTACACTTGACATTTAATCACTTGATGATCAACAAATAAGATCATCGTGGTTCATATCGAGTCCTTCACTGATCTTAGCATCTCGTCGAGAACATTTATGAGAGGTTCACATCTGTGATCCTCGGTGATTGAATGGAAACCCCGCCGTGGTCAACATCAAACACTCGACAAAGCAGTCACTTCGGTAACTCCCCGGATTACGCTGAGTGTGTCTCAAACGGTCTACGGTCGTGAGGTGATGCTTGGTATACCTCAACGACTATCTCGAATCAGATGTACTTGTACATCGCGTTATCTCACTTGTGGGACTCAGCTCAGAACGGCCTTTGTAAGAATTAGAGTTGTGTCTTCACACTATGTCGTTAACACTCAAGTTCAAACTTGTAAGCGCCGGAAACCGCTTATTACTAACCGCTTGAAATGTTTTCTTCTTATGGAAGCTCGGAGCGGGATGATCGTGTCGATTCTTCTCATGCTCACGCCAACATCATCACTAATGGAAGTCCTATTCTAAAGCAACACAACCGCCGAATGATTCTTCATCAATCAAAGAATCTACAAAGTCAAAGACTTAAAGAACTTCATCAAGATTGATTTCCAACGCCAAAGAGCGTGTGAGCATGTTGAAGAATGACGTGGAGACACTGGAGCAAACAAGGCACTGAGGCGCATCGATGCGCATAACAACATACTATCACTTTCACCACAAAGAACAATGATCAAAGAACAAAGTTAAAGATGACGTCAAGCTTAAACCGCTCAAGATAACTATCTCTACACCGGGAGATTGTTCAAATCAAGGCAATTCCTCTCACAAGAAAGAAGAATGCCAGAAGACGCCACGCCTACTATTACATCAACGCCTTCACCGCTTACATTCATATATACTGAGGGGAGATTGTTGGAATCACTCTAAACAAGATTTCAAGTATTTATATTTCATATGTAATAGGTAGCTTTATTATGGCCTTTATGTTTGTTTAAGGTCAAGCTTATGTAGAAGGCCCATGTTGAGGCCCAAGTCCAATAAGGAATAGGGAAGGAGAGGAGTGTTGCCTAGCTCCTCGCCTATATAAACTCTTGTAAACCCTCATTTGAGGGTTGGTTGTTCAAGTTTTCTTTTCACACATTCACCCACGCCTAACCGTGCCTCTCTTATTGTGTATGTGTGCTTGTTTACTTGTTCAATCGCCTTATCTCTTCTCTTATAAGCTTGTGTTGTAAAACTAGTGACCTAACACTTGATCAAGATGGTGTACCTCATTATAAGTATATGGTTGTGTCATTTGATTTAATTACCAAGGAGTTTAAAGTTGTAGACCTACCAGATACCTTAACAAACGAGTGCGCTCATGTTGCTTCGTTTCTAAGCTGCGGAGTCTCTTGTTGTGTATGGATACGTTGAGGTGAGGAAGAAGTTCCTTCCGGGGTATGGGTGATGGAGCATGACTCGCCTTTTAGAAAGCTATTCACAATTGGTGCAACGTTAAATAAAATACGGGGTTTAAGAAGAACGGTGAAACTATATTTGAAACTCGAATCATGGGGGAGGACATAAGGTTTACAACGCTTGATGTTTACGACCCATACCACAAAGAAATCAAGAATATTGGGATTTTTAGAATAGGGACTCATTCTTCATGGGCTCTTACAAGGAATCGCTACTTTTGCTTGATCACTTGGATTCACATATATATTATGACAATAATTGATCAAAATGAGGACGACCACATTTCAAGGGGCCTATTTTGTAGTTCGGGTGTGGAAAATCACTTTCATCTATTTTAGCTTTTTATCACTGATTTAATGATGTTAAGTAATGTCATTTATGGAATCTTATGCTATTGTAGATGCAGTATATGCTACTCTTTATTTTTATTTTTATTTTTATTTTCAAATATGTGCTTTGTAGCAAGGTTAGTGAAATTGGTATTATCAAGTTTAATGTGATTTTTATTATTCCAGGGATAGTGTTGCTTCTGCTTCTTATCTTTGATGACTTTTTTAGATGGGGGAATGTCCTTTATAGATGCCTTATTGCTTGTGTAAAAAAATGATGAACAAGCCTTTTAGATGTTCATTACGTGTTGAAATCTTGTTAGCGTCCTTCGCTTTGTTACATTGTCCTCTCGTTTTGCTTTGGGTCTATTTTGAATAATCATTGAATATGCAACATTTGAATGTGTAAATGCTTATGTGTGAACAAGAAGTAATATTCATGTACTTTATCTCAGGATTAGAGGAGTAAAGGCATTAGCATATAAAACATGAAAGTGTAGCATGTTGCGAGGCAAAATATACCATCAAAAGTTTGTATTGTGTTGGTCAGATTCCTATGTATCTTGTTGTTGAACTCATTGTGCTTGGATCTCATTCCCCTATGCGTGTGTATCTTAAAAGATTAGGTAACATTCATTGGGTGTATGTTGATTTTTGTAGTTAATGATAGTAGCTCGATAAGGAAAGTTTTCTGTACCTAAGTGGCCAAGTTTGATATTTCTTGATCTTGAATGAGTTTTGGGAGAAGCTAGAAATGTTTCTGAGATTAATGAGTTGTTGCTCTGTTACCACAAACGCAGGGAGTGTTTGGTGTTGAACTCTGCATTGTTTAATCCTCTTCTCCCTTGCAATAGGTATTATTTTTGGTTTCTGCGGTGTTGATAGTAGCTCTATAAGGATAGTTTCCTGGTCCTTCACTGGTACTGGTACTGCTGGTATGGATCCTTTGACAGTTTCCTATCGAATACCACAAGGGAGGCTGCAATGCAATCATGGATCAATGATTCATGTCAACCTACTCGTTGTATGCTCAAGTCTCTTGGAAACATAAATGATGGTAACTGAAGTTCAACAATTTTGGGTCAGCGTAAGTTCTCCCTGAATTTTCCCTTAACGATCCAACAATAGTTGGTAACTCTCGAGGCTTATTTTGGTTATTAGGATAGAATTTCTGTGTTTGGATACCTTTCAATTACAGAATCAGTGTTGTGCCAAATGTTTTACCTGGTCTATATGAAAATGTTTTTGGGTTATGGGGTTTATCCTAACCATGATCATTAGAGACTGGCTTGTAAATTAACATGCAATAGTAACGAATACCACAGAGTTCAATAGCATCCATGGCAGGCTGAAAACCAGTGCAAAAGATTGGATACTAAAACGACCGCCGTGTACATGACACAATCTTGTTTTTGATTTTTGCAAGACTATAAACCCTGTTTGTGGCCATTTTGAGACATCAATCGGGTATGGACCGGTAAGGGTGTTCGTCATTTCATGTTTCGGGTTACTCGGTTCAGATTATTCTGGTTGAGAATTTTTGAAGGCAAAACTTAACTGAATTCAAAGTGGACCAAACAAAACCGATAACTGAATTTGAATTTGCCAATTTGGTATGGTTTAGGTTTTGAACACCGAATTGGAAAATTTCTTAATTTTATTTTTCAATTAGATATGTACAAATGTAGCCCCAAATGCATCAACTCATGAAGTTTATTTGTAAACATTTGACTTTTATACTATTGTCTGTGCTTTTAGTTTTAATGTGAGCAAACAACTCAAGTAGTACGATAACTAGAAAATAAGGTGTCAAAACTCGAAAGAACAATATAAAAAACTTATGACATTTGTCACAAGGTTGACTTTTTTAGACAGTCAAATGCTGCAACTAGTAAAGAGTGAAGACAGTAATCTATAATTAACATACCGCTGGTTTGAGAAGCTCATCGATTATATCCTGCACTTGCTCATTTAAATGTTCATAACCCGGTCCTCGTCCCCTTAGGTTATCTTCCTTTAATTGCATATAATATGTAATCCAGAATTAGATTCCAAAACCACATGAAATCAGATTTAATTAAATCAGTTTATGTCTTTTAGCTTCCGAATGAGGTTACCTGTAGCATTGGATTCAGCCAAACGCATTCTATATTCACAGTCACACCCAAGCCGACCCGTCATATTCCACCGTCATGTCAAAACAAGAAACATTCTCATTGACTCCAAACTCACTGCCCAAGTTTCTGATTTTGGACTCTCAAGGCTAGCACCACTATTGGATGACTATGGAGTCATATCCACCGTTGTTTGAGGAACACCCGTAAGTCTTTCTCCATCTTACTAGAAGGCTGAGGAACCTTGGTCTATGTACCGACCTTGTTGCTTTCCTTATTATAGGACAGAAGCTAGCTAGAAGACGTGGCAAAATGGACGGGCCGGTCAATGGGTTAAAGTGGGTAATTTCTGGTAGGGAGTCAAGGCGGGCTTTATATAAAGTGTTAAACGTTTGCTAAATAGAAAATCTCACCCACTTGTTTATTTGCTCGTATCTTTTAACGAATTTCATATGTTGATCCCAAATACTTATTCACCTATAAGCTCACAGACAAGAGTGACGTTTATAGCCTTGGAGTTGTACTTTTAGAGATCTTGACCCGCATGAAACAAATATCACACGGAAAAAATATCGTCCTTGAGGTACACTTCAGTTAATCTGTTTTTTCAAGGCTTCGTAACTACCATAGACAACCAGTGTACACTTCAGTAATGCTTGTTATCCTTGAAATAACCGCAGGTTTTGCTGTGCCTACACAAGTACTAAAGCCTCCTCCAAAAAAACATGTATGCATTTATTCTGTTTAGTGTTTTTTTCAAAGTTTCACAATACTACTTGAACTTATATCAGTTATCCCGTCATATAGAATGATGTTTCGTCAGCCGAAGGCACTAAAACCATTCAACTCGTTGGTGAGAATGAAAAAATGTGTGAAGTAAAATTTGGGAGCTATTGCTTATGGCGTTGACAACATAGGGAAAAATGAAAGATTTTATAGTGAAAAAAATGAAAGACCAGCTTTACGTGGCTCGAGCTTACTATCTCAGTTATTGCAAAGTTGCCAAAACTTGACCAATTTTCTCAAGAAATGAAGCAAAATATTCAAGAGTTTAAACGTATCCTCAGTGAAAGTTCCTCTGACCCAGAACTTCCACCCCAGCATTAGGGATAGAATAATCCGATTACTTTAGACGAGCTACTTTTATGTACCTTTAGCTTTTGGCCTTGAAGGCTTTTAGGTATTAAGTTAATTGTTGTAATACACCAAGTGTTGGCGTAAGCGAATGTGAAACTGTAACTACTTTCATTTTGTTTTGCAGTTCTTTTCAAATAAACAACCTGACTACTAGACATTACTTTCACCGGTTGCCGAGTCTTCCTTTTTAAAGAAACCTCGTTTCTAACTAATGACTTTCCCATGAATGGTTGTTGCATGTCGCATGGAAATGCCAGAAATGTGTGCCAGTTTGGGACCAAGTTCATCGAGGACCATATAGGCGTGTTTGATTGCATGTATTGACTAAACAAACATGTTTCGAATATATAAACGGTTTAAACTCTTAGATGGGTTGAAGTCTTGAAGATAGGCTAGGGTCGATCCTCTACGATCTAGTTAGTAGGTAACTAGGTAGTAGGTACCATTAAGTTTAGTTGTAAAACTGAAGTATGGCTGTGATCAAATCGACTATTTTGCGGTCTAGTTTCTTAGGCTAGACAAGCATGTCACAAAACGTGGTCCTTATTTCGTGACTTATGTTATCTTTTCACAAAACGTACAATCATGATGTCTTTCGTAAAAAACTCATATCTTAATCTTAAGTACATATAACGGAAAACCACATTTTTTTGAAAGTGAAAAAGTAAAAATCTAAATCTCTTTTCCGGTCTAGTTTCTTAGGCTAGACAAGCATGTCACAAACCGTGGTCCTTATTTCGTGACTTATGTTATCTTTTCACAAAGCGTACAATCATGATGTCTTTCGTAAAAAACTCATATCTTAATCTTAATCTTATAAGTACATAATGGAAAAACCACATTTTTTTGAAAGTGAAAAAGTAAAAAATCTAAATCTATTTAAGGAAATGCTAATTCAAAATAAATGCACCAAAGTCCTAGCTGCATTTGCTCTTTTTGTGTTGACATTTTTATTCCGAGTAACTTTTGACTTATATCTAAAATAAAACATTAACTATTTTAAACATTCATAAATAACGTGCAAAACTATTGATATGAACACAACATTTTATTTGTACTCTAATTCAAGATATCTAAGGTATGCCAACTAAAGGTAACAAACATTTTAATCTACAACGTAAATCTTACTTGATTGACACATGGGCTAGAATCCGTCTCGATAAGCTTGTTCATTCTGTCGTGCTTCTACTATATTAACTGGTTATCGAATGAAGATCATATATTTAATAGCGGAAACTATTCAATCATCCGCATAATTAAGTTCAAACATATGTCTTTTTAACTAGATTTTTTTCCTATCTCATATGATTTTAGTAGCTCAAAAATAGTCATAAAGTTTATTGCTTATACCTTATTTTATCACATTATCAAAAAAGTATATTATCTTTTAGTATTACTACACTAGTACTCGTCAATAAAAACAAAGTTTTATAACAACATATAATTATAGTGATATTTGGAGCACGTGCTGCTTCTCATATTTTTATTAGGATTAGTTTATTTATACCAGGGTGAGTACCGATTAGTATCTCACCCTACTAATTTCAGAATCCTATAATTTTTTAATAAAGTGATAGTTATAAAAAATATAAAAAAATAAATAATAATAATAATAAAATAAATAAAATAAATAAAATCTTACCTCACATAAACCTAACAAAAAATCCCTAAAAAGACCACCATTCATTTCTAACAATTGTTCAACATAAACCCTAGGAAAAAAATTGAAAAATTGTTCAACCACAATGGCGCACAACGGTCTTCAAAACCCAGATTCAAAATCACCTCCTCTCCAAAACCCACTTTTCAGTTTTCACTAATTCAACCTATATCAAAAGTTAGCATAAACCCTAGAAAAAGCCTTTTTTAAATGTCAGATAACATTCCATTTGAAATCCAAATGGAAATCATCAAATGGCTTCCCGTGAAGCCTTTGATTCAGTTCAGGTCTGTTTCGAAACCCTGGAAGTCTTTCATCGACAGCCCTGACTTTATCAAAGGTTACGGCGCCCGCCACACGCAATCACACAGTCTTATTCTAAGCTACAGATTGGGTCGGATTTTGGAGGATGGGCACATTTGTTTGGTAGACGATGATATCGAAACTTTTAAGGTACAACAACAAGAGCTTGTTCCATTTGTTGTGTCTCCGTTGCTTAAACAATATAGTCTTGTGTCTGTTGTTGGTGCGTGTCATGGATTACTCTGTTTGTATGGTTTTCATAAAGGTTATAAAAACTTGATGGTTGTTATTTGGAATCCGTCAATCAGAAAATCATTTGGTATTGCTGCCCCTCACACTTATAGTCAGATTCATTATGGTTTGGTGTTTGTCCTGTCACTAAAGATCCTACCGTTGTGAAGATTTTACAACTGCATAGCAAGCCTTGGCATGTTGAAGTTTTGCATTGAGTTCGAGGGTTTGGAATGTGATTCCAAGTGATAATTTGCCTCGTCAATCAATTACACTTAATAATAAATCAACTCATGTTGTTATAGATAGGTTTATCTATTGGGCTGCTTATGAGGAGACTTTTACTGATGATGGTGAATCTACGATAAATCATATGGTTGTGTCATTTGATTTGATTACCAAGGAATTCAAAGTGGTAGACCTACTAGATAGCTTAACAAACGAGCTATATATGTTCGTTTCTAAGCTAAGGGAGTCTCTTGTTGTGTATGGATCTGTTTATGTCGACGGAGCAGAATGTTGTGGTGTATGGGTGATGGAGCACGACTTGTCTTTTAGAAAGCTATTCACAATTGGCGCACCTGTAAGAAAAATATTGGGGTTTAGGAAGAATGGTGAACCTATATTTGAAATTCGAAGGGCGGATGGAGAGCTTACCCTTCATGTTTATGACCCCTGCTCACAAGAAATAAAAAATCTTGGGATTTCTAGAGTAGAGCGCTCATTTTTCATGGGCGCTTACAAGGAATCGCTACTTCTTCTTGATCACCCGGATTTACATATATATTCTAACAATAATTGATCATAACGAAGTAGGCCACCTTTCAAGGTGTGGATTAACAAAGTGATATGTTACCTAAGGAGGGAGGGGCTTATTTTGTAGTGAAGGTGTGGAAAAATTACTTTCATCTATTTTAGTTTTTTTTATCACTGATTTGATGTTTTTAAATAATGTCATTTATGGAATCTTATGCGATTGTAGATGCAGTATATACTACATATTTTTCAAATATGTGATTTGTAGCAAGGTTTGTGAAATCGGTATTACTATCAAGTTTAATGTGATTTTTATTATTCCATGGATAGATGACTTATTGCTTGTGTATTTAATTATGGCAAGCCTTTTAGATGTTCACTACTTGTTGAAATCCTGTCATTGTTCTTTACTTCGTTACATTTTCATTTCAGCATGCTTCACGGCTATTTTCGATAATTTGTAAATGCAAACACGAGTTTATCAATCTTTGAATATGCATTATCAGAATATGAAAATGCTTATGTGTGAACAAGAAATGATATTCATGTGGTTTTGACTCAGGATTAGAGTAGTGAAGGCATTAGTAGCGACTAGGCGATATACAATCCTTTAATTATACCATCCAAAGTGTAAACAGAGCTGCGGCCAACAATGCTTATATGACTAGGGAGGCTGCAATACAGTCAAGCTCTTATAGCACCAGTAGGTAACAACACAAAGTAGTGATAGTAGGTTCAAAAGCTTCTTTGATTCATAACCTACTCGTTGTATCCCCAGGTCTCTTGGAAAGCATATTTGATTGTAACTGAAGTTTTAAATATTGCTTCAACACAAGTTTTTCACCATTATTCCCCTGTCTGTAGAACTACTTAATGATCGAACAATACTTGCTAACTTTCATATAAATTTCTGTGATTCTGGATATTGTTGTTGTTTGGAAACCTTTCAATTACAGAATCAATTTTTTGTTGTGCTAGATGTTTAACCTGGTATATATGAATTTTATTTTTTGGGTTGTGGGGTTTATCCTAACATTGTCTTGATTACTTATTTTCAAAGTATAAGTTGCATCTTATTTTCAAAGTGAACTCCAAAGCCAAAACCGTGAGCTACCTTGTAAATTGGACTCGTGTAGTTATAGTTGCCAATCTCTAGAGTGCACATGAACAAACCATGGCATCGTGCTTGGTATGAGCAGCACAACTCTTCCCAGCATTTCACTTTTCATAGTAAACCATCTGTCAATGTGCAAATGACATCCAACCATGGTCATTAGAGTCGACTGATTCAATAACATCCATAGCAGGCTGAAAACCAGTGCAAAAGATTGGATACTAAACGACCGCCGTGTACTTGACACAATTCTTGTTTTTTATTTTTGCAAGACTACAGACCCTGTTTGTGCTTGGGCAATGGAAACACGGTCCTTTGACTCGTAGAGTCAACTGATATGTTTATTTCTTGAAGTTATGCTCTTAAGGGTGTTGGAGTCGTAATATCTGACCGCCACGTTGAGTACCTGACAGTGTGACTGTTTGTGCTACCCTTTCAGTTGTGGCCATGGACCGGTAAGGGTGTTTGTCAGTTCATGTTACGGGTTACTCGGGTTATACGGTTCGGGTTATTCGGGTTGGGAATTTTTGAAGGAAAAACTTAACTTAATTCAAAGTGGACCAAACAGATTCGATAACTGAATGTGAATTCGCCAATTACGCATGGTTTAGGTTTTGAACCGAAAAACCAGAACTGAAAAATTTGTTAATTTTATTTCTCAATTAGATATATAGATATGTAGCCCCAAACGCATCAACTCATGAAGTTTTGAACCGAAAAACCAGAACTTATCACATGAATAAGTTCGTTACTCTACACTCTATACTCCATCCAGTCTATCATTCTCCTTTTCTTTTGTAGTGAAATGATACTATGATAGTGTTTTTTCTAATGTAATATTAACGCGTACTGTGGTTAAACCCCCTGGATCCACATTTTTGTCTCTGTAACACCCGGTCTCGGGATGTTTCATGCCACTTGTGTTGAACGGTGACACTCTTTTCTGAAATCTGAATTTAGCATAGCTAGTTCTCGTACTTGCTGTCTTTTGATATAATCTTCGGACTTGTCCTGCGAATAAATAAACAACAATGAGGACATGGATAAGAAAATTGTGCAACAAATTTATAGTGAAGAGTACACAGAAAGTTTATTAGCAAACATTTGACTTTTTGATGTCATCTTGACTACGTTTTCAAACTCAAGATTTTCTAGAAATTTTCTATATGTACGGAAAATTTTAATTAGTTTTTTTTTTTTTTTTCAAAGCAGAAAGAAGAGGTAAAAAGATATCCGTGTTAGTTGTTTGAGAGAATCATCATGAATTTTGAAGTTAAAGAAGTCCATTAGACTTCAAAAGTCAGAGTTCAGCAAATGATCCATAGGTTTATACTAGCGTTCGTGCTATGATTTTTAATGTGACGAAATACATCAGGTAGTATGATAACTAGATATTAAAGGTTTCTAAGATGTAGAAGAAGATAGAAAACTAGTAACATACCACTGGTTTGAGAAGCTCTTCGATAATCTCCTGCAGTTGCCTCAGGCTTAAATCCACAACGCTTGGTGGTAAATCAGCCTCCATTAAGATGTGAAGTTCCTCATTTGTCTTCCTCTTAGCTTATCTTCCTTTAAATAGCATAAGGATACATAATCAAATATTAGATTCGAAAACCACACTGAATCAGATCATATAAATCTTTATGTTATAAAATTTTAGAACCTTATCGGGATCCTTGATTGACCTTTTTCCGCGTATATACACACGGAACCCGTTGTAGCTTCTATATGTTTTAGTGAATTGCCTATAGGTCCGAAAAGCCGGTCAACAAAGTTAAACTAAAATCCAAAAAGAAAAGGTCATCAATGAATTAGATGTACTAAAAAAGAGTATAATGACTAAAACGTGACAAGTGAAAAGGTATATTGTTATTTTATGTAAAATAAATCCTTCGAATAAAGTTGTATATCATTGCATCTTCTTGAAAGCTTACATTAGGGAAACAACAGGAATATCTAACCGCACAATTCGCTTCACTGTGTATGAACTAGGACTAGCTGGAGCTCCTTGCCGGTCCATTGCCATTCCAGGGGTCCTACTTAACCTCTGCCATAACACACGATTTATTACAAATGTACTGTCGTTTTTATAAGTGCACATTAAGTTTTAATGTTGTATAAATAAAACACCTCTTATGGAAAAATACTCCAGCAAGTAAGACCTGCAGATGCCATGGGACTCGGGCTTCTATGTCGCAGCCTGTCGAGGTCATTAAATCCTTGGTTTGACAATATAGCAGAAACCCGCAAGATTTCTATAAAAGCAAGAAAGTGTAGCTTATGACCAAAAGATAAGAATGTTTCTTTGAATTAAAGAAACAAAATGGACGGGTCGGGTAACGGGTCAAAATAGGTTCTGTTCAAAAAGAGTATTTTAGCACATGTCGGGTTGACCCCAAACACTTTTAGTCCAAATTTCTTAATTCATACTTGTATAAAGTAACCAGTGTGTCAAATATGAGTACAAATTTTCTGTAACTTCAGTAATAATCAAGTTTGTTTATTAAAGAGATTTTATGCGTTATAGGTACACTTTGGGCAACTTTGGTTTAAATCCCCTAGTTTTTGGACGTTTCATGCCATTTGTGTTGAATGGTGACACACTACCACTTCTGAAATTTGAATTTAGCATAGCTAGCTCTCGTAGTTTCTGTCTTTTGATATAATCTTCGGACTCATCCTGCAAATAAAAGATTAATAACTAGGACATGGATAAGAAAAATGTGAAACAAGATAACTTTATAGTGAAGAGGTTCGTAGTAAGTTTATTTGTAAGCATTTGACTTTTTGAGGTATAAGAAGACCATTTGAATTTTAAAAGTCAAAGTACATAAACTGATCCATATGTTTATACTAGCGTCCGTGCTTTTAGTTTTAATGCGAGCAAACAACTCAATTAGTACGATAACTAGAAAATAAAGGTGTGAAAGGAACAATATAAAAAATTTTGTGAGATTTGTCACAAGTTTGACTTTTTTAACAATCAAATGCTGCAACTAGTAAAGAGGGGAGACAATAATCTATATCTATATCTATACCACATATAAAAGCAAAATGGTCAATGTGGAAAAGTGAAAAAGTCAATATGTAAAATGTGGAAAAATTTATATTAGGTAAGGAAAAACTTAAAATATCACAATAAATGAAATTTTATATTAACGTAATGTTTTAAATCTCTATTATGGCAACACTTCAATAGAAAACTACTAATACACATTGAAAACTGGGTTTACTCGGGACGCTTCAAACCCGACGGGTTGACCCGGTTTAATTTGACCCGCTTTGACCCAACCGTCGGGTTGACCCGGTTTATATTTACCCGTTTTTCGACCGGAACGGTTCAACCTGTTGAACAACCCGGGTCGAACCGGGTTTCAAACATTATGTTTAATCTTCAAACTTTTATTATTTTTCGTTTATAACTCATAAACATTTTTTATCGTTAAAACTATCTGCCGCTATAAAATCCCGTTGCTATGCACGGATACTCGTCTATTCAATAAATAAATCCATAACACTTGGTGGTAAATCAGCCTGAATACGATGTGAAGTTGCTCTTTTAAATGTTCATAACTCGGTCTTTCCCTTAGCATATCTTCCTTTAATTGCATAAAGTATCTAATCCAAAATTAAATTCCAAAACTGTTGGGATTAAAGAACATTTAATAATTACAATTAACACATTTAATTAACAAACTAAGGAAAAGAGAACATAATAACTAACCCTCGTGGTGTCTATGTGATTTATTGTTATATACATGTGCATTTGCATTTTATGAAATTATACGTGTACATTGTTTTAATCAGTACAATTTGAACGAAAATGTACTGATAATATTTCAATTATGTTTTAAGTCTTTATCTTTGTGATTTCGACTTTAAAAACAATAAGACTAGCAAAAAGGGTTAGTAACAAATTATTAATAGTCCGTAACACAATTATTGGGATCTCATAAGTTATATTTTGTGTTATCATTTATCATGCATTTGAATCATATGTGCAATATTATATGTAACAACACACGACCTCACTATGCCTTTAGGCTTACGCAATTATTGTACATCTTCAGGTTCAAAATAATAGGTACAGACTCGAGGAGACTAATGGACTAAATAAAGGGGACCAATTCAACTCGACATCCTTATGCCCCAAATGTTTTAATTTTTACTCTTTAAGTTGTATCTTTAAGGATGTTAAAAGACCTTTATACTCTGACTTGCGTTGCAGACTTATGTTTTTAATGTCCAATAATGTATTTTACGGAAGTTTGAAATTGGGGTGTTATAATTCGATAAAGCAAAAGTGTGTAAAATTAAATCACTTAACACTTTTACAAATAAAAACACACATTGAAATGATTTATATTAGTTTAGATAAACTAAGTGTATTTATATAGATTAAATTTAAAAAAAGTTGTCATTTAGTTGGTTGATAAACTTTTAATAACTAAAAAGAAATAATGTATTAGATATAAAAGATGTAAGTAAAAGAAAACACATGTTAAGAAATAAAAGTAAAAGAAAACACATTACACATTGAAAGAGAGAAGAAAACAAGACAAATAAAGAGCGTATAAAACAAAGTCTAAAAAAAGGAGGATGTTTACTTTCAAGTAAATATACAACTTAGAAATATTAAGCTAAAACTTAAATCATATTAGAAACAACTAGCAGGTATCCGCGCGATGCGGCGGCGGGTAACCTGAAATACAAATTTTCAATGAACCATACTTTATATTCTGAAACGTTTTATGTGACGATATTTTTGCGGATACCAAAAGTTTCATGTCGCATATTTTAACTCTTTAGAATATTATAGTAGGGTACCCGCTCGTTGCGGCGGCGGGTATCAAGTAATAAAATTTTCGGCAAAAAATGTTTTCAATTTTATGTTTTCTCTTACAATAACTTTACCAATAGCGAAAACATAATGAGTTTGAGTAACTTTTAAAAAAAAATGACGGATAATATCAAACTAACTCATATAAAAACAATTGAAAGTGACGTGATTTTGCGTCGCGGTGGTCAATAATGTTATGCGATTATGGTCAAATTAGTTGATAGTGGTCCGTAGTCACAAGTAAGTAGAAACTTTTTTTTTTATGAATTATATATGTAATAATCAACACCTCGTAAAAAGCAAATAAAATATATTTTTGAACATGTTTGTATCATTAATATTGTTTATTACACTTGTCTCATATATATAAAAGATATAATTAAAAGAGTGATTATAATGTATATATCTTGTAAAGTATATATTTATGAAAATGTTTATATCATTAATATTGGTTATAACACTTGTCCTATATAGATAGAAGATATAAATAAAAGAATGCTTATAATGTAAAGAAAAGTTACATGTTTAGCAATCATTTAGAGTTATCCATGAAAAATATAATAATTAACATACTAATGTATTAGTCATTCAATCAGCAATCAACAAATTTGCACATTTGCATCATTTGTCTTCAAAAAATTGTCCCGATTTTTACAAAAAACCGTTTTTTTTACTTTTGTGGTTAATTTTATTTAAAATAATTCAAAATTTATTTAGATTGGTTATCGAAACACTCTTACGATATAATAATAGTTTTAGAACTTTGTATTTTTACATGCATTTTAAAATCATATTCATTTATATGTGCATTTTTGCATTTAAACTATACTAATTCATAAAGAAATAATAAATGAAGCATTAAAATGTTGTGGAAGATAAATTAGTAAAATCTATGTATTGTGTATAATATTCATTAAAAATTGCAATGCTTAAAAAAGACATTAATGACATCTTAAAAAAAATTAGAAGAGAGGGTGCTAAATGCTTTATAAGTAGTATAGATAAACTTAAAATTTTATATAGATTAAGTGTTGGCTTGTTAAGATCGAGTAGCTTGTTCGGCTCGTTAAGCTCGACTAGCTTGTTTGGCTCGTTCGACTCGTGATTATTAAACGAGTTTTCAAGCGAGCCGAGCCAAATATTAGTTTTCAAAGCTCGGCTCGTCAAAATAATCGAGCACTAATTTTTGTTTGAAACCACACGAGCTCGCGAGTATTAAGCTCGAGCTCGAGTTAAATGAGTTCGAGATCGAGTAGCTCGTTAAAGGCTCGGATTGTTAACATCAACACCCCGATAACCCCCCAAAGTCTTAGGTAGTGTTTGCTAATAACCTTAATTCATAAATAAGTAAATTTATTATTAATTAAGTGTTTGTTTTGTGCTTAATTTAATTGGATGACATCTTAGAAAAAATCATGGGAGTGAGAGTCTCTATATTAAGTCATCAAGGTCAAAGGAACTTCCTTTTCGTCGAGCAAGTTTTTCAACACCCTAGGCGGTGAACCTAATCGTTGTAGTGTAGTATTAGGGTAAGCCACGGAATTGATATCGTTCTCTCTCTAGGGAATAGGAATGCTAGTGAGAAGTTACTACGCTAAGGTTGGGGTTGAGGAAGATTATTTTTATCTTTTATGTTTTTAGGAAATGGAAAGGTACGAATCTCGGGGGTTGGATTTGGGGTTGGTATTTCTACCGATTACTTCTACTTATCTAATTATCTAATTAACTAAGGTGAGGGTAGTCTATGTCTAATTATTGTGTGCTCGTATGATGGTTTAAAGATGTGTTTACTTAGGTTTTATTACTCCTTAATTATCTCCTATTGATGGTTGAATTGTCACGTCCTTATTCTTAATCGCGTTGTGTGTCTAAGGTCGTAGGGTATCGTTTATCCTAACTCTTTGAAACTACCAAAGGTTATCGCCTACAAAGTCTCTAGGATTTATAAACTTTAACTCTAAGGTACTCTTGGATGGTTTAGCCTACAACAACTCTAGGTGTTATAAACTAAGGTTCACAAAGATTAATCAAGCATTAACTACACAACGGATGACCTATCGCATTACTAGATCATTAACAATTAAGATAAGAGACAACCAATCAATATTCAATAATTAAGTTTCATATTCCTAAGCAAACACACAAGTAAATTAGCGGACATGGAGAACATGCAAGCATACACACAAGTAATTGAAGACATAATTAAATTAATGAAGTAAAACACTTATCTTGATGTAAGATAGGGTTTGGAACCCTAAAATCTTGTACAAGACGACCTTGGTTCGGTTTAGGTTTTACTCCAAAGACTACACACGAAAACTAAAAATTCGGATTCTATATATAAGATTACATATGCGACGGCGTCACCCTTTGATTTGTGGCGCCGTCGGTCGCCGTCATTAGGGTTTCGTCTTGGCCGCGTTAGTCTTGCGACGGCGTCACCTTATGCTTGTGCGCCGTCCCTTCGATCTCGGCGTCGTGCGGATCAAATCTAGGCCGTCGAGTTGCGACGACCTACTCTTTTAAAACGACACCGTCACTTGTAAATAAGCAATTTGGCTCTTGAGCCGTCACAAAAGTGATGCGACGGCGTCGCGAGATAACACTGACGCCGTCCCCCCGGTTCAGCGACTGAGTGTCTCGATTCTTGACTTTGGCCATTTTCTTCGTATATTCGCGCCTTTTCGTCCGAATAAGTGTCATTCCGACATTTTGCCTTCAAGATACCTAAAAGTGAAAAGGAGCGATATTAAGTAATAACGGATACAAAAGTGATCAAATAAGGGCTTAAACGACCCTCAAAAGGTACATTTAAAACCTTATCAAATATCCCTACACTTGGTATTTGCTTGTCCTCAAGCAAATGTGCTTTAGCCAATTAATTTATAAGTTAGGGGTCATGAAGCATTGGTTTAGAACAATCCACAACACATATAAGCCCATAAAAGTCATAACAAGCACGGAAATTACATACTAGCACCTCACATGGGGTGTTTGGATACTCGCATCTCTCGGGTGTATATGAAATATAACAAGTTGGAAATGGAAGATAAACACTCATTAACCGGTCCTAGTACATAGATTACCATAGGCTTGAGACTAGATCAAACCTCCATCGCTTTGGCGTAAGCACCTAGGAAAGACTATCAAAGAGGTCTTTTAAAGGGTTGTAATGTTAGGCTTACGGTAGGGAAACAAAGGGTTTGGTGGGATAGGCTATTTAGTGGTGGCAAGTCAAAAATCTTTATGTTACAAGCATGCGAAGAATGGCGTTGCTAAGCCAAGACTCGACACTCTAGACTCTAGATAACTGAAACAAACAAACATAAATTAAAGATAGATGTAGGATGGTAGCCCGTATTTTTTTTTTTCAACACTCTTTTTTTTTTCTTTTCTTTTTCTTTTTTTTTTTTTTTTTCATACACTTTTACTCTACCATCCTCTACGATAACATCAAAATGATAGGGATTTATAGGCACATCCCTACACTTGAGTTTTATTACTCTAACACTAATTTGACCCGAATTGAAAAGATCAAAACACTTGGAGTACATTATTACGCAAATAAAGGGAATTTGAATTTAACGTTCCCTTCCGTCATTTCATAAACTTTAACTTTTCCCATGAGTCCCAATCGTCCCAAAGCGTGTACAAAGGATATGACTCGACTTAGCAACTTATGCAAGCAACTAGATAATTGAACTAAGGGTTTAGTGTGATAACAATAATGCACTAAAAGTGAGTGCATACAAGGTAGGCTAAGGCGATTTGGGTGTACATTTGGGGTGGGGTGTAAACAATGCTCTTCATTGATATTCGGAAAACCGAAACATCACGAGAACCGCGAAAAGGATAGGCTCGAGGGGTTAACTAGGGGTATCGTGTACTAAAGATGAGTACAACGCAAAGGTGTGGGGAATTACTCAACCGATGTGGAAGAAGTAATTATATTACGGGTATCAAACAAGGGTTATCCTAATGCCTCTTATCATTTAGTTATTCCTAACTACACAAGTGTAGTCTTACTAGCGATCTCGGGATGCATCACAAAACAAGTTCTAGAATCTATTATACTACGGTTCACACACTAAGCATTAAAGATGAATGCTTTAATTCCTACTAATCTAAGGCGATCCTCGCATTTTGGGTGGAATTTAAGTGGTAAAGGGTTTTGTGCTAGTCATATAACTTCCTATCCATGAGGCGCTTTATTAAGACTAATGGCCCACTCCTATATGTCATGAAAAATTTTAAATTTGGTGCCAAAATTACCCTAACCGACATTTTCTCATGGTTTATTACACAAATGCAATTGGACAAAGCAAATAATCAAGGATAAGCATAGTTTCAAAGTTCCGTTTATTTTCCTCCTACACTTAAAGCGAACATTGTCCCCAATGTTCCCCGAAATATCAAAGTTATGATAATGGAAGGTAATTAAAGATGAAAGAAACTAATACTCCCGATTAGCTCGGTAGGATCCGTGTAAAGTGGTGGTTAATCTTTCTTCAAGAAGAATGTTTGCGTGAAAAGCTCCTTCTCATCTTATGTATCTTCTTCTTGATAAATTAAACACGCACACTTGAAGAAAACAAACGAAACCTTCGCATCAAATCGAACGGTAAAAATATATAGATGTAACTCTACTTAAATAGGATATAATGCTTGTGGAATGGATGTTTGCTGATTTTCGGAAAATTAAGACACGGAAAATTCCAAAAATTTATAAGTAGCTCGAAAACGAGAAAAAGTAATAAGTTGTTTTTGCTCCTCGACGCCGTCGAGTTGCGATCTGACGCCGTCGGTTATCTGACAAAAGCGGTGGTGCGATTTTACGAAAAAATACGGAAAATTTATATCTTTAGAATCGGAAAAATTTCTGCAAAACATCCATTATGACTCGATACAAGCATTTGACTCGAACAAACACACATATATATCTTTTAAATAATTGTAATTCTCATGTTCACGTTTCTTTGAAAAGCGTGTGTAATCCTCCTACACTTATCCCTTATGTAAAATACCTTTATATGTAATTAAGGCGAGGTTAAAGACAAAATAAAGCATTTTCACAAATTCAAACATGAGAACATACAATAATGAAAAGATATATGACACACAAATAAAATGAAAAACAAATACACATGGGTTGCCTCCCGAAGCGCTTGTTTTGTTTGAGTCACGAGCTTGACTCTACCCTTATTTAACGGATAAAGGGAGGTTTTCCTACACTTAAGCTTAAGTGCGGGTGATAGTAGCGATACACACCCTTAGGGTGGAAATTTGCTACGTGAGGAGAGGGTGATGGGTGATTTATATGCTCAAAGGGTGTGCTCCATTCATTATAACCTTACCTAAGTCTATTGGTGTAGCGGGTGAATCAAATCTCTCTCCTAAAATGGATCATCTTCTATCAACTTCAAAAGATTCTTAGTTAAGGATCCATCTTGACCTAATAAACCGGTTTAAACCCATAATGTTTCTTGTTATCAACCATGAATGGGTGATATAAGTGTGTAAGGTCATGGGTTACTCCTATATTAGCTTCCACTCTACATGGCCTAGAGTCTACCACCTTTATCAAGCAACTACCGGATTATTTATTTTGATGGGTGGATTGGGGCTAATTCAATTCCAAGATTCACATCTAAAGGCGGAAAATTGGGTAAGGTTTTGGTTGAGGCTCCGGTTCATCAAAATTAGGAACTTCCCTAGGACTAAGAGAGGTCATGACAACAAGCATCTAAACCTACATTCTCTAGTGGCGTTTGGTCCAAAGGTTCTATATCAATCGGGGTTCCTATAGTCTCTTCTACTTCTTCCGGGTAAGTTATAGGCGATGTGTGTTCCTCAGTGATGGTAGGGCTTGTGGGCTTGGAGTTTCCACCTCATTCTCCATTATATCTAGATCTCCTAAAGTTCATCATGTGTTTTAGTATGATCTAACCCAAATACACTCCTAAGCATCTCAAATCCTTCTTTAGCCATTTCAAATTCTTGGTCCGATTCATAAGAATCATTCTCAAAATTTGATCACTATGTTCTATTTGCCTAAAGTTCCTCGCGTGTCATATGTTTTGGTGAAATCTATCCCACGCATGCAACTAGGTATTTCAACTTCAACCATCTCACAATCTTGTTCGGGTTTAGGTTCCATGTTCTTAAAAACTAGGTCTTTTTTATCATGGTGCCTAAGATCATTCAACTGATGGTTTATGCTTAGGAGGCTTTTCTCAAAATTTTTCCAGATGGTCTTACTAAAAGGAGTTGACCCTGACAACGATCGTTGAATAGAAGCCACACAAGCACAAAATTTATCAAATCCATCCAACCTTACACCCATCTCCTTTTGGATATCTCTAAGATCACTCACAAATTCATCAGAACAATAAAAAGCAAACCAATCTGCGAAATTCAATTGTTCCTCATTTGTTAATGATTCAAATGCAACTTCACTTGCCATAGCGACAAATGAAAAGGGTTTCTGAACACAAACACAAAGAAGGGGATAGACTACAAGGAAGCTAAAAATGGGAAAAAGCTTACTTGATAGGAATCAAGCAAAGAAACCTAAGCGAGGTGGACTCTAACTAGCTATTCTATTCCCCGCGCGGCGCCAAAAACTTGATAACGCTACACGCGTCGTTCGGGGTCAAAGGAACTTCCTTTTCGTCGAGCAAGTTTTTCAACACCCAAGCGATGAACCTAATCGTTGTAGTGTAGTATTAGGGTAAGCCACGGGAATTGATATCGTTCTCTAGGGGAATAGGAATGCTAGTGAGAAGTTACTACGCTAAGGTTGGGGTTGAGGAAGATTATTTTTTTATCTTTTTATGTTTTTAGGAAATGGAAAGGTACGAATCTCGGGGTTTGGATTTGGGGGTTGGTATTTCTACCGATTACTCTACTTATCTAATTATCTAATTAACTAAGGTGAGGGTAGTCTATGTCTAATTATTGTGTGCTCGTATGATGGTTTAAAGATGTGTTTACTTAGGTTTTATTACTCCTTAATTATCTCCTATTGATGGTTGAATTGTCACGTCCTTATTCTTAATCGCGTTGTGTGTCTAAGGTCGTAGGGTATCGTTTATCCTAACTCTTTGAAACTACCAAAGGTTATCGCCTACAAAGTCTCTAGGATTTATAAACTTTAACTCTAAGGTACTCTTCGGATGGTTTAGCCTACAACAACTCTAGGTGTTATAAACTAAGGTTCACAAAGATTAATCAAGCATTAACTACACAACGGATGACCTATCGCATTACTAGATCATTAACAATTAAGATAAGAGACAACCAATCAATATTCAATAATTAAGTTTCATATTCCTAAGCAAACACACAAGTAAATTAGCGGACATGGGGAACATGCAAGCATACACACAAGTAATTGAAGACATAATTAAATTAATGAAGTAAAACACTTATCTTGATGTAAGATAGGGTTTGGAACCCTAAAATCTTGTACAAGACAGACCTTGGTTCGGTTTAGGTTTTACTCCAAAGACTACACTCGAAAACTAAAAATTCGGATTCTATATATAAGATTACATATCGCGACGGCGTCACCCTTTGATTTGTGGCGCCGTCGGGTCGCCGTCATTAGGGTTTCGTCTTGGCCACGTTAGTCTTGCGACGGCGTCACCTTATGCTTGTGCGCCGTCCCTTCGATCTCGGCGTCGTGCGGATCAAATCTAGGCCGTGCGAGTTGCGACGACCTACTCTTTTAAAACGACACCGTCACTTGTAAATAAGCAATTTGGCTCTTGAGCCGTCACAAAAGTGATGCGACGGCGTCGCAGATAACACTGACGCCGTCCCTTGAGTTCAATGACTGAGTGTCTCGATTCTTGACTTTGGCCATTTTCTTCGTATATTCGCGCCTTTTCGTCCGAATAAGTGTCATTCCAACATTTTGCCTTCAAGATACCTAAAAGTGAAAAGGAGCGATATTAAGTAATAACGGATACAAAAGTGATCAAATAAGGGCTTAAACGACCCTCAAAAGGTACATTTAAAACCTTATCATGTTGTGTTTGCATTTACCTTTACTTCCGTACAATTATTTCTAAGTGTATGCATGCATAGTTCTTTGGTAGTCATCCTTGGTTCGGTAGTTTTGAATGGCGATAGAGGCCAATTGCCTAGGAGATATGACCAAATGACCCTAGGTGAGCGGATGAGGCTGGAATGGTAAGATATGACCAATGACGACCCTTTCTACTTGTGCGATTTGACCAGCTGATCACCTATCGTTTGGATGAACTTAAGAATTGGGGTGTAGTGTTTAAGTTCCTAACGGCCGCACTCACTATTTAGAATCTAGCATGTAGCGGTACTTAATGACTCGGCAGGGGACCGGGAACAAGGGACTTATGATGGTGCGCTGATTTCTCTGTGGTGGCATCTTTCTGCGATAGGTTAGGCGAATTGACCAAATGTTGTCCTCTCGAATTTGACCCCACACGAAGGAATTGGAAGTAGGTGAGCGTAGACATAAGCGGCTAGGAGGATTAACTAGGTTAGCACCACTATTCCTATATTGATTTCCTTTACCATTTATTTGCGTTTATTTTATATTACGCATTACTAGTTTAATTAATTAAATCCCTATCAAAACCATTATTATTACGTGACAAATAGACTTAGTAATAATCCAACACACATAGCTCTTGGGACGACCTCGGTTTACCAACTGCTCGTTAGTGCATTAGGGTAGACCATAGGTATAGCGAGACACTATAAATATTAAGACACAGTCGATAAAACTGCATTAAGTTTTTGGCCTACTTTAGGGAGTTATATTAGGATTAATATTAAGTCTTTCATTTCATTTTAAACTTTTCTCACGATCGTATTTCAAGTTTTCGGTACCATGGAAGTTGTTAACATCGATGACCTCACTCTTGAGGAATACTTGGCGTTGACTAGAAGCGGATCAAGGGCGGGTCTCGTAAGGCCGGCAATAGGAAGCAGATGTTCGTTTGAAATTAAAGACCAATTTATGAGGAGCTTCGCTAACCCTTTTCGGGAAGCAGGACGAAGAAGCATATGAACACGTTGAAAATGTCCTATACATCGCTAGCCTTTTCAATATTCCGGAGTGTCTCATGATCTTTGTCATGCTTAGGGTATTCGATGACTCTTCTTGGAGCGACGGAAGATGGATCGAAGATTGCCGTGAGCGATTAATACTTAGGCGCTACTAAAGAAACACTTTATTCAAAGATATTGCCGCCATCAAAGATTTCTAATCAACTTTTGGAGATCCATAACTTCAAATAAGAAGATGACGAAACTCTATATCAAGCTTGGGACGAGATACAACGATCTTCTTTATAAGTGTCCTACCAATGATCTAAATAACCGTGAGAAGGTCAATATTTTCTATAAAGGAATAAATGTAACTACAAGATAGATCTTTGGACTATCAAGGACCTATCCCAAACATGACTCCTACTATCGCAATTGAAGCCATTCAAAAATGGTGGACCATTCTCAAAATTGGCACGACGGTGGAAGTAAAAGAAACCAAGGCGGAAGTTTCGACGGAATTGCGCAATCACTAGTAAAATTGAAAGTCTCGATCGAGATATCTTTGAAGGTCGAGAAAGCGTTCATGCCATCCAGTGGGTTGTGAAAGGCTGTGGAGGGGACATCTTGCAAGAATTGTCCTCGTATGGACGAAGAGGGTATTGAAGAGGCTAAGTATGGAGAAAATCGACCATTTTACGGTGATAATCGAAATAGTAATGGTTATCGTGGAAATTACAACCGTGGGCCTTATGGAGAAAAAAAGCCCAGTCTTGAAGAAACAATTAATAAGTTTACGGAAAATTATTTAAAGACAAAAGGAGCAAGATGAGTGGTTGAAGGAATTCCAAGAAAACAACGTGAAATATTTCCAAACACGACTCAACTCGAAAACCTTGAATCCATGGTGATAAAGCTCGGTGAAAAGTAAGGAGAAATAACGATAAACACGAAGGATCTAAACCGACTATGGAATGTAAGGTAATTTTTTCGATGATAACTCAAAGGTTGGTCAATGATACAATTTGGGGGCGATTTCGTCAACGGATCCGAGTTCGATCGTAACATGCCTAATGAGTTCTGGCGTAACCTTGTGTTTGACAACGACAACGGGGTTGTGAAGAATCTTGAGGAAGAGAGTCTAATGAATTACGTAACCAAGAATCTCGATTCTGGTAAGCTGGGATACATAAATGAAAATTCCTCAACATGGACGAGTCGAGAAAAACTCGAGGAACTCTCCCTTGAAGATGAAGAAGAGCCACTTATCACTCCTTGGTGTACTCTGTCGTCATTCTTCGATGAAGAAACCACAAGGCGTGGCCTACATGCGCCCTTCCACGAGTATTGCAATGGAGGAGGCGATGAAAGAAAGGAAGAATGGACATGCCCTCGTGAGCGTGAAAGACATAGTATTAAATTCGGTAATTTGGCCTTTAAAGATTGGTGCAGTTCAATTTGGGATACCAAGATCAATCCAAATCTTCTTATGTGATAAGGTTTTAAAATGTACCTTTTGAGGGTCGTTTAAGCCCTTATTTGATCACTTTTGTATCCGTTATTACTTAATATCGTTCCTTTTCACTTTTAGGTATCTTGAAGGCAAAATCTTGGAATGACACTTATTCGGACGAAAAGCGCGAATATCTGAAGAAAATGGCCAAAGTCAAGAATCGAGACACTCAGTGCTGGGCCGAAGGGGCGGCGTCGGTGTTATCTGCGACGCCGTCGCATCACTTTGTGATGGCTCGAGTAGCCAAATTGCTTATTTACAAGTGGCGGTGTCGGGCTTTAAAAGAGTAGGTCGTCATGACTCGGACGGCCTAGATTTGATCGAGACGGCGTCGAGGCTGAAGGGACGGCGTCACAAGCATAAGGTGACGCCGTCGCAAGACTAACGTGGCCAAGGCGAAACCCTAATAGCGGCGACCCGGCGTCACAAATTAAAGGGTGACGCCGTCGCGAATGTAATCTTATATATAGAATCCGAATTTTTTAGTTTTCGGTGTGTAGTCTTTTGGAGTAAAAACCTAAACCGAACCAAGGCTGTCTTATACAGTATTTTAGGGTTCCAAACCCTATCTTACATCAAGATAAGTGTTTTACTTCATTAATTTAATTATGTCTTCAATTACTTGTGTGTATGCTTGCATGTTCTCCATGTCTGGCTAATTTACTTGTGTGTTTGCTTAGGGAATATGAAACTTAATTATTGAATATTGATTGGTTGTCTCTTATCTTAATTGTTAATGATCTAGTAATGCGATAGGTCATCAGTTGTGTATTTAATGCTTGATTAATCTTTGTGAACCTTAGTTTATAACACCTAGAGTTGTTGTAGGCTAAACCATCCGAAGAGTACCTTAGAGTTAAAGTTTATAAATCCTAGAGATTTTGTAGGCGGTAACCTTTGGTAGTTTCAAAGAGTTAGGGATAAACGCATACCCTACGACCTTAGACACACAACGCGATTAAGAATAAGGACGTGACAATTCAACCATCAATAGGAGATAATTAAGGAGTAATAAAACCTAAGTAAACGCATCTTTAAACCATCATACGAGCACACAATAATTAGACATAGACTACCCTCACCTTAGTTAATTAGATAATTAGATAGTAGAGTAATCGGTGAAATACCAACCCCAAATCCAAACCCGAGATTCGTACCTTTCCATTTCCTAAAAATATAAAAGATAAAAATAATCTTCCTCAACCCCAACCTTAGCGTAGTAACCTCTCACTAGCATTCCTATTCCCCAGAGAGCGATATCAATTCCGTGGCTTACCCTAATACTACACTACAACGATTAGGTTCCTTTGCCTAGGGTGTTGAAAAACTTGCTCGACGAAAGGAAGTTCCTTTGACCCCGAGCGCTGCGTGTAGCGTTATCAAGTTTTGGCGCGCTGCGGGAATAGAATAGCTAGTTAGGAGTCCACCTCGTTTAGGTTTCTTTGCTTGATTCCTATCAAGTAAATTTTTCTCATTTTTAGCTTCCTCGTAGTCTATCCCCTTCTTCGTGACCTTTGTTCGTAACCCCATCACTTTTCATCATGGAAGGTGATAACCAACCACCATTCATCAACCTACCACCAAATGACCCGCCAAGAGGCCGTACTCTTGGTGAATACTCGAGACCAAGCCACCTAGGCTATAGGAACACCATTGAGCTTCCGATCAAGCCCAAACTACGGCCTGCGATCCGACACCATCCGGTTGGTGCAAAGCGGATGTGCATTCCATGGACTTCGTTAGAAGATCCTAATCGACATCTTAAGGATTTCCTTAAAATTGTCGATTCCATCGACCTCGATGCTACTACTCGGGAGACCCGCGCTGCGTCTCTTCCAATTCTCTACGGGACCAAGCTAGTAATTGGCTTGAGCGACTTCCATGGCTCCATCTCAAGTTGGGATGATCTCACCTCTCGCTTCCTTGCTCAATTTTTCCCACCGGGGAGAACCACTAAACTAAGACGAGACATCTTGACGTTTCAACAACTTCAAGGCGAGTCTCTCTACAAAGCATGGACTCGATTCAAGGACTTACTCCATAAAGTCCCTCATCATGGTATTGATCTTTGGCTTCAAATCCAAATCTTCTATGACCATACCGATTTCATCACAAGGCGATCCATTGATCAAGCCGCCGGTGGAAGGCTTAGCGACTTTAACGGAGAGGAATCTTGGGATATCATAGAAGTGCTTGCCGAGCAAAGCTACGAAGATTGGAATGAATCCCCTGAAACCCCCGTTAAAGTGGTTAATGCCATATCAACTCCTCTTGAATCTTCCAACGTCACCGAGGAGCAAATGAGTGCTCTTGAGAGAAGGATTGATTATCTGATAGAAAGGCATAAGAGAGCTCCCGTACAAATCCCTCGGGAAACAGTCAATTCCGCTAATTCCACCAACCACCCAACACCCTTCTCTGAATCCCCAGGTCGTGAGAAAAATCCTAATTCCGAACGACGCTTCCGTTCTATTTCCCCAATACCACTCTCACCAAGCTTTAAGGAACAAATGAGGGGTACATGGCAGCTCATACGGAGAGATTAGCAAAATTTGAAGAGGAGGTTTATAGGCAAAGAGAGAAATGCAAGCAAAATGGCGGAAATGATGAACACGGTAAAAGAATATACCAAGACAAAAGTTCCGAAAAGGTACTAGTAAGAAGCAACGATTATCCTCCCACTTCGTTTGTTAACGCCATTTCCATTATGCACGAGGATGGAAAGGTTGAGGAGAAAAAGCGAGGAAAGCAAGAGGAGGAGGTGAACCTAATAATGAGCCGAGACCATTGAGTACTACCTTAAGCACGAAATTAACAAAAAACCATTGTTAACCAAGTGAACAACTTTAGGTACAATGAGGTTCTTAGGAAGCCCTTGAAGGAAAAATAACGAGAAGAAGAGTATGACACCATGCCTATGGGACCTCTATGAGGTGGTTCTAAAAACCGATAACAAAAAAGCGAGACACCACAGGGAACTTCGTGATACCATGTAGCATAGGTGACATTGATAATATAAATGCCTTAGGCGATCGAGTGCGATGTAAACATAATGCCATTATCAATCTATAATAAGTTGACTAGGGAGAAGCCACCAAGACCGATCTTAGACTTTCCTTAGCAAATCACACCTATGTCTACCCATAGGAATCGCGGTGGATGTTTTAATAGAGGTGGCTAATATCGTCTATCCGGTGGATTTCGTGATCATAGATGTTGAGGAAGATAGAAACATGCCACTCATTCTTGGGACACCATTTCGGCCACCGCCAAAGCAACCATCAAATGCGGGAGGGCATCATGATACTTAAAAGCGGAAAAGTGCGCTAGGATACCCATTGTTCCAAGGTATCCTCTTAAGATCATGGAAAAGATTACGGGTGAGAGTCCACAAGTCCCTAGCAATATGGTTAAGAAGAAAATGAGCGATTGGGAAAAAGGGCTTAGAGATTTTATGGTTCAAGGATTGCATGCAACATTGTGGAAGCACGATAAAAGTTAGGAAATAATCCCACTTGATACCAAAAACACAAAGGAACCTAAGGAATTTCTAAAGGGAGAAAAGTACTCTTATACAAATCACGGATAAGGGCATTACAAGGTAGAAACAAACCAAGATGGTTTGGGCCTTTTATGATGAAGGAAACCAATCTAAAGGATAAAACCGTCACCATAATAGGCGGCGTTGGCAAGGAATCCACGGTAAGCATACAACGTCTACGCCTTTTTGAAGGAAGGAGCGAAGGAAGAAGGTGGCGGTAATGAAGTCACGTAGAGCACGACTACGAGTCTAGCTACAAGACTCATAAATAAAGAAAAGCGCTTCGTGGGAGGCAACCCATGCTTAATTGTTTGCTTGTTTGTGTCATATATCTTTTATTGATTGCTTATTCTCATGTTTAAATTTGTAAAAATGCTTTATTTTGTTTTAACCTCGTCTTAATTACATATAAAGGTATTTTACATAAAGGATAAGTGTAGGGAGGATTACACACGTTTTCAAAAAAAGCGTAAACATGAGAATTTCAATTAATTAAAAGATATACATGTGTGTTTGTTCGAGTCAAATGCTTGTATCGAGTCATAATGGATGTTTGCGAAAATTTTCCGATTCTAAAGATGTAAATTTTCCGAATTTTTTCGAAAATCGCGAGACCGGTTTTGTCGGGATAACTGGCGTCGAGATCGCAACTGACGGCGTCGGGAAGGAGCAAAACAAGCGATTACTTTTCTCGTTTTCGAGCTACTTATAATTTTTGGAATTTTCGGTCTTAATTTTCCGAAAAGTGTAAACATCCATTCCACAAGCATTATATCCTAGTTTAGTAGAGTCTTATATATATTACCGCCGATTTTACGCGAAGGTTTCGTTTGTTTTCTTCAAGTGTGCGGGTTTAATTTATCAAGAAGAAGATACATAAGATGAGAAGGAGCTTTTCACGCAAGCGTTCTTCTTGAAGAAAAATGTAACCACCACTTTACACGGATCCTACCGAGCTAATCGGGAGTACTAGTTTCTTTCATCTTTTATTACCTTCCATTATCATAACTTTGATACTTTCGGGAACATTGGGGACAATGTTCGGTTTAAGTGTAGGGAGGAAAATAAAGCGGGAACTTTGAAACTATGCTTATCCTTGATTATTTGCTTTGTCCAATTGCATTTGTGTAATAAACCATGAGAAAATGTCGGTTAGGGTAATTTTGGCACCAAATTTAAAATTTTCATGACATATAGGAGTGGGCCATTAGTCTTAATAAAGCGTCTCATGGATAGGAAGTTATATGACTAGCACAAAACCCTTTACCACTTAAATTCCACCCAAAATGTGAGGATCGCCCTTAGATTAGTAGGAATTAAAGCATTCATCTTTAATGCTTAGTGTGTGAACCGGTAGTATATTAGATTCTAGAACTTGTTTTGTGATGCATCCCGAGATCGCTAGTAAGACTACACTTGTGTAGTTAGGAATAACTAAATGATAAGAGGCATTAGGATAACCCTTGTTTGATACCGTAATATAATTACTTCTTCCACATCGGTTGAGTAATTCCCCACACCTTTGCGTTGTACTCATCTTTAGTACACGATACCCTAGTTAACCCCTCAGAGCCTATCCTTTTCGCGGTTCTCGTGATGTTTCGGTTTTCTGGAATATCAATGAAGAGCATTGTTTACACCCCACCCCCAAATGTACACCCAAATCGCCTTAGCCTACCTTGTATGCACTCACTTTTAGTGCATTATTGTTATCACCCTAAAACCCTTAGTTCAATTATCTAGTTGCTTGCATAAGTTGCTAAGTCGAGTCATATCCTTTGTACACAGTTTTGGGACGATTGGGACTCATGGGAAAAGTTAAAGTTTATGAAATGACGGGAAGGGAACGTTAAATTCAAATTCCCTTTATTTGCGTAATAATGTACTCCAAGTGTTTTGATCTTTTCAATTCGGGTCAAATTAGTGTTAGAGTAATAAAAACTCAAGTGTAGGGATGTGCCTATAAATCCCTATCATTTTGATGTTACCGTAGAGGATGGTAGAGTAAAAGTGTATGAAAAAAAAAATGGTAGAGTAAAAAAAAAAAAAAAAAAAAAAAAAAAAAAAAAATACGGGCTACCATCCTACATCTATCTTTAATTTATGTTTGTTTGTTTGAGTTATCTAGAGTCTAGAGTGTCGAGTCTTGGCTTAGCGCCATTCTTCGCATGCTTGTAACATAAAGATTTTGACTTGCCACCACTAAATAGCCTATCCCACCAAACCCTTTGTTTCCTACCGTAAGCCTAACATTACAACCCTTTAAAGACCTCTTTGATAGTCTTTCCTAGGTGCTTACGCCAAAGCGATGGAGGTTTGATCTAGTCTCAAGCCTATGGTAATCTATGTACTAGGACCGGTTAATGAGTGTTTATCTTCCATTTCCAACTTGTTATATTTCATATACACCGAGAGATGTGAGTATCCAAACACCCCATGTGAGGTGCTAGTATGTAATTTCCGTGCTTGTTATGACTTTTCTTGGGGCTTATATGTGTTGTGGATTGTTCTAAACCAATGCTTCATGACCCCAACTTATAAATTAATTGGCTAAAAGCACATTTGCTTGAGGACAAGCAAATACCAAGTGTAGGGATATTTGATAAGGTTTTAAAATGTACCTTTTGAGGGTCGTTTAAGCCCTTATTTGATCACTTTTGTATCCGTTATTACTTAATATCGTTCCTTTTCACTTTTAGGTATCTTGAAGGCAAAATCTTTGGAATGACACTTATTCGGACGAAAAGGCGCGAATATCTGAAGAAAATGGCCAAAGTCAAGAATCGAGACACTCAGTTCTTTGGGCCGAAGGGGACGGCGTCGGTGTTATCTGCTGACGCCGTCGCATCACTTTGTGACGGCTCGGTAGCCAAATTGCTTATTTACAAGTGGCGGTGTCGGGCTTTAAAAGAGTAGGTCGTCATGACTCGGACGGCCTAGATTTGATCGAGACGGCGTCGAGAGGCGGAAGGGACGGCGTCACAAGCATAGGGTGACGCCGTCGCAAGACTAACGTGGCAAGGCGAAACCCTAATAACGGCGACCCGGCGGCGTCACAAATTAAAGGTGGCGCCGTCGCATATGTAATCTTATATATAGAATCCGAATTTTTTAATTTTCAGTGTGTAGTCTTTTGGAGTAAAAACCTAAACCGAACCAAGGCTGTCTTATACAGTATTTTAGGGTTCCAAACCCTATCTTACATCAAGATAAGTGTTTTACTTCATTAATTTAATTATGTCTTCAATTACTTGTGTGTATGCTTGCATGTTCTCCATGTCCGGCTAATTTACTTGTGTGTTTGCTTAGGGAATATGAAACTTAATTATTGAATATTGATTGGTTGTCTCTTATCTTAATTGTTAATGATCTAGTAATGCGATAGGTCATCCGTTGTGTAGTTAATGCTTGATTAATCTTTGTGAACCTTAGTTTATAACACCTAGAGTTGTTGTAGGCTAAACCATCCGAAGAGTACCTTAGAGTTAAAGTTTATAAATCCTAGAGACTTTGTAGGCGATAACCTTTGGTAGTTTCAAAGAGTTAGGGATAAGCGCATACCCTACGACCTTAGACACACAACGCGATTAAGAATAAGGGCGTGACAATTCAACCATCAATAGGAGATAATTAAGGAGTAATAAAACCTAAGTAAACACATCTTTAAACCATCATACGAGCACACAATAATTAGACATAGACTACCCTCACCTTAGTTAATTAGATAATTAGATAGTAGAAGTAATCGGTGAAATACCAACCCCAAATCCAAACCCGAGATTCGTACCTTTCCATTTCCTAAAAATATAAAAGATAAAAATAATCTTCCTCAACCCCAACCTTAGCGTAGTAACCTCTCACTAGCATTCCTATTCCCTAGAGAGCGATATCAATTCCGTGGCTTACCCTAATACTACACTACAACGATTAGGTTCCTTTGCCTAGGGTGTTGAAAAACTTGCTCGACGAAAGGAAGTTCCTTTGACCCCGAGCAGCGATGTGACAAAGACTCATTAATCTTTCGGAGACAACCCGAATTATCCCTTTCTTTTGTTTTATTTCCTTTACGTTGGGTTTGTGTTTTCTAACCATTTTTGCAGGAGACGAGAAACTAATTCTGCTGCTGATTGTTGATCGAGCGAGTTACGGCGTAACTCATCTTGGTGATTCGCGTAACCAACATTTTAGCGAAATTGCGGAATTCTTGGGTTTGCCGATTCTGACATAACTCTCTCATAGGAGTTCTGGTAACTCTCTCCTCTGCTAATTCTTTCATTTTAAAACACGGTAACCTTGTATTAGTTTTAAATGAACTTTGTGGTGTGTTCACTGTAAACCCTCACGAGACTTCACTCGTCCACTTGGGACACCAAGTGGTTTAAAAGGCTTGTTGCATTCGCTAAATGCAACCGTGATTCCTACGAAGTGAGCTAGGTTTGTTTTTCATTTTATTTTATTTTTTCTTTTTAGAATTATGCTTGTCGGTATTGTGATTTCGAGGATTGAAGTTTGTTCATGGCGCTTAAGCGAAGGCACGGTCTCTTTCGTGGGCCTTCTTCTTTTTGGAGCAAATTTCGGGAAGTTCTCGCTCTAATTCTACCTTTCTCTTCACCTTTATTTTAATGCCTAGTACAAAGGGACTTTGTACAATTCAAGTGGGGGACGGGGTAGAATTATCTCTTGAACTTTATTTCGCCCTCATTTTCTAGTTTATTTTGAAAAATTATGCCATTTTAAAAATTTGACATGTTTTCCGAACCTAACTAGATTAGACCTTAGTCGAGCACATACAACCCTTGACATTACATGGTGAGATTAGCCTTATCCGTTTCCAATATTTTACCCCAAATCCACCAAATTATGAGTGTCTGGGTAGCTTGTAAACTTTAGAACTTGGCCTTTGCATCATTTCGAGACCATAGGCGAGGTATGTTGAGTTAGCTCGATGTATTTGGACTTTTTAGTTTTAGAAGGCAATGTTATAGGATTATCACCCAAACAGCCTACCATTGTGAGTCTATCGATTAGTCACCTCGACTTTTCGACCCCATGTGAAACCCTTTTGTTGCACTCCCCTTTAGTGCAAGATACCCCTAGATACACCCTTCTGAGCCACTCCTTTCATTTTGTCAACCCAATATATTGTTTCATTACACCTATACACCTTAGCCTACCCTGTAGTCTTTATTTGTGATTGGGAAGTCATCATTTGCCTAAGTTCAAGGTTCGAGTGGAAAGGTTTGGAAATCACGCTTTCATCGACAACATTTATGAAGATCATTGAAGACCCCCCGAATTCCCATTGTTCATCTCAAGTGGGGGGATATTATGTTATTATGTTATGTTGGAAAAAAAAATGATGATGATTCGGTAAAAAAAAAAAAATTGATGATGATTCGGAAAAAAAAATGATGATGATTCGAAAAAAAAATGATGATGATTCCACAAAAAAAAATGATGATGATTCGAAAAAAGAAAAAAAAAGTTGATTGAGTTATGATATTGTAAAGTGCGATGTTATAAGAACTATAATATGAGCTTTATTGATTAGTATCGAGGAGGCCACCTCGGTCACATTTAAAGATTGGAGTTGGTGGTTTTGCCAACAGAAGAAGAAAAGGTAGTATGCCCATCACGACGTCCTCTAATGACGCATCTACCTCGCATTTCATGATCCGGTCTCTAGACTTCTAAGCTTGAACTTTGGGCGGACGGTAAGTGGTGATGACTTGGTAATAGATTTAGACTACCTTGTTTTCATTTTACACCAATTATATATCCATGTCTTATCCTACCCTTTAGTCATGAGCGTGTCTAGGTGATGCGTGAGCAATCTTTGGTGTCTTGGCCATGGATTTGGTCATGTGTCATTGATATTGTCCACTTCGCGGTGACATGTTAGTAATGATGAGTCACCCTTAACCTTTGTCGTGTCTACCCATATTGCCTTGAGAATTGTTTAGCCCTTAACTCTAGTGGTGGAGATTTGTGTAACCGCCAACTTATGATAGAATACATGCTATGGTATGCGATTGGTGATCACCCAAAATAGACACTTAGAATAGTTGAGAGATTTGAGTGTTTGTTCCCCTTTAGTGAGGTGTTCGGCTTTGTTTTATTCTAGCATAAAGGTTTGTAAATTCATATTTTCGGGTTTGGGAGATATCTTTTGGAATCTATCTAATAAGGTCAACTTGAGGGCAAGTAGAGTTCAAGTGGGGATATTTGATAACATCAAATAGTCACGAATATTAAATGTCAATTTCCCGATAATGCTCGTTATTTATATCATTTATATGGATTTACACTTATTTTCCATTATTTTCCACTTTCGGGTAAATTACGAGCATTGGAGCTAAAGAGGCGGAAATGGAAACATTACTAAAGATTTATCACGGTATGACTATTTTGAAGAAGTTCTGGCGTAACTCATCTCTCATATTACGCCGTAACTATTGCGTGATCGAAGTCCAACTTATTAAGAGGTTACGGCGTAACTCTTCCCAAAGGTTCTGAAGTAACTCCATTAGGTCAAATGAGGTTCCACGCGGCGATACTTACGCCGTAACTATTGCATCACTTACGGCGTAACGAGTTTATTGAATACTACGGCGTAACCACTTATAAGGTTCGCCGTAACTAGCGAATCTAGTGCATTTACGAAGAAATATAAGGTTCTGGCGTAACTCCTCTATTAGTTACGCGTAACCCGGACACTGCCTATAAGTACCCACAATTCCGGCATTTCAAAGCATCCCATTCCACACACAACACTCGAGAGCGTGGGAAAAAGCTCAAGGCGGGTCTAGGGAGCATAAGGAGCTATTTCGAGGAGAAGTCACATCATTACGATAAGCTTTAGCGTTTTATATTTCTTTTACTTTCAATTCATGTATTTCGTGCCCTTGAATATTGAATTGATTTGCATGATTAATATGAGCGCTAAGCACCCTTTGGTGCTAGCCTAGTTATGATTCCTTAATTGTTTTGTTTGCGTTTACCTTTACTTCCGTACAATTATTTCTAAGTGTATGCATGCATAGTTCTTTGGTAGTCACCCTTGGTTCGGTAGTTTTGAATGGCGATGAGGCCAATTGCCTAGGAGATATGACCGCCCGACCCTAGGTGAGCGGTGATATGGGAAGGGTAAGATATGACCAGCGGCGACCCTTTCTACTTGTGCGATTTACAAGTGATCACCTATCGTTTGGATGAACTAAGAATTGGGGGTGTAGTGTCTAAGTTCCTAACGGCGGGCACTCACTATTTAGAATCTAGCATCTAGCGGTGCTTAATGACTCGGCTTAGGGACCGGGAACAACAGGACTTATGACGGTCTTTGATTTCTCCTGTGGTGGCATCTTTCTTTGATAGGTTAGGCGAATTAACCAAATGTTGTCCTCTCGAATTTGACCCCACGAAGTAATTGGAAGTAGGTAGATGTAGACATAAGCGGCTAGGAGGATTAACTAGGTTAGCACCACTATTCTCTATTGATTTCCTTTACCATTTATTTGCTTTTATTTTATATTCTACATTAGTAGTTTAATTAATTAAATCCTATCAAAACCATTATTATTACGTGATAATTAGACTTAGTAATAATCCAACACACATAGCTCTTGGGACGACCTCGGCTTTACCATTTACTACACTACACACGACCGGGTACCGCGCCGTTAGTGCATTAGGGTAGACCATAGGTATAGTGAGACACTATAAATATGAAGACACAGTCGATAAAACACTGCATCAACATCTTGCATTATCTTCATGCAAAACTGTTGGTGCCTACTTTTCTAAAGAATTTCCACATGATCTACGTATGTGTTGTATCACACTTCTTAGCCAAACACATTCTCGAATTGCTTCATGTATCTCTAGAATTTCTGCATGGTTGGATGATATTGCCGAGATCGTCGGCTTAACTGAATATCATGAAATTGCGGTTCCTCCACTTGAAAATACATATCCAGTTTGTGATCGACCATTGTGAGGGTCAGAAATTCTGGAAGATGTGTAATCTTCTAATAAACTCAAATACCTGTAATCAGTATCTTATAAGATATGGACATCCATATTGTGACAACTCGTAATTTTATTTCATTTCTCAAATTTACTATTCATCTCGGAATTTACTATTCATTGGTTACTATTCATCATTTTACTATTCATCATTTTGAAGTCGATTTGATACTTTGAGAGGTTATTTCAAAATTTTACTATTCACGAAACACTATTCATTCATGGAGAAAATCACTATTCATGATTCACTATTCATCATTTTCGTAAACTAGGTTTACAGTATCAAATCAGCGTAACCGTAAGGGTTTAGCTTGCGTATTCATGAAACATCATTGAGGACACTTCATATAGACTAGAGTTAGTCTACATATCATCGATAACATCATCATCATATTAATTCATGCATGGGTTTGCATATTTCATTAAACATATATTTATTTATTAAATAAACGCTATCGCACGATCATTTATTTTGAATAATTGATCCGACACTTCCAAAATTATACTAATATATTTTTATACTCATTTTAAGACTATAAAATTATATTATTAGTTTACCGATGTTTTGGAATTATTTTGGTATTTATTATTGTTATATATATATTTCTGACGGTTTTCGTAAATTCTATTCGATAATTATTTATTCACTCGATACTTGTGAAAAATACATTTTTATAATTTTTATGACCACGATATATTTTATTTTGTTCGTTAAAATCGATTTCTAGCTAACGCTACACTAAATAATTAATTATATTTACAAATTATACATTATACTTTAACTTATAATGCATTTAACTTATCAAAACACATCAACCCTCCCCAATATTTTGCCGACCTCCCCTTGTCATCACAAGTTACCAAATTGATTTTTACTTCTAGAAATGAACACCTACTCATATTTACTAGATATTTACAATATACAAGTTAGATATTATTATCCAAAACACATACTTCACATATTCAAAGGTGAAGTAAACTAGAAAACCTCCATTTTCTTTTGGTATTCGCCAAGATCAAGAAACAAGGAAGAATCATAATTTTCAAGATCAAGTAATTATATAAACACTAGTATACTTCTTTTAAGGTTTTGCAATAGAAACCTAGAAGTATTTAGGAAACCTAGTTACCATAAACCTCATCATAATACTTGTAAGCTTCTTATAATTTTCATTACTCTTTCATATTCATACTTGAGTTATTTTATCATTTTAGTAAGAAAACATGCAAGTATCATATGTATCTATACCACTTTTAATTGTTTTGGTACTTATTATTAGTTTTAATCATCATATAATTATTTCCATGAAACATATTATTGTTGATGATGTTTAGGAACCCATGACAACCTAAGAAGGTGTATGGTAGGTTTAGAATAGATTTGGTGTTGATTTGAAGTGGTTAGAATAAGTATTGTACTAGAAAAATCATTTTCGACAACATGAAATAGAGGTCTGATTGTTTTATAAAATCTGGAAATTTCGACAGGTCATGGATTATTTTGGGCTAGATATTCAGAAATAGACTTTAAAAGCGAAACCGTGGTCGCTTGAGCGGGTTAAAAGCGGTTTATAACGAAGAAGTTACGCTATTTTTAAGTTTAACGACGAAAACTATATTTTCGAAAATTACATGCTGTTAAGAATATATTTATAGGGCAAAAATGAGTTTTAAGCATTATCTAAATGAGTCGATTTATCAAAAATATATTAGTATACATTAACACGAAACTAAGGATATATAAAGCGTGAAAATGGACTTATAACGACTAAATTACACGCGATTTAAATAAGGTTATCGTAACTATTTTATACAAGTATAAACACTTATATATATTTCCTATTAGTCAAATAAGTTGTCATGAGTGACCATGTTTGGAGTCGTTTTCACATCGATAGAATACTTTTGAGAAAACGATGTCTTCTAGTAAAAGTGAGTTCACCTAGCCTATTTTCCAAAATGTTCAACCGTTCGTCAAGCGGGTTGTAACGAATAATATCTGGTCACTCAAACTTTGCGAAAACTAACTTTAAACAATATTTTTAGTCCGACTACCCTACTTCATCTATATTTTTCTCCATGATCGAGACTTCTATGATCAAAAGTTAAATGCTAAGACTTTTAGATAATGTTACAAGCTTTCCAAAACCATTGAGTTTGTTTTCTAACACTAGATATTCACTATTTTACGACTAGTTTTTCGAGGCCATTTAGCCACTTTCATGAATTGTCAAATTATATTGTTTTACGACGAAAAACTATAATCTCTTAATAAATCACTAAATGACTATCTTAGGATATCATTTCAACGTAAGTACTTATAAAGTAATTTATAACTTGACAATACGTTATAAACTTATTTTCGACGATAAACTTTAATTTCAAAATGTATACGTGGTATGGATATCATATGAGTTTACATGCATAACATTACATCATGACTTATATTAGATCATATCATTCATAATAGGTCGCGGTTAGAGATTGCGCCACATTTCAGTGTATCCACTTTTGCCATCATATCATTGTACCAAGTGAGTTTTCATAGCCCTGTTTTTCAAGTTTATACTTTATTTCAAACCTACGGGGGAGAATACATTGCACATCATTTTATTACGATACCAAGTATATCAAATTCATTACATTGCTTAAGTTACCTCATTGCCAATTGAATGTCCCCATTTCATAATCATGAACCGTTAATTACGGAAGAAGCGAGGTGAGTGAATAGATCTATTGAGGTGACTCCTCCATCCGGGTTGGTGGTCCCAACGGTCAAACGGATGCATTTCATTTAATATCACAATTTGAGTTGTTTGGCAAAACACTCTGTTGAAGCGAACATCATGATCGATCTTGCTTGTGTCATGTGCTTATAGCAATTGTAACATTTTATGTGACATATTTGTCATACATGGCCTATACTTGTGGTAGTCATATAAAACATTTTCATAAACTCTATGAACTCACTCAACCTTTGTGTTGACACTTTTAGCAATGTATTTTCGGTATCTAAGGCATATACTTCATGGCATGCATGTGGACTTATCATAGAGTCGTGGTGACGACGCGTCTCACATGGGATTTATGCACTTTTAAAACATCGTTTGACTTGTATCAAACTTATTTGATACATGTTGACTATCATTTGGGACCTATCTTTTGTAAACTACGAATGTTTTATTATATCAAACGATGTTTTTTCAAGCGACACTTTAGGTCATTCAATATAATCATAATTGTGATGCTATGGCGGTCATCCCCAGAATTCCATTCATTGCAAAGCAAGTATTTTGGGGTGTGACATTGGCATCGAGCAAGAGTTATAGAGAACTAGGTTGCATCATTGACCCTAGACTATAACTACATCATCATAGCATCTCATCATTTCATCATAAGTGCATATTCACTATACACGCGATTTCATACATACATTTTGCGAGTTATTTACTTTCATTTCAAATCGATTGTCACATTGATGTCTTCAGATACCCATTCCATTATCCTTTCTTCAGACTCCAACGTTGAGAATGCCTTGTCATTCCCTATCACAATTTTAACATAAGTTGACTCATCACCGATAACATCGAATGCCGAGACGAAGCCTTCAAGGAGGGTGAAGTCGCTCTCCTCTCTGTTTCACCATCAACATGTCGAGCTACACGCTATCCACACATTAAGTCACTAAACCATCATACATTTGAAGCACTTGCGACATCTCATAACCTATCCTAAGAATTTAGTCAATCATTTTGAAAATAACCTCAAACTTATCACTTCCTATCACATCTCTTTAGCGCTTATTCTTAACATAGGACTTTACTCGTTTCACCCTTCCTCTTATTTTGAAGAGTTATGGCGTAGAAGAAAGCTCCTGACTATGACACAAGTTGCTATCCAAAAGTTTATAGAGGATAGTATAGCTAGGCGCAAGAAAGAGCAACGAGAAAGAGGCGCTGACTCTGCTTTGCCGAGGTCGCTGACTCTTCTTTGCCGAGGCCGAGGCGGCTGCGGGGCAGCTCTGCTCTTCTAGTCGCTAGACTTCTTGCTACTACGGGCTGCAGGAAGGTATGGAGTTCGAAATTGTTCATATAAGGACTTTAAGAGCGGTGATCCCCCAAAGTTCAAAGGCACAGAAGGAGCCACTGCTATGATCCATTGGTTTGAAAAGATCGAGTCTATATTTCTTCTATGTGATTGCCCAGATGACTGCAATGTGAAGTTCGCCACTAGTACACTCTTGGTTGAGGCAATGTCATGGCGGAATTCTTATACTGACCTATTGGTATGGAAAATGCTTACAAGATCACATGGGATCAATTCAAGAGGTTGTTGACTAGAAGTATTGTCCGCACGAGGTGAAGAAATTGGAAGCAATTTTATGAGTTAGTATTTGTTGGTTATGACATCGAGACCTATATCAGAAGGTTTCAAGAGTTGGCTGCTCTATGTCCATCTATGGTTTCGGAAAATGAGAAACTACTAGAAAATTTCATTGGAGGACTTCCACAAAGTATTCAAGGAGATGTAACTTCTTTCGATCCACAAACAATTGAAGAGACTATCAGGATAACTCAAATACTCATGGCTCAAGTTATGAAGAGGAAAACATTATCAACAATAACCACAACAACAACAACAACAATCACACCATAACAACAACAACAATGGGACAACCAAAATAACAACAACCAAAACCATAACAGAAAATGAATAGAAAACGAGTCGGGAGGTTATAATAATGATAACCAAAACCGTAACACTAACCATCATCAACAACGACATAGATGGACAAGAAGGCAATGGTTTATGTTGTTGCACCAATAGACTGCAAAGCGAGAGGTTATGTTGGAACATACCCATTATGTAATCATTGTAAGTTTCATCACTCAGGTCCTTGCCCCGCCAAGTGCCACAAATGCCAAAAATCGGGACACCTCATCAGGGATTGTAGAGGTAAAGCCATAGTCACATGTTTCGGATGTGCGGAGCAAGGACACTATCGGAACCAATGTCCTCAAAATCAAGGTCAACAAGTTGAAGGTGCTCATGGAAAGCATATATGTTAGAAGGAGGAGAAGCTCACAGGTATCAACAACGCGGGGCGAAGAAGTTTAGAAACTAATGATCTTATTTCCTTATGCACTATATCGTACTAAGTTTATGTCTTCCCTAGTTTTCGGATCTTTATGACTTAAGACTATGTACTGTTTGATAAACCACTCGTTGTGTAATATTCTCATCTATCGTACTTTATTTTCCTTCTGATTTGTATCACTTACCAAAATTTTACTTCCTTTACTTTAACTGCCAATTGAACGACATGGTTTAAATCTCTTTAAACATTGAGAGTTATAACAACTAAACCGAACGTCACATTATCGTTCCTTAATTATACATAGCCTAGCTAACTATGTCTAATTCTTGAGGGATCATGTTACGTTGGGAGCAGTTATTTATAAATCTTAGTGCAACCAAAATTTTCACATATTCCTAAAATTCAAAGTGATACTCATCGGAGATATTCTTCTAACATTTTCTCTATCGCGGTGTATATACACTCTCAATCCTAGCTAGCAGTAACAACACCTCCTCATGTCTACTTTCCTCGTTATTCATCACAAACCCTAAACCTGAGAAACCAACATGAACTGAATTTAGGGACTGAATTCCTTTTTGGGTGGGCGAATGTGACAACTCGTAATTTCAGGTCATTTCTCAAATTTACTATTCATCTTGGGAATTTACTATTCACTGGTTACTATTCATTATTTTACTATTCATCGTTTTTGAAGTCAGTTTACGACTTTGAGAGGTTATTTTAAAAATCACTATTCATGATTTACTATTCATCATTTTTCGTAAACTAGGTTTACGAGTATCAAATTCACGTAACCGTAAGGTTTTAGTTGCGTATTCATGAAAAATCATTAAGGACACTTCATATAGACTAGAGTTAGTCTACATATCATCAGTAACATCATCATCATATTAGTTCATGCATGAGTTTGCATATTTCATTAAACGTATATTTATTTATTAAATAAACGCTATCGCACGATCATTTATTTTGAATAATTGATCCGACACTTCCAAAAATTATACTATTATATTTTATATACTCATTTTAAGACTATAAAAATTATATTATTAATTTACCCGATGTTTTGAGTTTATTTTGGTATTTAAATTGTTACATAAATATTTACGATGGTTTTCGTAAATTCCAATCGATAATTATTTATTCACTCAATACTTAAGAGAAATGTATTTTTATGACTACGATATATTTTATTTTGTTCCGTTAAAATCGATTTCTCGCTAACGCTGCACTAAATAATTAATTACATGTACAAATTATACATAATACTTAACTTATAATGCATTTAAATTATCAAAACACAAAATACTTTCACCCCCTTTTGCCGACCTCCCCCATACAACTCATTCATTTCATTAATTAAAACCATGACTAGACATGTACACATACACATATTGGCAAGATATTTGTTATTTACAAGTAGTATTATTATCCAAAAACACATAGCTTCACATATTCAAAGGAGAAAGTAAAAGAAAATACTCTCCTTTTTTTCTCTTTAGGTTCGGCCAAGGCATAGAAACCAAGGAGAAATCATAATTTTTCAAGATCAAGTGATATATAAACACTAGTATACTTCTCTTTTAGGGTTTTGAAATAGAAACCAAGAAGTATTTAGGAAACCTAGTTACTTAAACCTCATCGTAATACTTGTAAGCTTCTTATAATTTTCATTACTCTTTCATATTCATACTTGAGTTATTTTATCATTCTAGTAAGAAAACATGCAAGTAACATATGTATCTATACCACTTTTAATTGTTTTTGGTACTTATAATAAGTTTTAATCATCCTATAATTATTCCCATGAAACATATCATTGTTGATGATATTTAGGAACCCATGACACCCTATGAAGGTGTATGGTAGGTTTAGAATAGATTTGGTGTTGATTTGAAGTGGTTAGAATAAGTATTATACTAGAAAAATCATTTTCGACAACATGAAATAGAGGTCTAATCGTTTTTTCAAAATATGGAAATTTCGTCAGGTCAAGGATTATTTTGGGCTAGATATCCAGAAAATAGACTTTAAAACGAAACCGTGGTCGCTTGAAAGGGTTAAAACGGATTTATAACGAAGAAGTTACGCTATTTTTAAGTTTAACGACGAAAACTATATTTTCAGAAAAATACATGCTGTCCAGAATTATTCATAGGTCAAAAATGAGTTTTGCGTTATCTAAATGAGTCGATTTATCAAAAATATATTAGTATACATTAACACGAAACCAAGGATATATAAAAGCGTGAAAGCGGACTTATAACGACTAAGTTACACGCGATTTAAATAGAGTTATCGTAACTATTTTCACAAGTATAAACACTATATATATTTTCTATTAGTCAAAATAGTTGTCATGAGTGACCATGTTTGGAGTCGTTTTCACATCGATAGAATACTTTTGAGAAAACGATGTCTTATAGTAAAGTGAGTTCACCTAGCCTATTTTCCAAAATGTTCAACCGTTCGTCAAGCGGAGTTGTAACGAATAATATCTGATCACTCAAACTTTGCGAAAACTAACCTTAAACAATATTTTTAGTCCGACTACCCTACTTCATCTATATTTTTCTCAATGATCGAGACCTCTATGATCAAAAGTTAAAAGCTAAGACTTTTAGATAATGTTACAAGCTTTCCAAAACCATTGAGTTTGTTTTCTAACACTAGATATTCACTATTTTACGACTAGTTTTTCGAGGCCATTTAGCCATTTTCATGAATTGTCAAATTATATTGTTTTATGACGAAAAACTATAATATCTTAATAAATCACTAAATGACTATCGTAGGATATCATTTCAACGTAAGTACTTCTAAAGTAATTTATAACTTGACAATACGTTATAAACTTATTTTCGACGATAAACTTTAATTTCAAAATGTATAAGTGGTATGGATATCATATGAGTTTGCGTGCATAACATTACATCATGACTTATATTAGACCATATCATTCATAATAGGTCGCGGTTAGAGATTGCGCCACATTTCAGTGTATCTACTTTTGCCATCATATCATTGTACCAAGTGAGTTTTCATAGCCCCGTTTTACAAGTTTATACTTTATTTCAAACCTACGGGAGAGAATACATTGCACATCATTTTATTACGATACCAAGTATATCAAATTCATTACATTGCTTAAGTTACCTCATTGCCAATTGAATGTCCCCATTTCATACTCATGAGCCGTTAATTCCGGAAGAAGCGAGGGTGAGTGAATTGATCTATTGAGGGTGACTCCTCCATCCGGGTTGGTGGTCCCAACTGGTCAAACGGATGCATTTCATTTAATTTCTGTTGGATCGATATACTTTAATCAAACTAACTTAACTAGCTTGTTAAGGTTTAATAACCTCGGATAAATCCTAAGTTATTAACAAAGAAACACTGAGCAATCTTTATCAAGTACGCGGAATTTACTTAACAAAGCTAAGAAGAATAACTTTTATTATAAACTCTAAATCTGCTTATTATGCAGATACTCTAATACAACTCTAAGATAATCGAACTTCTCTCTAAAACACTAATTCGTAAACTCTAAAACTCTTTTTTTTAATCGTACCTCTAATGCCAATCTAGGAGTCCTTTTATAGGCTTAAGGATATCCTAGTCGGTTTACAATTTGTATTCTTGTATGACAAGTAATCTAAACATAGAATACTATACTTTCCATAAGCGAATATTGAGTTCTTTGTTCTTGCGGTACTTTGACTTCATAGTGCGATGCTTTGACTTTGTCTTTAGCGATGCTTTGACTCTTTGACTTCTTCCGGTGCTGCGGTTCTGATACTTTCATATCTTGACACTTTCATATCCCAACAATCCTCCCTAACTTGAATTCTACTTGCTTGACTTCAAGTTCCTTTTAATGAATATATCTTTAAAACTTCATCTTTAAGGATGATTGTTTCTTAGTCTTTGGATTGTATCTCTAGTGTACGTGCTTTGTCAAAGTATCTTCTTAAATTATTCTTTCTAGCAATGACCGATGAAGCTCCATCTTTTCGACAACATAACAACATATGACAAATTGTACATTAATTAGGTTTAAGTTGCATACTATTCTCATCACTTCCAAGTGAATCATTGAAAATTTAATGGATTTAGATCTCTTTACCAAAGCCATTATCTCGGAGTAGCCAAATGTTTTGGTGTGTAAGACCATGGTACATTGATAACCATATGATTTTAGCAAACCACCAGCTATCAAAGATTTGATTTGTCTTTACCAAAAGTTGTACCCTTACGGACTAGTTAGTTCTTCTATCTAATGGTGAACTAATTACCAATAATGGTTTTCCACGCCTTTACCACAAGCCATTTTCTTGTGGGCTAGCCAACTCTTTACATTACTTATATGGTGAGTTGATTACCATCCAACTTATTAGCAAGTTGTCAACTAAAGCAGTTTGATATATCTTTACGAGCCGTTTGCTCATGGATTAGTCAATCCTTTTGTAACCATGGTGGATTGATAACCTATTGATGTTATCATCACAAAACCATTTATTCAACCTTTATTTCAAAATATTTATTAAATAACAAAGGTTTCTTCTAAAATTCATTTAACTGGTTTATTTACATAAGCAGTACTTTGATGAAATCTTGTCGATCAACGATACTTTGAATAAAAATCTTGATTTATCAAAAATATTTATTCAAATAAAATTCATACGGTTATTGATCATCTTGACAATAGTAGTCCGGTTGATAAATAAGTTGATAACCATGCAAGCGGTTTCATTATCCTCTTCTACTTCAATCCATGCTCGGCATTCTTCTCATGAGCTCATTGTGAGAGGGTATCTTCTTCTGCAAACATGTGTATCATTGTTCCATTTTCCGGCTCTAAAACATGAACTCGGACTCTTCAAAGAATCTCCACCAAACAATTTCCCGGCTTTCTTGATTCTTCCAAATATCATCAGTCTTTCTCTTCTTGATTTCCCATATAGTTATGAAATCACCATGTAAAACTAAACCAATCCCTTCTAATGGATTATTTTCAAAGTAAGCCTTGACACATGATATAAGTAGAATAGGTCTACTCTATCTATAATGTCGATAAATCCATAGCCTTTTGAAAACTTTGAAGCTTTCATCTTCTTTATGAAAAATCATGTAATCTCCATCCTTGGATTTCACAACTTCAAAACACTAATCTTTGATCCGTTCATCTTCATGTCATCATCTTCCTTTGTATAATCAAAATCTACCACTCGAGATAATTTCTTAATTCATCACTAGTTTGAGATCTTAATTCAACTTTTTCTTTCTTTGAGAAGCGAACATCTGTAACTTCGTTTTCCTTTTCTTTTCAATCTCTTCTTTCTTTCGACTTGGTCCAAGTAGCTTCTTCTCTAAAGTCTTTAATGCTGCAACATCTTTCTTATAATCCTCCCTAGCGACATCATATAATCTTTTCATCTCAAAATAATTAAACTTACGCAATCCTTTATACCCTTGACTTTTCGGATAAGCCATCATAGCATTCATCTTTAGCTTTATTAGGTCTTCTTGGCATAAATCTAACAGAACGGTGGTTGTAATGGTTCGGACTTGACATCTAATTCATCTTGTACCTTTTGAGTTGCTTCTATTACGAGCTTCTTGAGCTTCCTGATCTTTTCTATCTTTAGCATTTGATCGGTGCAAAACCGTCAAGTTTAATCACTCAAGCTAGCCACTTGTGAATGACTAACCGTAACAAACTCAAAACAGTTCACACACCAATGCAATTTAAGATCAAAGGAATATAGTGGATTCCTGGGTCGTTAAGTCCCACGGAGGATGAATTGGTGTTTAAACAACTTCAGATGATAGAATGATCACTAAGGATAGTGATCAGTAAGGATTTCGATGGATAATTACCTAAAGAAAAGATCTACAAATTACAGCGACTTAAATGCAAATTAAGAAAATTAAAAAGTTAAAATCTATTAAATAAACGCTATCACTATTTTTACAATGATGTTTTTATGATTTTATAAAACAAAATATCTTAAATAAACTATTTTAACTAAAACGTAAACCTAAATAAACTAAAAGCGTGGTCTAAAACAAAAAGCAGCGTTACTTGTAAAAATAACTATTTGGGCGCAAGCAAAAAGCGTAAAATTATTGAAATAAAAGGCCTACTAGTGTAAAACTAATTTTATTACGTACTATATGATAAAAGAAAATTTTAGAAAAAAGATTTATATTTTTTAGACTTTTATATTTTTTATTATGAATTAATTACTATAAAACACTAATTAAATGTTTAAAAATACTAAAACTAATTGGAAAAATCTGAAACTTTTTTATAAAATACTTAATACTATTACAAGTCTAAGAAAAATACAAATGGTGTAACAGCTTCTACAAATAAGCTACTAAAAATTTGAATAAGCTAATAAGCTATATCTTGACAAACTACCTTATATATTAAACATTGCAAATATAAACGAGAAATACCCAAGGGCGCATTGGTTACAGTAGTGTCTATCACTCTCTTAAAGGGGAGATCAAATTCCAGCGATGGCACTTTTTTAAAACTATTTTATTTTTCAATTTTCTTTTGCAACTAATTAAGAACATGAAAATAAGCAATATTTAATACTACAACTTTTATTGAAAAACACTTATAAGCTCTGTATCAGCTTATTTTTCTCAACAGTTGGTGTTTTGAGCTTAACTTAGCACAAGGTTAAAGTAAATGTGCTAATAAGCTAAAAAATAAGAAAAGTAGCGCGGAAATAAGTTCAACTAAGGATAATAAGCTATAATGATGAGTGAAAAAGCAACAGAACTTATAAATAAGCATTCAACAAACCAAAATAAGCATAAAGATCTGTTTGTACAGGATACTTATGGAAATATAGGTACTTATAAGCTACTTTTAAGCTCCTAAATAAGCTAGTAAATTGAAACAAAGGCGGGATAAGCAAGTTCAATAGTGAGCTTGCCAAAAGCTAAAGTACTGGGATTAGCTTACTCTAATAAGCTTGGTAGAAGCTTTTGAAAAAGCTTAAGAACTCTGACATACTGATTCACTAAATAAAATGGACATAAATAAAAGACATAAGCAGACTTATTAAATGAGCTCCAAATTGGAAAATAAGCATTGGACTAGAGACAAAGCTAGGTGGACTATTCAAAAAACTAAATTTTACAAGCTAAAAGCAAGTAATAAGCTCTGTGAGAGCTTATTAAACTGGGTAGCTCACTGGTGCACAGGGGAGGTTTGCAGACAAGGGGTCCAAAAGAAACAACAAAATAAGCTATCTATGAGCTAATTAAGAGTAAGCTAGTATTTTTGTATTTTTGTTTAGCAACTAAATATTAATTTCCCAAAAGGGCATAAGCTAAATCCTAATATCTAATCCTATATAAAATTATTCATTTTATTCAAAAACGACTATATGAAATTTTGACTTTTTGTAAAAATGAACTAGTTTGACTTTTATGAACTTTTACTTGATTCTATGAACTTATAAGGTTATAATAAGCTGAGATAAGATTATCTATGGCTATGGAAACAACTTTTAAGCATATAAAATGAATTAAGCAATCTAAATTACTAACGATTAAGCGGTAATTTAAGTTTAGAAGCTATGTTGACTTTTACTACTAAGACCACGAGTTTTAAGGTTGCTTGGTTTATTTAGGACTAATGAAACATGAAACAACCATAAAGAACATCAAGCATAAGCTAGAACATCACTAGATCAGCAAATCCAAACAGTACTTCTTAAAAAGAAAATTTTAACTTACAAATGGTAAAGCTCATGTGCAGCTATTCACAGAACCAAACCAACCTATTCTAAACCAATTCCAATCCAGAATTCAGCTCATCATCATCCCTGGTCATAACCCAATCCATTTTGACCTTCTTCAGTTGACTTATGTTGACTGGAGTTGTTTTTAGAGTAGAAGTTAGTAGAGACTTTTCTGAATAAATAATAAGCTAAGGTGAGCTTATAAAAGCTTATTTGGAAGCTTATGAGTTTACTGAGTTCAATACCACATTAATAACAACAATAATCTAAATTTGAGATTTTGGCTCACAAATTGTATAGACTGAGAATGCAGCTTAAAATTGAAATTGAAACTGGAAACAAGATTTTATTATGCTGAAATATGATTACAAAGGGCTTTGAAAGCTTAAACATAAAACTGGTAAACTTAAAATATTTAAAACGAAACAAGTAAATTAAAATTACACTACTCTATTCTACTACTCTCTCTTTCTCAGCTTCTTTCTTTCTTTATAGATTTCAAAAGCATCCTTGTTGACATTCGAAGCATTTCCCACCATTTCTGACCATTGGATCCATACAAGTCATCAAAATTGCCATTTGGCAATTTTGGCGGAAAAAAGTCTTTGGCGGGTTTTTGCATTAAATGAGCTTTGGTTGTTTGTGTAGGTGGAGGGTTGAGGTGGGAGACAAGTTGGAAAGGTGGGTAAGGTGGTGATGGCGAGATGGAGGAGATGGAGTGGATTGGTGTACTGAGGGGGAAAGGGATGAGCAGTGCCTTTGGCGGGGTGTTTAATTTAAATTTTGGGTTTAAATTTGGGCTGGTATTGGGTTTGGATTAGGTGTTTAGTAAATAGGTCCATTAATTTAGTAGTCCGTTTGGTTTAAGTTAAACAACAAGGACCAAATATGTAATTTTAGCAATCTTGAAGGACTAAACTTGCCACATTTTCCAAAGTTAATACAAGGGCCAAACTTGCCATTCATTAATAGTACAAGGACCTATATTTGATAATTTTCATTTTGTAAAGTCAGGGGACCAAAGCGTCAGTTTGAAACTTTAAGGACCAAACATGTAATTTTCAAAAAGTTTATCATAAGGACCAATTTTGTCATTTATGAATAGTACAAGGTTTATTTTGATAAATTTCACTTTTAAATTAACCAAGGACTATATTTGACAATTTTCAAACTTGAGGGACTAAAGTTGTCATTTTGTGATTTTAAACTTTGAAGGGTTTGTTTTGACAACTTTTGAATCTCATGGACCTTAAATGACATTTTACAAGTTTTTTTGAATTACCGGGACTAATTTTGACAACTTTTGTAACTTGGGGACTAAAGCGCCAATTATGCAAACTTGATCGTTTTCACAGTTTTGATGTTTTGCATTTAAAACATATAAAACACTTGTTTGTGATATTTTATCATTTTGATGAGTTTCGAGTGTTTTCGGATGTTTTGGCATTAACGATATAAAAATGATGAGTATTTAGACACTCATCAATCCTCACACTAAGATATTGCTAGTCCCTAGCAATGATTTATGAAAAGTTAATGGATTTTATCTCTTTACCAAAAGCCATTACTACGGAGTAGCCAATTGTTTGAGTTCAAGTAAGAACCTTGGTACAATGATAACCAAATGATTTTGAGCAAATCATAAGCTTTCAACGGTTTGATTTGTCTTTACGAAGCCGTTTGCTTACGGACTAGCCAACTCTTAGATAAATTATCAATATTATCTTTGGTGAGTCGATTACCAATTATGGATTTCAAGCGCCTTTACCACAAGCCATAAACTTGCGGGCTAGCCAACTCTTCACTAGTTTAAAGATATGGTGAGTTGAACACCATACAATTTTAGGCAAATTGCAAGCCATAAGCGGTTTGAGATATCTTTACCAAGAGCCGTTTGCTCTGGATTAGCCAATCCTTATGTGGGTTAGACATGGTGGGTGATTACCATTTGTTGTGTTTAGTACATAGTACTTCCACTAAATAAAAATTTTAAAATTTGGCCATTTTGGGGAAAAAGGGACTAAAGGGTACATTTATGATCAAATTCGCGAATTTCCCCACACTTAGAAATGAATATTGTCCTCAATATTCAAAGTACCGTTGTTATGCGAAACTTAGAACGTAAAAGATAACATTACTAGCTAAGTGTAGAAACACAACAATTATTCTCTTTTTAATATTTACAATTTTCATACATTTTAAGGTCTATATACAACATGTGGGCATCTCCCCACACTAAGGTGGTACACACGGGTGAAAACCCATGTTTAGCTCTTGTTTTTGATTACCAGTCGCTAGCTTGACTCGACCCGAATTAATTTGTTCATGGGAAGTAAGTGGAAGAGACAATCTCCATCGGACTTTCATTGAAGATGTTTGTATAAATATTGAAATACGTGAAAGTTCCACACCGATGAGATATACACAGAAAGACCCGGCTTACAGATGATAAATGAAAATGCCGGGATCAAAAATAGTGTCTTCACTCCCGAAGGAGTTAAGACATGGAGAAGCCACGGGATAGGTGAAGAAAAGAAAGAAAGTCATGATAATAATCATGACTAACTCATCTTCATCCATAGGAGAATTCATGATTTACGGATCATGAATTTCATCATTAAGCTCATTTGATCAAGACATATTACGGGTGGGAGGATGGGATTTTGATATCAAGCAAGTTCTCATGGTGAGAACATTTCCTCCGAACACAAAGATCATTTATGTCTAGATCAAAGTGGAAGTTATCATACTCGGTAGAAATATGATATGATTGAGTTCAAAGGAGAACTCCTCGTAAAGAGAATCATTCACATGAAGTGAATTTGTGAACTCTTGTTCCATTGTAGACTCATCACTATCCTCGTCAAAGATTGGATTGTTAAAATCCAAGTGAATTGATTCAATTCAAATAGAGGATTGGTGAAAGTAGCTTTGAATGTTTCGGGAACAAGGTGATTAACATTCTCTATTGATTTGTTAGGGTGAGAAGTGAGTGAGCGATCATTATAAAGGAGATTTTCAATTTCTCCTAGGTTGGCTTTGAAATCAAAGAGATCATCATCACTTTCGATGAAAGTGGAATGATGTGAGTGAGTTCATCGATAAACTCCTCAAAAGAGGATCAACATCACAATGTGAAAGTGATGCCTCAACATTCTCAATGTCTCCATAAGATTTACAATCATCGCTAAAATCGGAGAAAGTCTCAAAATGATCTTTTGAACACTCAAGAGGGAAGGATATCACACAAATGCTCGAAGTTCCTGTGACTCTCTCGGGATTGGGACAAGGTCCTCAACACTAGACTTTATGAATTCGTCCGATTCCTTTTCGAGAACAGTGTCAAGATGCTCGTCCCCATGTTCGGAGAGAGTGAGTGGGAGCTTGGTGTGATGGCGATTACATGAGAATGAATCTCAATGCTGGAATATCCATGATGAATTTGATGAATCTTCAAGTGTATCCTCATCATCACTATCATCGGGAATAAAGCGAAATTGAGAGCTAGATCTGGTTGCTTTTTCTTGTGCAATTGATTTCCTAATAGACTTTTCAAAAGCAATTTGGGAATTTATTTTAGCGACACGCTCTTGACTAGCAATTCTTCCATGGATTTCTCATGTGAATTTTGAATGACGGGACATTGTGGGAGTGGAGATTTGTCAAAACCGGAAGGTTGACATTGATAATCATCATGAGGACCCCACAATATACACAAGAAAAGCGGGAACATTATGAAATCTTGTCTTACTCAACTCCTCGGTTCTTTTCAACGACTCTAGAAGCTCTAGATAAGTGTCTTGTTGAGTTTCTTTGAGGAGTTTGAGTTATTTGGCCTTGTGGAGGTTGGTCGTGATATGGATAGTCATAATTGTTACAAGGAAATAGATTCCTTGTTTGACAATCGAGTGAAATGGGGACCTCCACAGTTCTCACATGATAAAGCTGTTGAGCTTGGATTGGTGAATCATATGGATATTGGTCATAGCCAAAGTTACGAGCATCTTGGAAAATTGTTCATAGACAAAGCGTGTTTCGGATTGACATTCAAATCCTTGGTGAGGACCTCCACAAAATTCACAAAGTGATATTGTTGATTATATGAAGATATGTCGGGTTGTGGTGGGTAATTAGAAAAATTTGAGGGTCGTTAAATGAGTTCGGATTAGGATCATAATCAAATGAATTCCTCGAACCACAAAACAAACAACTCCGTTCGAATATCATTACCACATTGTACACACGTACACAGCGACATGGTGAACCATAAAGAGGCTCACCACAACCGACACAAGGAATAAGCGATTCTATTTGAGAGTTATGAGAAGGAATCGGTTCATTCAAAGAATCAACAAAACCAACATGGTGATCGAATGACTATTAAGACTCAAAGAACATTTTGAAAAATCCGGAGGTGGGACAAGTGGTGTGCTCGAGAGCTAGCAATTTCCATCACTTCCGTTATGGTCTCGGTTACGGTTCTTGAGAAGCGTGAAGATTAGGCAAGTCATTCTTACTAGTCACCGGTCTTAATTACGCATGTTTGCTTTTAACCGTAAATCGTGAAAGTGTAGGATCAATTTTAGGCGGCTTAGGAGCAATTGAGGGTTTAGATCTTTGGATAACCGTAGGTTGGACGTGTTAGCACCTCCATTATTAGAGGAAGTACACGGTCCTTTGTCACCTCGGTTTCTCGTTCCATTTCCCTACGAGAATCAATGGATCATCACGAACAACACGAATTCTTGACATTTGTGATAAAATAGGAAGTTTTTCAACCGTTCCATTTCGTCGTAGTCGAGAGATTCCATGAGAATAGAAGTTTAGAATCAAATGGATGAGGGTAAAGGAATAAAGAATCAAAAAGGGTAAGAGGGTAAAGATGAATATTTTGGATTTTTGAAAACATGCCAAAAAACAAAGAATGAAAATATTTTTGGTGTTGTTAACACTTTAGGAAAAGTGTTAATGAACTTTTGATTTTGATTAATTTTAAAAATTGTTTACAAAAGGTGGTATATGTGCAAGAATGGATGCGAAATGCTTAAAACACGCTTCTGACCTCCCGTGCGCCAAAATTTGATCGGTGCAAAACCGTCAAGTTATCTCACTCAAGCTAGCCACTTGTGAATGACCAACCGTAAGAAACTCAAAGCAGTTCACACCAAATGCAATTTAAGATCGGAGGAATATAGTGGATTCCCGGGTCGTTAAGTCCCACGGAGGATGAATTGGTGTTTAAACAACTTCAGATGATAGAATGATCACTAAGGATAGTGATCAGTAAGGGTTTTGATGGATAATTACCTAAAGAAAAGATTTACAAATTACAGCGACTTAAATGCAAATTAAGAAAATTAAAAAGTTAAAATATATTAAATAAACGCTATCACTATTTTTACAATGATGTTTTATGATTTTATAAAACAAAATATCTTAAATAAACTATTTTAACTAAAACGTAAACTCAAAATATCTAAAAGCGTGGTCTAAAACAAAAGCAGCGTTACGTTTAAAAATTACGTTTTGGGCGCAAGCAAAAGCGTAAAATTTATGAAATAAAAGGCCTACTAGTGTAAAACTAATTTTATTACATACTATATGATAAAAGAAAATTTTAGAAAAAGATTTATATTTTTAGACTTTTATATTTTTATTATGAATTAATTACTATAAAACACTAATTAAATGTTTAAAAATACTAAAACTAATAAGAAAAATCTGAAACTTTTTGTAAAATACTTAATACTATTACAAGTCTAAGAAAAATACAAATGGTGTAAAAGACTTCTACAAATAAGCTACTAAAAGCTAAATTTGAATAAGCTAATAAGCTATATCTTGACAAACTACCTTATATATTAAACATTGCAAATATAAGCGAGAAAGACCCAAGGCGCAATGGTTGGTACCCACTCTGTGTCTGGTAAGGGAGGTCTCGGAGTTCAAATCCTGCCTGGCACTTTTTTAAAACTATTTTATTTTTTTGTTTTTCTTTTTGCAACTTGTTAAATACATGAAAATAAGCAATATTTAATACTACAACTTTTATTGAAAAACACTTATAAGCTCTGTATCAGCTTATTTTTCTCAACAGTTGGTGTTTTGAGCTTAACTTAGCACAAGGTTAAAGTAAATGTGCTAATAAGCTAAAAAATAAGAAAAGTAACGGAAATAAGTTCAACTAAGGATAATAAGCTATAATGATGGTGAAAAAGCAACAAAACTTATAAATAAGCATTCAACAAACCAAAATAAGCATAAAGATCTGTTTATATGGGATACTTATGGAAATATAGGTACTTATAAGCTACTTTTAAGCTCCTAAATAAGCTAGTAAATTGAAACAAAAGGCGGGATAAGCAAGTTCACTAGTGAGCTTGCCAAAAGCTAAAGTCTGAGGGATTAGCTTACTCTAATAAGCTTGGTAGAAGCTTTTGAAAAAGCTTAAGAACTCGACATCTTGATTCACTAAATAAAATGGACATAAATAAAAGACATAAGCGAGACTTATTAAATGAGCTCCAAATTGGAAAATAAGCATTGGACTAGAGACAAAGCTAGGTGGACTATTCAAAAACTAAATTTTACAAGCTAAAAGCAAGTAATAAGCTCTTGGTGAGCTGATGAAACTAGATGCTCATTGGTGCCTGAGGGAGGTTTTTGGAAAATGGGTCCAAAAGAAACGCAAATAAGCTATCTATAAGCTAAGAAGATAAACTAATATTTTATAATTTTGTTTAGCAACTAAATATTAATTTCCCAAAAGGGCATAAGCTAAATCCTAATATCTAATCCTATATAAAATTATTCATTTTATTCAAAAACGACTATATGAAATTTTGACTTTTTGTAAAAATGAACTAGTTTGACTTTTATGAACTTTTACTTGATTCTATGAACTTATAAGGTTATAATAAGCTGAGATAAGATTATCTATGGCTATGGAAACAACTTTTAAGCATATAAAATGAATTAAGCAATCTAAATTACTAACAGTTAACTGGTAATTTAAGTTTAGAAGCTATGTTGACTTTTTACTACTAAGCACAGGATTTTAAGGTTTGACTGGTTTATTTAGGACTAATGAAACATGAAACAACCATAAAGAACATCAAGCATAAGCTAGAACATCACTAGATCAGCAAATCCAAACAGTACTTCTTAAAAAGAAAATTTTAACTTACAAATGGTAAAGCTCGGTATGCGAGCTTATTCACGAACCAAACCAACCTATTCTAAACCAATTCCAATCCGAATTGACTCATCATCATCCTGGTCATAACCCAATCCATTTTGACCTTCTTGATTGACTTATGTTGGTGGAGTTGTTTTAAGTAGAAGTTAGTAGAGACTTTTACGAATAAATAATAAGCTAAGGTGAGCTTATAAAAGCTTATTTGGAAGCTTATGAGTTCTTGAGTTCAATACCACATTAATAACAACAATAATCTAAATTTGAGATTTTGGCTCACAAATTGTATAAACTTGAGAAAGAAGACTTAAAATTGAAATTGATGCTGAAACAAGATTTTATTATCTTTGAAATATGATTACAAAGGGCTTTGAAAGCTTAAACATAAACGGTAAACTTAAAATATTTAAACGAAACAAGTAAATTAAAATTACACTACTCTATTCTACTACTCTCTTTCTCGACTTCTTTCTTTCTTTATAGATATCAAAAGCATCCTTGTTGACTTCTAAGCATTTCCCCCACCACCATTGGATCCATACAAGTCATCAAAATTGCCATTTGGCAATTTTGGCGGAAAAAGTCTTTGAGCGGGTTTTATCATTAAATGAGCTTTGGTTGTATGTGTAGGTGGAGGGGGTTATACGGTGGGAGACAAGTTGGAAAGGTGGGTTGAGGTGGTGATGGCGGATGGAGGAGATGGAGTGGATACAGAGTTGGGGAAAGGATGAGCAGTTACCTTTGGCGGGGTGTTTAATTTAAACCTTGGTTTAAATTTGGGCTTGGGGTTTTGGGCACGGTGGGTTTGGTTTAGGTGTTTAGTAAATAGGTCCGTTTGGTTTAGTTAAACAACAAGGACCAAATATGTAATTTTAGCAATCTTGAAGGACTAAACTGCCATTATTTTCCAAAGTTAATACAAAGGCCTAAAGCGCCATTCATTAATAGTACAAGGACCATTTGTGATAAAATTTCATTTTTATAAGTCCAGGACTAAAATTTGTGTCAAGTTTGAAACTTTAAGGACCAAACATGTAATTTTCAAAAGTTTATCATAAGGACCAATTTTGTCATTTATGAATAGTACAAGGTTTATTTTGATAAATTTCACTTTTAAATTAACCAAGGACTATATTTGACAATTTTCAAACTTGAGGGACTAAAGTTGTCATTTTGTGATTTTTAAACTTTGAAGAGTTTGTTTTGACAACTTTTGAATCTCATGGACCTTAAATGACTTTTACAAGTTTTTTTTGAATTACCGGGGACTAATTTTGACAACTTTTGTAACTTGGGGACTAAAGCGCCAATTATGCAAACTTGATACGTTTTCACCGATTTTGATGTTTTGCATTTAAAACATATAAAACACTTGTTTGTGATATTTCTATCATTTTGATGAGTTTCGAGTGTTTTCGGATGTTTTGGCATTCTAACGATATAAAAATGATGAGTATTTAGACACTCATCGACATTTAACTCTTCTTGAACTTTTCTAGCTACTGACTTCATTCCTAGCAACTTCAATTGCTCTTAGTTCTACTAAAGTTAATTTCTTTTCTTAGTTTCAACGAACACCTTTCCCTTTATCCTTAGGATCAATTCGAGGTTGAGAAGTTCTTTGTTGCTTCTTGTACATCTCTAATAGTAACACCACTCTAGGTTGTGACAAATCTCCTAAAATTGTAGCAATGAATTCATCATCACTTGCGAATGAATAGGTTTGAATGTAGCTTCCTCCTCTTCTTGTATACTTGATTGTAGAAGGACCGACTTCTTCTTCAAAATTCAATACTCTTGGTGTTATTACCTCTTGCCTAGAAGTATCTTGAAAAGCAACACTTTGATGTTCGGACCTTGATCATCGATTACCTTGAACTTGAACTTGTTCTTCTTGTTCCTCGATGTCTGAAATAATCTTTTCTTGATATCTTGAGTTCTTTCTTTTTAGTAACATCTTCTTTCAAATTTTCTTTTCTAAATTCCTCCCGAGTTGACGGAAGATGGTTTAGAAACCTTTGGGTTTACTTTCTTGAGGCGCCTTTGTGCTTTCTTCTTTGATTTAAGCGGATCGAAATTCTTGAACCAAAGGCGGACAAAGTTTTAGCCTTCTAAACTTTTCCTCAATTTCTTTATCTGCTTAGCTTGAACCTTAGTAGTCTTTTGCAACTTAACTATCTCCTTGTCAAAGCATAATTATCCAAAGATAAACCTTCACGAGGTATAGAATATGGATCTTCACTTTGAATATGTGAATGTTCCTCACGAGTGAGAAATAGGAACAAATCCTTGTGGAGATGGAGAAGGTGATCTTAAAACTTCTTCTTGAACCTCGGGGCTTGACAAAGCAGTACCACAGCAGAGATGCGATACCTTCATGAGAACCATTACTTGCGGATCACGGTACTGCGGATCACGATACACTGATGCGGTACCTTGAGATCTTGCTTGCACTAGGCGCATCATCTTCATCATCTGCTCTAATGACTGAACAACTTCCATCATAGAAGTAGTTAATGGTGTATCTGGACCTCTAAATAGATCACTTCTTCCGCCATAAAAATAAAAATCTTGGATTGTTGAACAATAACAGCAATAAGTCCAGAGGTTTTGGCACATCGACAAGTTGCTTGCTTAAGAAAACTGTATAAACCGTGGGTACATTAGCCAAGTAGATCCATGTGAGATATGCGAAAGTATCCCATCCGAGATTAGCCTTGAGAAGTTAAAAACTCGATCCGTAGCTAACTTGACCATAGCGGATGCTATATTGGACCAAATTGCTCCCAAGAAGTACTCTTAGCACTTATGCAATGTAGCAACTCATGAACCAAAAATTTCCATTGAGGACAAAACAACTTTTTTCGAATGTTTGTTCAGTTAAAGAACCTTCATAACCAATATGCCCAAAAGTTTCCCAAATCAATTCCTTGGCAAAGCGAATAGCACCATCATTATCATTAAACAATAAATCCTCTCTAATAGATGCTTGATAATCTTCACAGTTCGTCCAACAAGCTGTAGCCTAATATAAAATTCTTCATTCTCCATGTTTTCTCTTGCGGTAGCCCAAAATTCTTGAATCAAGGCTCAATAATATCCGACTCCACTAAAGCAGCATAACCGATTTGTGACCCAGTTAAAAATCAATAATATCGTGAAAAGCGCGTTGTCTTGATCTTGTCTAAATTAGCTACCATATTGTGCTTTGAAGCAGTGGGTCGATTCGCCATTGGTGATTATGTAAGCACAAATTGAAATTGAATAAGAATGAGAGAAATATGGAAACGATGCTAATGTAATGATATGAGAGGAAAATCGAAAGTAGTTATTTATAGGTGAGATTTAAAAATCAACGCCCAAAATAAAATAACCGTTAGCATTAATTACCCTCAATATAACCGTTGGAGCAGTGCTTTAATCGACAAACAATATACTTTCCACGTATGCGATACTTTCCCAAAGCAAGTACTTTCCAAGCGGTACTTTCGGGAAAAATAGTACTTTGCCAAATTCCTTCATAGAAACTAAGTATATACAAGTAGCCTCCCCTCAAACAATACACAGGACTATGCTAACACCTTATAGTCCTCCCCTCAAATGTAGCTTAGTAGTTAATCATGCCAATACGCACCACCAAGTGATTGAATCTTGAAACATCAAAACCTTTGGTGAGTAAATCAGCTACGTTGTCATCTGTGTGAACCTTAACAACATTTATGAGCCTGTGCTCATAACAATCTCTGATAAAATGATGCCTAATCTGAATATGCTTTGTCTTGGAATGATATACAGGATTCTTCACAATACAAATGGTACTCTCATTATCAATATTGATAGGAGTATTTTTGAAATTGAACCCATAGTCCAAGAGTTGATTCGCATCCACAAAACTTGTCCACAATGACTTGCGTGACTACATACTCGACCGATAGATGATGTTCTTTGCAATAGTCTGCTTCTTGCATTGCCGGAGACTAACCTTCTACCAAGATATTGGCATCCACCAGGTTGTTGATCTTCTATCATAATTATCACACCGCATAATCACTATACGAAAAAGCTTCTAAGTGAAAAGGTGACTCTTTAGGATACCACAACCCCAACTTAGGTTGTTGTTTTAAATAATGAAGATTCTTTTACCGCATTCATGTGAGAAATCTTTGGTGAGACTTGATATCTTGCACATAAACAAGCGCAAACATGATATCGGTCTTGATGCGATAAGATACATAAGAGAGCCAATCATTGATCTATATAACTTGACTTCAACAGGTTGTCCATCTTCATCTTTGCCCAATGAATTGATAGATTTAATAGGTGTAGTGTAACCTTCATATCATCAAAATTAAACTTCTTAAGTATGTACGTAACATACTTGTCTTGGTGATAAAATTCCTTCCTTTGTTGCTTAACTTGAAGTCCCAAAAGAAAGTTAACTCTCCCATTGAACTCATTTGAAATTCCTTACGCATCATTGCTCAAACTCCTTAACCATGGACTGTTTGGTAGCCCCAAAGATGATATCATCAACATAAACTTGAAATAACATGATATCCTTCTTGTCTCTCTTGATAAACAAAGTCTTGTCTATAGCTCCCTTACGTATCCATGTTGTAATAAGAATGTAGAGAGCCTCTCATACCAAGCTCTAGGTGCTGAGCCTTAACCACCTTGTACACTTTGTTTGGGTGTTTAGGATCTTCAAAACACGGAGGTTGTTTCACATCACCTCTTACGTAATAGTGCCATAGAAAGGCACTCTTGACATCCATTTGGTAAACTTGAAAACCCATGTATGAAGCAAAAGCAAGAAATATTCGAATAGCCTCAATCCTTGCTACAGGAGCAAATACTTCATCATAATCTACCCCTTCTTCTTGTCTATAGCCTTGAGCTACTAACCTTGCCTTGTTTTTAATAACATTGCCTCTTTCATCTCTTTTCACTGTGAAAACCCATCTGGTTCCAATAACTCTCTTCCCATCTGGAAGATCACATAAAACCCAAACTTCTTGAAGTTTAAATTGAAGAAGTTCTTCCTGCATAGCTTCAACCCAGCTTTCTTTAGTCAAAGCTTGAGCAATATTCTTGGGTTCTCTTGAGAGATGAAACAAGTAAATAAGCATGTTTGATGGTCCTTATGATTCACTGCTTTGTTTATACACAAAGCTAAGTAAAGCATTGTGAGGTTTTGTGAAACCCTTAGCTTTGTGTCTTGTCATAACTCCGAGTAGAAGGACCAATGATTTGATCGGTTGGATGATGCTTATGAATCCGTAAGATTGAGGCTGTGGAACTCCATATGCATCATCCAGATTAGTATAATCGGCACCTTCATTGGAATTTGAGAAAATACCTTCATCTTCAAGCTCATCATCGGTTTCTTCTAATCCGGGCATGGTAGGATCATCCAAATCATCTAAAGTACTGTCAGCTTGGTGCGTGATACTTTGGTCGAAAATCTTGTCAAAGAAGCTGTGAGAGTATTCTGCGGTCTTGGTCTTCTTTGCCTCTTCATAAGCTCTCCTTTGTTCATCGGTGTAAGAATGTGCTAATACATCTTGAAGAAGCATCGATTAAGTTCCTCTTGAATAGATTGATCCTCGTGAGTTAATGAGGATTATGGTGCAGCGATGCTGTTTTGGAGAATCGAGACTTTGCTTAGGAACATCGACTTTGTTTTGGACTTACAGGATCTTTATCGAGAACGACATCGGGTCTAATATGAACTCCATGAACAACATATTGTAAATCTTCTCCATTGTACATAGGTTGATTTTCTCTTCTAATAGGTACATAATTCATTGAAGGAGTTAAAACTTCAAGATCAAACATCCAATCGGGACCTTTACCTTTCTCGGTGTCTTGATCTTCTAAAAACTCAACATGAAGACAATCTTGAATCTTCTTAGAAACTCATTATACACTGAAAGCCTTTCTTGTTAGTGCAATAACCCAATAAGTATCCTTCTTGGACTTGCCATCAAACTTTCCCAAATTATCAATGGTGTTTAAAATAGTAAGAGGACATCCAAAAGGCTTCATAAAACACATGTTGGGTTTATTGCCCATCGATAATTCATAGGGTGTCTTCATACGTGGTTTGGTGAGAGACTCATTAAGTACATAGCATGCAATACTTACGACACGCCCAAAATTGAATAGGTAGATGGGAATCGCTAGCATTGTCCTTCTTGCTTCAATCAAAGTCCTATTCTTCCTCTGCAACACCATTTCTTTGTGGTGTTCTAGCAATACTAAACTCCTCTTTATGCCTTTATTTGCACAAAAGTCATCCATAGGCTTGTTCTTGAATTTGGTTCCATTATCACATCTAATACCTCTAACCTTGAGTCTTAATTGGTTTTCAAGTGCTATAATCATTGTCGAATAGCATCAAAGGTATCATCTTTAAAACCCAAAAGAAAACCCAACTGAATCTCTGCAATCATCTGTAACAACCAAGCATTATTTTTCTTATTTAAACTTGCCACGATGATGAGGTCCAAATAAATCCATATGTACAGTTCAATGGTTCTCTAATAGTTCTTTCCTCAAGCTTCTTGCAGGAAGCTTTGTGTTGTTTACCCTTCTTGCATGCCAAGCATGATTGATTATTCTTGTAAATCTTTGAAGGTAAGCCTCTAACTAGATTGCCTTTGACCAGTTTGTTGATATTCTTGAAATTAACATGGCCCAGTCTTCTATGCCATTGATGTGCCTCTTCAGATGTTGCTTTAGCCACCAAACATGTGGCTCTTCCATAGGAATGTAGACTCTTCATGTCTAAACTATACACATCATTTGTCCTTGGTACTCTAAGTACTACCAAGTCATCATCAACAGTGTTTAAAGTCGAGGAGGAAAGGATGAGACATTTTGTGTCGGTGAATAACAGGATGCTTTTTATCACAAATTTGAGAGGCCCGAGCAAGTTGAATTTAAGCTCCTTCACATATCTAACATTCTCAAAGTCAATAAGCCACGCTTTGATAGTTCCTTTTCGATAATCTTTCCTCCATTGGGATCATTCCCAAATGCAACTCTTCCTCCACTAATATTTCTAAAATCGACAGAATCTCTTTGTCTCTGTCATACTTCGAGCAACCACTATCCACAATTATATGATCTTTAAGCTCCTCTTACGGGTTGCCACGCACACAAGGAAAAGAGTTAGTGACTTTTAGGAACCCAAGCCATTCTTGACTTGTGTTCCCCGTGGAGTTACAAACTCAAATTCTTTGAGTATGTAATTCCACTATCTTTCAAATGATGATCCAAAATTATCTTTTGATTTTTAACATGTGGATTTTCAAAACTTTACGGTTTTTCAACATAAATCTCTTTCACGGATTATTAGCATTTTCTTGTATCACAAAACATCGATTCACTTTTTGTTGAAAGTATTGTGTGTCCCTCAGCAGTACCTTTCCTCTTAACCCATTCGGTTTTACACGTGGTTCACTGTGATCTAGATCCCTATGTGTATTGTAATACTTTCTAGGTTGATAGTGAGATCTCCTAGGATTTCTATTCCAAGTAGTGTGATCGATACCTTGTTTTGGTGAGCGATGCTTTGGAAAATCTTGTTAGATCTTGAAGGTTTTGAAAAGGTCTTCTCGATGTGGGTATCTATGATCGGTGTGAAGTTTACGTGATTAATCCTATTTGAATTATTCCAAAGCGGTTTATGCTCTCTAGGTGTGTGGTTGGCGGATCATTTCTTTGGAAATTTGCTAAGATATTACGAGTGTCGATCACAATCTTTGATTAAGTGATTAGGACTATAACACACAAAACACATTTTTGACCCATATGTCCAAAGTGATTTCTTCTATGTCTATGCCTAAAATTATTTTGCCTTCTTGGTGAATGATAAAATCTGTTTTGACCAAAGTTATCCCAAAAGGTTTAGCGATCTTGTTTTGAAAAGGTTTTCTGAAGGTCTTGCTTGTTGAGCGATACTTTGTTTTGAAGGTCTTCTTTGGATTTTGAACATTATTTTGACTGACTTCTTTGGGTTTTTCGGACCTAGATTGAGCAACAAGCTTCTTCCTAAACTCTAGATTGTCTACTCCAAAGCGAGAAACATCGGGCCTAGAGGGTTGATGACTAATGGGATGAGGAACGACATGATAACCATTATCTTTCTTATACTCGGAGGTGGTTCACTTATTGAGCCCTCATTACTAGATGTATCTACATAGTTAATGAGTTCATCATCACTAGTGGTTATGTCCTCAAAATCACCATCATCCACGATCACTAGGTTGGTTTTCATCTATGTTACTAAAGTCCATTCCAAATCCTAAGCTTGTTCTAATGTAAGCCCTTCTCATTTTTCAACATAAGCAACAAGGGACAAGCGGACTCTCCCAGTGACAAACTTAGCTAACAATTCATCTCTTTCCTTAGTTAATTTCTCAATTTGACAATTTCTGAGTTTAGTTTCCATTCACTAAGTTTTAACTGGTAATCACATTGTTCATATTTTTCGCCCAAGCCATTTCATTATTTTCATGAGTTAATATTTTGGCTTCCATAGACTCTAAAGTGATTTGATAACTGCTACCTCGGACCTAGCCTTAACACAATTATCTCTTTCAATCACATAGCTGTTAAGTAATTTTAGATAAAACTCATGACAGTTTGAGCATACCTCGAAATAGGAGAATGAGTTAGTGAAGTAGCCACCATAGCAAGAAGAACAGGATCATCTTCACTTTCTTTGCTCAATCAAATCCTCCAAAGCCATCATCGATTCCAAAGCGGCATGTTGATTTTTCATCAAAAGCGGTGCTCGGTCCAATGATTCCACGTGTCGTCAATGCATCTTCCATCGCTACCATACTGATGAAGTCACGGTTCATCATCAAACTCTTCACTCCGGTCAACCCGATAACTTCTCTTGAGCAACCAAGGCCTTTGTTTGATGGTGGAATTTCTTTAATTTCAAGTTTTGGCTTCTCGGATGTTCTGTTTGCTTGATACTTAGCAAACACGCACTCCTTGCAAAGTGACGATCTTTTGAAAATTGAAGCATTCAATTTGTGATTTGTCAAAAGTTATTCCTTGTTTTGGTTTGAAATCAATGCTTTTCAGGTCTTCTTCATATACTTTTGATCCTTGCGGTGATCATAGCAACTTGCCACACGATATCAATTTCTTCAAGTGCATCTTCTTCAATCATGCTAGATCCTCTTCATACGTGATGTAAAGCGGCTTGTTGTGCAAAGAAAGAGCACACAACTTCATCCGAGTGCAAAGTGGTAGATGGTGGGGCTCTTGAGCATATGAAGAGGATTGTGGCGATGCTTTGAAAGCATACTTTGAGGAGAAGCGATACTTTTGGTCTTGCTCTTCTTTCGAGATAATAGAAAAGCAATACTATGAGATTTGGAATTGGGTTGACCACTCATCTCATGTTCATACACCTTGATTGATGATAGAGATCATCAAAGTCCATAACATCAATCCTTGTTGTCCTCGATCATAGTAGCAATCACATGCCATGTAGATGGCAAGCTCATAGAAACTTCAAATTAGCATCCTCAGTGATACTTACGCCTTGTATAACTCCAACATGTTGAGGAGATTTTGAAACCTATCATATGCGACATCAAGATTCTCTCTTCACCAACTGTGAAAGTTTCAAATTGTTGCTTGACAAATTTACATGCATCTTCTTAGAGGCTTCATTCCCTCAAATCTGGTCTTGAGAAGCGACCCAGAGCTCGCTTAGCATCTTTAGCATCATGAAATTTGAGAAGATGACCATACGGAATGGCGAGATAAGAGAATGTTTAGTGCACATTAAAGCCCCTTTTATAAGAAAGAAAGATTAAGAATAGAAGATGGTGACTTGATATATAATCGCGTGTATGTTTTTAGAGGTAGAGAAGAAAGATGAAAACAATAAGATGTTATATTGCTTCAAAGGAAAAAACACACACACACACACACTCAAGCACACCCTCAAATGACATACTTGAGGGGTATTTATAGTAAGAGGATGATGCCCTAAGGCTTGGCCATGGGCCTTGAGATGGACTTGGATTGGGCTTGGGTTACACGAACTAGACAAGGCTAGCTTAACATAACTAATGCCCAATTAGCTTAGCCCAATCCACGAGCCCGTTGACTATTCTATCACGATATCTAACACACATTACAAAGTTCCTAATCGTGAATGACCATCACTTCTAATAAAAATAATCAAGGCTAACAATCTCCCCAAGGGTGGTCATTCAAAAGATGCTCCACTTGAATAGGTCTTTACTTTTTTGAGCTTGAACTTTGTGTGTAGATATAGAATAGTCTTGATTCTTTGTTCCTTCATGCTTTGTGATCGAGTTAATGTGGTTGTCTGCCGTTGTCAACCGTTGGTTAGGTGTCTCCGTCTTTCTCCACCATGCTCACACTTCTATTTGACTTTGAGTTACCAATGATGTAGTTCTCGAGTCTTTAAACTTTGTAGATTCTTTGACATTGACGAAGAATCATCTTTAACTTTGAGTTGCCTTTGATTTTGATGAGAACTTTCATGTGTTGTTGGTATGAGCATGTGGCGAGTCTGCACGATCCATCCGCTCGGAGCTTCCATAAGAAGAAAACATAAAGCAGGTTAGTAATAAGCGGTTCGGCACTTACAAGTTTGAATTTCGAGGGTGTTAATGACATAGTGTGAAAACACGTCTCTAATTCTCACAGAGGCCGTTCTGAGCTGGAGTCCCACAAGTGAGATAACGCGATATACCGAAGTACATCTGATTCGGATGAGTCGTTGAGGTACACGAAGCATCACCCCATTGTAGACCGTTTGAGACACACTAAGCGTAATCCACGGGGAGAATTACGAAGTGACTGCTTGTGTCGGGTGCTTGATGTTGACCTGGCGGGAGTTTCCATTCAATCGCGAAGATCACGGATGTGAAACTTCTCATAAATGTTACGGCGATTGCTAAGATCTGCGTGGGACTCTAGAATATATCACTTGTGTCCTTATTGATGAACAACAAGCGATGTCATGTCAAGTGTTCCTATGAGATCTTTTGATGAATCTCGTGGCTCTAGACTCAATAGTGCATTTTGGTTTTCTGGCGGAGACTAGGGAGAGGTCTCCTTCTTCAATATCAACGATCTCTAGAGAAAGTCGATAGATTATGTAGGGTTCCGGTGAGAATGAAACAAATCCTTTTGAGAGGAATTGAGTGGCTAGAAGGTTTAGTGCGGTGCGTCCTTTGGGTCCATAGCGTCTTTGTCTTCAATACCGGTGTCATCTAGTGACAACCGTAGCAGATGAATTGAACCGGTTTACGCCCTAAGGTTGAATATGGAGGCTATTTCTTTTCACCCTTTTTCATTACATTTCTTTTAATTCTTCAACCCTTCTTTCTCCTTTCTCACATTACTCCTTTTTCAATCATTCCTAAGGACTTCTAATACTAACTATTTGTGATGTCCTTGGGTAGATCCCTCCGACTCTGGCGGATCATAGGACAATTTCCTATCCTTAGTCACCTTATAACTCCATGGTGTCCTATTGTTGCCATAAAACCATTTTCTTGAAAATCTCTCGAGTGTTTATGATAGAAAACATGTTTGAAACACTCAGAGAGTTTTATATTTTCGAAACACTCCCCTTCACATGTGCTTATAAGTTTTGTGAAATCGCACATAGAGGGTAGAGTTCGCACTTTTGAATTGATCGACTTTAAATGAACAAGACCGATTCGAGACACGTTTACATCACTAGAGAACTAGCTTGAAATTATTACCGTCTGGTCAAGTCCATAGAAAGTTTCTCGAGATGGTACATGATTCCTCGTCAATTCATTGGTTACGTTGAGTCGAGCTCTTTTGAGATTCAAACAACGATCATTAAACTTTTGATCACATTTTAATCACGTTTCTCCCCTCAAAATAGCATATCCATGATGTTTTGAAACAAAATGATTAAAAGATATGTTTTGAAAAGCATTTGGAGAAAGCGATTTAGCATGAATTTTGGAACAATTTTGGTTTTATACTCCCCATAGCGAAAGCATATTTTTCATCGAGAAAATTTAGAATCAATTAAGGGTTTAGAGGAGTTATCTTGGTACCAAATGTGAGAGATTTTGAAAAATCTTTTGAAAATTTCGAATCAATGGTGCACAAGAAGATGAAGATTTTAAAAAATCTTTTGAAGATATTGAAGAAGAATTATCTTCATTTGTTTTAGGATAAGTGCTCGATATTTATGAAAATCGATTTTGCGTAGCACTTTCCTTTCTTTAAAGATCGGGTTGCAAGCGGAAATACTTACAAGCCATTATGTTTTTAGGAATAGTGCTTGAAAAATATTTAAAACCTTTGATTTGGTTAAGCACTTTCCTTTCTTTGAAGCGGGTCTGAGCGATGTGTTCGAAGCCATTAATTTGAAGTCGGGTTTCGTCTTGAAGTATCTGAAAGCCATTATTGAAGAAATTTTGAGAAGCGACATGTTTTAGAAAACATTAAAGAACTCTCGCTCAAGCATACATACATGCCCGTATCATTGTTGAATGACATTTCTAAAGCGTCTGAATATCGATTATCTGAGAGACATGTCGTGAGAAGAATATTTTGGATTTTTTGATTTTATATTGTTTTGTATTTTTGAAAATTTTCTATTTTTGTATTTTGCTTTTGTTGGTTTTATAAAAGAAATGGAAAATCAAAAATAGAAGATAGAGAATGAAGAAGAAGATTTTCTGAAATTGGAACCCTCGATGAGTGGGTTCGAGATATTTGATTCACTGCAACCAAAGAAGAAGAGTTTTCACAAATAACGATGTTAGAAGTACAAGATTCCTCACGGTGAGGGTGATCACTATCAACGGTTGTAGTGGTTTTGACTTCCTTATCTTGATGAGTTTCACTATTATACGTGTTGGAGCAAGTATCAAAAATCTTTCTGTGGGAATCCATCTAAGACCTATTTTGTTGAAAACTTTTCCGTGGGTATCCACCTAAGGTAAGATCTAGGAGTTGTTTTCTTATCGGATCGTGGAAGACTCATTTTGGAAAAACTACGTCTGAAGAGATCCACCTATTAGGTTTCTTTTGTTTGTCATTTTATCAGCGGGCTTGTTTCTATTTGGTGTCTTAGTGGATTGTGCCTTGCACGAGAATTATCTTTCTTGAGATATTGTGAGGCACATGCATCATGATTAGTGAAAAGACACATTTTTACATGTAGTCTGAGACAAATTCAATATTCTTGTTTAAAGCAATGACTTTAACTTTGTCACTCTGGTCTTTTGGAAATTGATTCTTGTTCGAAAAAGACTTAGAATTCCTAGTGTTGTTTTCTAAGGGCATAGCATTTTCTTTTTGCAACTACTCTTAGATGCAAGCCAATCCCTAGTCTTTTGTAGAGTGTTCCTAGGTAATGGTTTACTACTACTAGCGGTGCCTTGAAATCTTGTAGAATTCATCACCCTAGATGTTGCACCTAGAATTCCATCTTTTCAGTCATGCCTTTTCCTAGCTTCTTCTAGATAGTGATTGTTGACCATGTTGTTAGAACCAATGATTCTTTAAGCTGGATTTTGGTCACATTCCGTGTACTATTCCTAGAAATGCCGGTGTAATCACTTTTCTTTTTCAAAAGCTTTTTCTTTTCAAAACCTTTGATAATTCTCTTTTTAATAGGCAAAGGCGTGGGTATTTGTTTTTGACAAATCATTTTCTCATTGACTTTTGGAGGAGGCGAGAAATAGACATTTTGGTTTGAAAACCGGTTTGGGAACATTTGTTTTCTCCTCGGTCAATGGTTTTGCAAACTTAGTATCCTGACCTTTCCTTTTAGACTTTCGGTGAGCTCTCAAAGATCATTTTGCTCTTGCATGTCCTTGTAGGCACGCTCTCATCGACGGTTTGTCATACTTGCATTCCTCGGTTTTCGATCAAGTTGTTTAAAATAGGACACGTTTTCTTTTCAAGTTTTTCAAGAGCTTTTCATATTTTGAAACAATTGCGGAGGTCTCGGTGGAGTCTTTCATGATCTTCAACGAGAATATGTTTGTAAAATAATGGACATGATATCGGTAGTCATAACATCTTGAAGAGAGAATCATTTAAATTTTCCAAAACTTTGATGTGTTCAAAACTTTCATTAGCTTGCTTTACCGGTTTATGGTCCTTGACAAAGTCAGTTGTTTCTTTCAAAAGTGCTTGTTCAACATGAATTACCCTTGAGTTGATGGCATTCGGTGAGGGGCAATTTGAGTTTCAAAAACTTTTACATTCATTATCAAAACTATTAAACCGGATGTTTGTTGTAATATTGGTTTTAGTTTTATGATCTCTTGAAGATACCCAATTCTAGTTTTAACGTCATCTAAAATGCTTCTAGTATCACTTGTGTTAAAAGGATTGTTTGAAGACATTTGTTCGATTTTGAAAGAGATTTGGAAACTACAAGCTGTTTTGGCGGTTTTGAAGCGGTGTTGACACTTTGTTTGAAACACTTGGTGTGGTGGAAAACGTTGATTTTTCTTTTGATTAACAAAAGTAATTCCATTAATTTTGTTCCATTTATTATAATCAATCGGTTTAAGATCTGGATTCTTTTGTTTCATTTTGATCTACTCTCCTCGAGATAGTTCCAACGTTTCAAGAGAATCACGAACAATTATGGGTTCATGCAAAGGTTTTCCATTGTTCAACACATTACGAGATTTACGAGCTTTCTTGAGAAGCGAAGAAGGGTTGTTACCAAGAGCCATTTTATGTGAAGTGTGAAAAATCGGTTTGCTTGATTAGAAAGCATCTTGTTTGTTTTAGCGGAATGACCCGTTGTAAGAAGCAAATTATCCAATTTTTGATAGTTTCATTTTATCGAATTTCATCAAGAAGAGAATCTTCTCGTTTTGAAAAATCGACAATCAACTGTTTCTTCTCTTTTCAAGATCGAAAGCATTGCTTTTTGTTTAGAAAGTTGGTCATTTAGATCGAAATTTCCTTGTTTAAAGATTTTATTTTCAAGTTCAAATTCACATCAAGTGTGTCATACTTGAGTTGCAATTGTTTTCTCTTAAAAGCAGAATCTCGATAACCAATTTCTAATTACGAAAGTTTGTTTGTATGAAATTCATAGGCTTTGGCGTGCTCCTTGTAACTCTCAAGCTCGGTGGTCAATTTCTTATTCGCGGCCTTAACCTCGCGATTGACCGTTCTAACTTTCTCAATTTCAATGCCACATTGATTGATTAATGATTCAAAATAAGCACGTGTTTCCTCATCGGTCTCGGTATTTTGTGCCACGACCTCCACTAGGATCCACATATGGAGTTTGAGTTAGTATTGCTACAACTCGGATTGTCCGGTATGTATCATAAGTAGGTCTTGATGTCGCGAGAATCTTTGTTCGTCATGAGTAAACACATCACATATGACATTGTTATAGCATGGATCAATGATTGGTACCTTAGATCTGCATTTGCGTCATAGGCGGGAGGTGCGTCGAGTCGATGTCGTACTTAGTCTCACGAAGATTTGCCATGTAGATGCGGTTTGCATTGAGTTCCTCGAGGTCTTCCAAATCATCCATAATAGCGAAAAAGTCATGTTCCTCGACACTCATTGCATTCCGTTACGCCTTTTGTGCTAACAAATAGCTTTCGAAGAAAATCAAAATCCTTCTTGTGCGGCTTAGTAGGACAATTTCTTGCCATGTGACCCACTCCTTGTGAGTTATAACACTTAATCGATTACCACGATTCACATTTCCATAATTCCCAACATTGGGCTGCAACATTGCCATTCGATTACCCATTGCTCTATTCCCAACATTACATCCCATCGATTTCCAACATCTTGACCGGTGATTACCACGATACGGAACCGCTTTGATTACCCGATCATTGTTAAATGCTTTATCCAATAAAGAAAATATCATTGCAAGGTCGCTTCTTGGTCGGTTCGGGATCGATGATTCCTTGTTCTGGTATTGTTGATACGGATAGAATTGTTGTTGTGGTTGTGGAATGTATTCTTGCAAGTTGTTGTTGTTGGAAGATGATGAAGCTTGTTGTTGTGTATTCACGAAGTTTGAGTCTTAGCAATAAGTGCCAATGGATCATGATTCTTTGCCAATCTTTCTTTCGACTTCATTCGCTTGACTTGGTTTTGTTTGAAAATCGTTGAGTTGATCAAAGTTCACGATGTAAGTCTTTTGTTTGGTTGACAATAGTGACATATCGTCCCCATTCTTACGGAAGATTATTCGGGAACTTGATGTTTTGAGCGATTGTTACGGGTGCCAACTTGTTTCGATAAGCTCATTCATCAAAGTGCAAAACCTTCCATAGTAGGATTCAATGGATTCTCACGGTGTAGATGTAAACTTTTCCCATTCGGTTAGCGACTTGTTCTCCATGTCTTGTTTACCAATTTACATTCCATAACATAGTCGTCTAACACGTTCCCACATATCGAAAGCGGTTTCTGGCTGTCTACTGACAAAAATGTCTATTGGTAAACCCGGTTGGACAATATGAATTGCCATGTCATCTGCATCGACTTGTTTTCGATCCTCTTGATGTATTACGATTCGGTTTGAAGATGAGAGGATGGTGGGATGGGAGGTGTTGCATCGCATTTCGGTACATGAACTTGTCGAGGTGGAAGGGTCCATCTGAATGGATTTAATCATGAGTTTTCCATTAGGTTTGGTCTTGATGTGGCGGAGCATTCGACTTGTCCATTGAAGATAACCACCTTTTGCCAACATAGGAGGTCGGTTTTCGGCACCGGTGCATGAATGTCTTGTTGAGTTGCCATTGATGAAGGTATGATCGATAAAGTTGATGTAGGATCGATTCAACGATAAAGGAGTTGTGGTTGATGAAGATTAAGCTCGGTTGAGGTGTTTACGAAAGTCGTACTCGTAACCTTGGTTCTTAAAAATTTTAGCCCAAAATTTGAAATTCACTATAAAAATCAATTCTAAGGTCGTATGAAAAATTTGAGTTATGACAATTTTGGCGTAAATTTGACGAAAAATTTGAATTTAGGCCCAAAATTTGAATTTTGACCAAAATTTTCACAGATTAAACCAAAATTTGAATTCTCGTAAAAATTGAGCGTTTAGTCTCCTCAAAATTTAAATTTTACTCAAGTTTTCCGCCAAAAGAGCTTAGGCGTAGAAAAAAGAAGTTCTGAGTAGGATAAAAGAGCTTAGGCGGAAAGAAGTTCTGAGTAGGAATGGTTCTTGAGTAGGATGGGATCTTAGGCGTGGGATCTTAGGCGTGGGATCTTAGGCGTGGGATCTTATAGTGGGTTTAAAGTATCTTCTGGCGTAACCTTTAGCTTATCGTAACAAAAACTTAGTCGTAAAACCTTACGCGTAAGTGTGATCTTATGCGTAGAGTTCTACTCGTAAGAGTTTATGCTTATCGTAAACTTAGGTTAAGAACCAAAATCCTTTACTTTATCACGGTGTAAGGGATATCCACAAGTCGAAGTGTTCCACAAACTTATCCAAGTGAGGAAGCTTGAGTCACCGTTATAGCTCGAAGATTCTTCACCAAAAGTTATGAGTAGAACCTTATGAGTAGTTGACTTTCTTACGAGTAGAACTAGGTTTTGACCTACTCGTAAAAATTTCCAACGATTCAAACAATTTCTCTTGCACGGATATCCTTAAAACACTCGAATAACCCAAAATGTTGACCTTTTTCACCCAAAGTGCTTAGAAAAGTTCTGAGTAGAAATGACCAATGAACCAAAAGAGTTTAAAATGAAGAAAAACACGTAAAGCTTGAACTTTTGCAAAAACGAAACTTTAGCACCAAATAAACCTTAAACCACAAGAATCTTGAATTTTAAGTGAAAAATTAAAGCTTTAAGCGTATCAAATATGTAAAAGCGTGAGCTTTATGAGCGTAAAACTTCAAAACAAACACAAACACTCCTAAACCATTGTTAGGCGATTGATACCAATTGTTGGGCCCTTTTATCATATATACCTTATCACAAAACCCAACCTTTACCACACAAGTATACCACGTTAAACACAACATATACGTTATGCGTAAATAAAGAAAGATTAAGAGAAAGATGGTGACTTGATGTATATTCGTGTATATGTTTAGAGAGGTAGAGAAGAAAGATGAAAACAATAAGATGTTATATTGCTTCAAAGGAAAAACACACACACACACACTCAAGCACACCCTCAAATGACATACTTGAGGGGTATTTATAATACAAGAGGATGATGCCCTAAGGCTTGGCCATGGGCCTTGAGATGGACTTGGATTGGGCTTGGGTTACACGAACTAGACAAGGCTAGCTTAACATAACTAATGCCCAATTAGCTTAGCCCAATCCACGAGCCCGTTGACTATTCTATCACGATATCTAACACACATTACAAAGTTCCTAATCGTGAATGACCATCACTTCTAATAAAAATAATCAAGGCTAACGAATTTACTTAACAAAGCTAAGAAGAATAAATTTTATTATAAACTCTAAATCGCTTATTATGCGATACTCTAATACAACTCTAAGATAATCGAACTTCTCTCTAAAACACTAATTGTAAACTCTAAAACTCTTTTTAATCGTGCCTCTAATGCCAATCTAGGAGTCCTTTTATAGGCTTAAGGATATCCTAGTCGGTTTACAATTTGTATTCTTGTATGACAAGTAATCTAAACATAGAATACAATACTTTCCATAAACGAATATAACAGTTCTTTGTTCTTGCGATGCTTTGACTTCATAGTGCAAGACTTTGACTTTGTCTTTAGCGATTACTTTGACTCTTTGACTTCTTCCGATGCTGCGGTTCTGATACTTTCATATCTTGACACTTTCATATCCCAACAATTTCACAATTTGAGTTGTTTGGTAAAAACACTGTTGGGGCGAACATCATGGTCGGTCTACCCGGTGTCATGTGCTTATAGCAATTGTAACATTTTATGTGACATATTTGTCATACATGGCCTATACTTGTGGTAGTCGTATAAAACATTTTCATAAACTCTATGAACTCACTCAACCTTTGTGTTGACACTTTTAGCAATGTATTTTCAGGCATCTAAGGCATATACTTCATGGCATGCATGTGGACTTATCATAGAGTCACGGTGACGACGCGTCTCACATGGAATTTATACATTTTTAAAACATCGTTTGACTTGTATCAAACTTATTTCAGTACATGTTGACTGTCAATTGGGACCTATCTTTTGTAAACTCTGAATGTTTTATTATATCAAATGATGCATTTTTTCAAACGACACTTTAGGTCATTCAATATAACTGTAACTGTGATGCTATGACAGTCATCCCCCAAGTATTCCATTCCGCTGCAAAACAGGTACTTTGGGGGTGTGACACATATTATAATTATTCGTAACACTCCCCCTTGGATGTACATTTTAGGACTATGCCTACCCAGTGGGACAAAAATCTAGTGAAGGAAAAAAATGCAAAATTCCTTTATATGCATGGGGATGTTGCCTCATTAAAAACCTTGCCGGAAAACCCTATGAGGACAAAACCATGGTCAAGGGAAAAAAGAGTGCAACACGTATCTTCTCTCCCCCCTGATGATCATATCACTTAAATCTCTTAGTTGGTGATATCCAATATAATAAACCAACTTCTTTAATGTTAATATAGTAAGTGTCTTGATAAAATATATGTTTGATTCTTATGTAAACAAGTGTTCTCCACTTAACCCTCACATATCAAGAAGGATTAAACATATGTCATACTTATCATTATACGAGTATATCCCCGTACTTCACAAGTTATATAGATATCCATAAATCGATATTGTGATCATCATCTTTATAAGTAAAGGGGTCTTTCTTCATCAATTGACCTCATAAACATGAGCGTCGTTTATCCATATAAGGATATATAGCATCTTTCTTTAGCTTTCATTATGAAAAATGATTTCATCTTTAAGATGTTTAATTCATAAAACAAGACAAAACTTTGCATTTCATTTCGAGGTATTCAACCGTCTTGAAAATCTGCTCATGAATTCCATTCACATTTACCTCATCAAAACAATGTGTTAGGTCACTAGTTTTACAAACACAAGTAATATAGAAAGAGATAAGGCGATTGAACAAGTAAAAAACACACACACACACGATATAAAGCACGGTTAGGCATAGATGTGTAATGAGAGAAATAACTTGAACAACCAACCTTCAAATGAAGGTTTACATAAAAGTATTTATAGGAGGAAAGCTAGGCAACACTCCTAGTTTCCATCCTTTCCTTAATGGACTAAGGCCTAGGCTTATGGGCCTTCTACATAAGCCTAAGGCTAATTGCAAACATAAAGGCCATAATAAAGCTAACTATTACATATTAATTACAAACACTTGATTATGGTTTAGGAGTGATTCCAACAATCTCCCCTCAGTGTTGGTGATGAATGGTGAAGGCGTTGATGTAATATTAGCTTTGGCGTCTTGACATTCTTCTTTCTTGTGAGAAGAATTGCCTTGATTTGAACAATCTCCCGGTGTAGAAATTGTTTTCTTTAAGCGGTTATGCTTTGGCGTCATCTTTAACTTTGTTCTTTGATCATTGTTCTTTGTGATGAAAGTGATAGTATGTTGTAGTCCGCATCAAGTGCGCCTCGGATCGGCTTATTTGCTCCAGGTGTCCACGTCATTCTTCAACATGCTCACACGCTCTTTGACGTTGGGATTGATCTTGATGAAGTTCTTTAAGTCTTTAACTTTGTAGATTCTTTGGTTTGACGAAGAATCATTACATTGTTTTGTTGCATTAGAATAGAACTTCCATTAGTGATGATGTTGGCGTGAGCATGAGAAGAATCTGCACGATCATCCCGCTCCGTAGCTTCCATAAGAAGAAAACATTAAAGCGGTTAGTAATAAGCGGATTCCGGCACTTACAAGTTTGAACTTGAGAGTGTTAACAAGATAGTGTGAAAACACAACTCGATTCTCACAAAGGCCGTTCTGAGCTGGAGTCCCACAAGTGAGATAACGCGATGTCAAGTACATCTGATTCGAGATGAGTCACCGAGGTACATCAAGCATCACCTCACGATCGTAGACCGTTTGAGACACACTCCACGTAATCCACGGGAGTTACGAAGTGACTACCGCCGTGGTCGTTTGATGTTGACCTGGCGGGAGTTTCCATTCAATCATCGAGGATCACAATGTGAACCTCTCATAAATGTTCTCGACAGTTGCTAAGATGCGTGAAGGACTCGATATGAACCATCGATGATCTTATTTGGTGATCAACATGTGATGAAATGTCAAGTGTTCCTAAGAGATCTTTTGATGAATCTCGTGGCTTTAGACTCATTAGTGCATTTTGGTTTTCTGAGCGGAGACTAGGGAGAGGTCTCCTTCAATACCGACTATCTCAAGAGGCGACCAATAGTTTACGTAGGGTTCCCTGTGAGAATGAAACAAGCTTCATTGAGAGAAACTTGAGTGGCTAAGAAGGTTTAGTGCATGCGTCATTGGGTCCATGACGACTTTTAATCTTCAATACCGACGTCATCAAGTGACAACTAGTAGCATGAATTGAACCCGATGTGTACGCCCTAAGTTGAATAACTGAGGGCTATTTCTTTTCACCCTTTTCTTTGCATTTCTATTTGATTCTTCAACTCCTTCTTTCTCCGATTCTCATTTTCTCCTTTTACAATCATACCTAAGGACTTCTAAATTCTAACTATTTGAGGTGTCTTTGGGCAGATCCTCCCGACTCTGGCGGATCATAGGGCAGTTATTCCTAACCTTAGTCACCTTATAACCCATGACTAACCTATGTTGCCATTAAAACCATTGTTGTAAAGAATCTCTCAAAGGGTTTGTAAATGAAAACATGTTTGAACCATCGTGAGAGTTTTATCTTTTAGCGAAATACTCCCCTTCACAAGTGCTTTAGAGTTTTGACGGAAATCAGACTTTGTGTGGGAAGAGCGCTTGCACTTTGAATTGATTAACTCAAGATAGACAATCTCTGCGAGACACGGTTACGTTGCATAGTTAAAGAGTTACATTGACCGCTTTTAGGTGACAACTAGCTCTAATAACTACCTTGAAGGTGTAGACAATCCTCAAAAGGTTGTCATACCCATCAGAGTTCATGTCTACCAAGAGTTTCTCGAATGGTACTTTATACTCGGACAAGTCCTTTGCGAGACACGTTTACATTACTAGCGAACTAGCTTGAAATTATTACCCGTCTAGGACAAGTCTTTTCGAGTTACTAACAGTTTAGTACCGTCAATTCGTTGGTTAAGTCTGAAGTACACAGATTCATTTGCATTTTGCACAACATATTTCTTATCACACAATTTTCTCCCCTCAAAATGGCATATAAAATGTTATTATTGAGCGGTTGAGAATAAATATGACCATTTCGAGTGTTGGGAAGAGTGACCATCGTGAACAATTTGTGAACAAAGTTTTAATTCAAATACTCCCCTCAACAAGTGATATAAACGGTTGAGGTTTTGAAAATCATACGGGAAGTACTTGTTCTTTTGAGCAAAACCTTGAATAATGAAAGGTTTGATAGGTTTTACTCAAAAGTAAGAAGCTTTCGCTCCTTTTATAAGGATTGTGGCATCAAGCGCACTACGTGGTCCTTTCTTGACAATTACGGGTTGTACATCATGTTATGTGTGCACAAGCCATTGACATATCTAATTACACATCCAAAATATAATGAAAGAAGCGGTTCAAGGATACCGGGAAGTCCAAAGGATGTTTCCGGAGTGCGAGCAGGCTGATAGCCGATGATGTTAATCTGGGTCGACCACCAACAAAGCTTTCCAAAGTTACGAGGCGATCCTTCTATTCAACCTTTCATCAATCATTTTGATGATCCTCCTCGCATCCCTTCGATCCCGAGAATTCCATCGCTTAGGAGACCCAATCTTGTGACGTATATCCTTCAACCTATAAGCCATTCCATCCCTAACCATCTTCAAAGTGTGATCCCCAAACTTGTGAAGTTCACTACGCCATTAAGCAATTTCTTTGTAGTTCACTACTGTAAACCTTGACCAAAGGTTTCTTGATGAGTGTATATTGTGAGAGCTGGTTGATGTCGGGAAGATCTAGGCGAGGTGGTGTGAAGTTGACATGGGTCGATAAGATTCAACCGCCGGTGAAGATCTTCTACGTTCGCTTGATGACTATGCGTCGATGAAGATGGCGATGACTTGATGAATTCACGTTGTACTTGGTTGAAAATTGCCTCATGCGACCACATACTTTGGCAAGGTACATGTCTTCAATGTCGTTGATAGACAAATTCTCAAAGTCGACTTGAGAGAATGCATAATCTTTTTCATCTTGTCGTTTGACCACGATATTCTTTAGGAAAGTGTAGTCCACTTAGATGAAAGAGCAGCGTGTTTGATGGCAACGATATCCTTAGTCTTGAACACCGCATGTTGAGACTTCAACTGGCGAACAGTAGTAGATTCTTGACGTTCCGCCAATGATGAATCCGTACAATGCATCTCGGTCGTAGCTTCCACTTTGTTGAGAACAAGTGATTAGCTCTTTCCTCGATAGCTATGCGGTTTGAGTATATTCTGTCGGGGAATGGAAGTGTCGAGATGTAGCGTATTTCCTTGATCCATCGCCACCATGTAGAAGAAATTCGGTCTTTGTTGAAGAAATATCCAATGGAATCCTAGGTTCATCTGGTTGGCCAATTGTTGGTAGAGGTTTGGTCCGATCGGTGTAATATGGAGGATTGTCCCGTTTTGTGAAGTCGATGTTTACTGGGTTGAGCCAATCCATGTTGTTAGACAACGACGAGCAATGTTGTCAAGGTGATATTCGACCTCGAGTGCACTTTCGGAGCTATCTTTTAACAGTTGAAATGCTTCATTCTTGATTCGCTTCAACTCGGATTTCGTCATCTTCTTCACATGGAACTTTTCTTGCAGAATTTTAGCATGCTCCAACGTATTACCGTCTACCAAATCTTGACCTTCTTCAGGGTAGGGAGTGTTATTAACAAGAGTAGAGAACCATTAAAATTTCTCTGTTTTATCGTCATCTAGCCATGATATGACGTCAGTCTGAGGCATCTTCTTCTTCTTTTTCGAAGGCCTAGATGTTGATTCTGGTTTCTGTACTTGTTTGGGAGAGGTGGGTTGTTGTAGGGGCTCACGGACTTCCTCATCGTCACCACCCGTATACTCAAAATAATCACCGGTTTTTGAGTGCAGGCGATAACTCGTAATCCCGAGGTTTATCACAGGAAGAACGAGGAGGCGATCTTTGTCGAGGCGAGTCCGTTGAGGAGGAGGTAGCATGGAGGAAGATTCACCGCATCGCTTCCGACGTTTGGGTGCGAGTCCTTGTCCGTATCTGTTAGCCTCGCTTTTTCTAAAGATAACGTCATTTACGTGAATTGGACTAGATGCGTTGTACACTTTGCCCTTAGGGACTTGTATCGTTTAAGTGGCAAAGATAGAGCCTATAAATACCCCTCATGACTCTCCATGAGGGGTGAGGTGAATCATTTGGCTAGTTGTATTGTTTTGTTCTTATCAATAAACTTTGTGTTTTCTCCTCCCTCTCTCTAGTTTATCTCTCTAAAAAGGATGAAGATCTTCATCTTCTTCCACCAACCTAGACCTCCAAACCACATAAATATTATAGTAATCGGTCCTGAAAATTGGTATAACGAGCCAGGTTGTGTATTTTTATCGATTTGTGTGGTTTTGTATAAGTTTTTGGCTGCTTTTACTCATATTTTTAGATCCGGAAAAATTTTTTTCCGTATATTTTGGTAAAACAGTTTTTGAAACTTTATGAGTATCTTTATTTGGTCATATTCAAAAAATTTTATTGGGTATTCATTGATGTACATCTGTTTCTGTGTCCACTTTTGATGGTCCAAACAATGGTACAATTATGTGACTTTTTTTGTACCAAATACCGTGAAACAAAAGTGGTCAACCGTCATCTTCTCATGGTCAAACTGTCAAAAGGAAGCATTCATATGCTGTTTATGGGTATTTTATGAAGACTGGTCGGGTTTTTGGTCGGAATAACTCGCCGGAAAAAAAGTCAAAATGTCAAAACCCTAAACTTACGCGTAAGAAGAATCTCTATGGAGGAGTGGCGTGGCTGTGAAGTTACGCGTGAAAAAGTTCTGCGATGCTACGCGATAAGCCTTGGCTTACGCCTATGGCTCACGCGTATGCTTACGCATAAGCATGACGTTACGCGTAAGGCTACGCATAGGACCAAACTGCTTTTTACGCATAAGGAATGAAAAAATGAAGTTACGCGTAAAACAGACCAAAGACCACAAACATAATATACCATATACCTCGACATCAGTTTCATTAACCTCATCAATCCAAAAAACCAAAACCAATTTATCCTACATCTAGACTCACTTCAAAGGACCCTCACATCTCTCCCCATCTCTCATTCATTTCTCAAACTTCAAAGAAAAATATTAAAAACAAATCTCAGATTTGGATTCAATTTTTTGTAATCTTTTAAAGACTACTTTAATTGATCCTTCATCATCATCAATCTATGTGAAGTCCAAGCTTCTTTTTTATCCGAATAATTAAAGAATGATTGACAACAAGTATGTTATAATCACTCATTTTAATTCATTTAGGAAACAAAATATCATCACATAAACCTACCCGAGACCCAACAATGGATCTTGAAGCCATTGAATTAATCTCTTGATCCGGTTCGAGCAATTAAAGAAAATATAGGTTATGTGTGGTTATGATTGGGTTTCCTTGCTTCGAGTTTGCCTTGGTTTGGAGATGAGATTTGATTTAGTTTGTTTATGATTTGAGATGGATCTGAGATAGAGAGTAGATGAGTTGGTAGCGATGTGCTTGGGGAAGGAGAGATTTGTTGGTAGGCAAATTTTTTGAGGAGCGTATTTTTGAGGTATAGGTTTAGGGTAAAAGTGTGATAACATGTATCTATCTTATACACTTATAACCGGGTAACTCATTTGGTACGTGGGCTTCAGATGACTAATTTGGATCAAATGGGTCAATGAACCAAATATTCCTCTTACTTGCTTAATTGGTTTTTGGGATTGGGTTCGTGGAATGGTTATTTGGACTACACGGATATATATTGTCTTGATGGACTATGGTTACTTTGAATGAAATGGTAACAAAATATTTGTCATCCGAATTAATTTTGAGATATAAAATTTTTGGATACAAAATTTTTTTTATTCATTAAAGAGTGGTATTTTTTGGTATGGTATAAAATTTTCACGGAGGGATACAATATTCACGGCTTAAGCGAAGATGTGAAAAAATGACTACGGAGCTTTTGTACGGTATTATTGATGCGGAATTGAAGTGATGTTTCAAGGATGTACTTATTTATCTTTGAGATAAGTCGATGGTCTCAAGATAACTTGTTGGAGCACATTATGAAACTTGACAATCTGGTTATAACTGGTAAGGAGTTACGTTGTAGTGCTCACAGTGTGAACCATCACTTTAAGGAGTTACGTTGTTGTGCTCGGTGTCATCGCTGCGTTGTGGATTGTTCAAAATTTAGAACAAGCGATGAAGTCACAAAGTTGGGATGTTTGCTTCCTTTTCAAGTTAGTCGATCGGGCTATCTCCATATGTGGTCATTACATTTAGGTGAATTCAAAGGAGGTTCGATAAAAGGTTGGTTAGAGAAAATTATTGAGAGTATTTGTGCGACATATTCTCACGGAAATTTGATCAAGCTATGATGTTAATATTGCATCAAAGAAGGTAATACGACATGTACGCAACATTATGATGATTCGGAAAGCTCGCAACCATCGGGAGGAGAAGTTGGTATTTCATCTTCCATGATTGGATTACGAAGGATTTTTGCTTAAGACGAAGAAGGAGAAGTGTGGTGTACATCGGGTTTTTACCAACTTGGATGCAATACTAAAATGAGTTATGTTGTTACGATGTTCCCGAGCGACAACCATTGTACGATCAAGAGTTTACTTTCTCCGTTGCGTGTCGAAGATTAAAGACGTGTTGGAAGAGTGTTGTCGGTTCGGGAGGGTAGAAAAGAAAAAGGCTCACTAGTTAGGAGGAGTAATAACCTAACTAGACCGTTACGCTTGAAGTTCGAGCTACAAGAAGATCATTTGCCGAGGTCATCGGAAGGAGAACTTCAAGTTTGCCTCGATATCTAGACTACGAGACTCGCACTTCAAGAAAGTCAACATTGTTCATTACTATTGTAATCTACTTTGCTTTGTATTTATAGGTCTCATTGTAACCATTCACGTGTGACGCTATCTTGGAGGAGATTGTTAGCCTCGCTTTTCTAAAGATAACGTCATTTACGTGAATTGGACTAGATGCGTTGTACACTTTGCCCTTAGGGACTTGTATCATTTAAGTGGCAAAGATAGAGCCTATAAATACCCCTCATGACTCTCTGTTAGGAATTAGAATTCCAGGTATTAAAGAGTCGGTCACCTCAAGTATATGTAATCGTTAGAAAGCTCGTAGTCGTAGTTATTTTAAGTTAAGTAGTATTTAGTTAAGTAACACCGTGGAGGACTGGACGGTCTTTACCCACCGTATGCCCGATCCATGACCCGATGTGTGGCGATTTATGTAAGACTATAAATACTCTCTACCTTCCAAGGTAGAGAGTTGGAGCTCATAATAATATCTTTCACTTTCTCTCACTAAGTTCCCTAAACCTCTAACTTTCTCTCTCTAGAATTCCATTTATACGCCACTTGTTGTTATGGTTTGATGTGTATGTGAAAACTTATATCCAACAATTGGTATCAAGAGCCATGGTTAGATCATATCTTGCACATCTTTGGATTTCTAGTGGTTTTTAGGTGGTTTTTGAGTTTGAAAAAGTTTAGTGGTTTTTGCATCATTTGGGTGATTTCTAGTGTTAAAGTTTGGATTTTGATAGTACTTTTATGTTTAGAATCATCACAAGTGTTTAGGTTTTGATTTGGTAAGCTTGAATCATCGTGGTTGGGTAGTTTTGGATTGAAAAGTGATGTTTTTGTGGTTTTCTTGCTAGCGACTTGACATTCTGGACTTCATTCTTCGTAGCGACTTGCTTTGCAATTTAGTGGCGAGTTACGCTTTGGAGCTAGCGACTTAGATCTAGCGATTAACAAAGACAAGTAGTGGACTCTCCACTACGGGTAGCGACAGTGGTAGCGACTTGGTCAGAGCGAGTTGCTCTTTAGCGACTTGTATCTTTAGCGACTTGAGTAGCTTAATTGTCGCCAAAATTTTGCTAGCGACTTGAGGCTTAGCAAGTTACTACTTATCGACTTGCATTTGTCTAGCGACTTGGAACTCTAGCGACTTAGTGGTGTAGCGAATTAGGTGTTAGCGACTTGGTGCATTATCTTCTAGCGACTTGGGTGATTGTTTACGGTTTTCTCTTGATTTAGTAAAATCCGTGAAAGAATCTATTTCCGGTTTAATCATAGAGTTATAAAATCCCGTATAATGTTAACATGTCTACCAACGTTCCTACTATCATCTCCACTTGTTGCCGAGGATGTTCAAGTAGGTGGCTCGGATACTCGTCCACCCATGCTTGACAGAATCGACTACGATTCTTGGGCTCAACGAATCGATTGTCTTGCCTTGGAAAGGAAAATGGTGTCAACATTCTCAAATCCATTGATGAAGGACCGATCGAGTTGAGACGACCGAGATATACTTGACACTAATGAAGATGGAACTCCTATTTACGGAATGGACGGACCTAAAATGTATGATGAGCTTGATGATAAGGAGAAAAGAGATTTGATGCGATATCGTGGCTTCTAACATTGTTCTTCAAGGTCTTCCTAAAGACATGTACAAGTCGATCAATCACAACACCGATGCAAAGGCGATGAGGATAATGTCAAGATGCTTCTCTCGTGTTCGTAATTAACTATGGAAGAGAGAGAATCACAACTCTATGATTTAATTTGAACACTTCAAGATGAAACCAGATGAGAGTGTCTATGAGTACTATGTGAGATTTCATAAGTTAGTGAATGACATGAGGAACATCGAATGACTATGCCTAACATTCATTGAACTCAAAATTTGTGAACAACATGAATCCCGAATGGCACAAGTTTGTCACCTCTGTGAAGCTCACTAAAAGATTGAAGAATACAAAATATGAGCAACTCTATGCCTTCCTCCTTGTAATGAGAGACATGCTATGTTTGAAAAATTGGTTCTCAATCGGTTCAAAACCAACAGGAGAGACAAGCTCGTCAATGACTCAACCGCCTTCTACTCAAACATCGGAATCACAACCAAAGCTTCACAAGTCATACCCTTGGGTAATGGTAATCACAAACTCATTCCCGATCCTATGTTCAAACAAGTCGATGCCGATGCACACGTGGGTAACTTCATTAATCAACTAGCTCTTCCGATTAGTCAAAACATGAATTCTCTCCACAAACCAACAACAACCTCGAAGCGCATCTAACCCACACAATCAAGCTTTGTTAAAGATGGAAGGATCGTGGTGCAACCAGTTCAGAACGATAGTATGATCGGGGAAGAGGTGGAGTGGTAGAGGTTATGTTGGTAACGTAATCGAGGAAGAAATGGTAACCAAGGTCAAGCTAAGCCGATCAAATGTTATAAGCGTGGTGGTGAGGACACATTGCAAGCGCACATCTCCAAAGCGTCCACGAACGCCGATTACTTCGGAGATAAGATGTCGCTTGTACAAGCTCGGGACAATGGTGCCGCTTTGGATGAAGAGGAATTGTTGTTTCTTGCCGAGGCAATGCCAAGACCTATGATGCGATGTGGATGAGCGGCCTATTCAGGAGATAGGTCACAATCATCGAATGCCTTTCAAGTCGCCGATTGTGATGCATACGACTGATGTGGATGATGGACCTCGCACACACAATTTTTATGGCTAGCATTTCTCCAATGGTTTCTCCCAAGGTCTCTTCTTCACCACAAGCTGGCCCATCCAAGGACAAACTCATCTCAGAGGTATTAAAACTATACGATGATGTTGATGTGCAAAAGATGCATGACAAAGTACAATCAACTGAAACTAGTGAATCAAATATTGAAAATATGGGTAATATCGATGTTGTCCCATATGATCAATATGTGAAACAAAGTGAAAGTGAAGTTGTACCAAGTGATGCATCTTCTGCAGTCAACAACGACTATGTTTTGATGAATACACCGCAAGTGCCTCGATGATTCCGTAATTTCGAACTAAATGCCTATAAAGAACGTGTTGCTATTTATGAACAACGTGCAAAATTTGAGTTGACCACTCGTGAGCGGAAATGGATGACCAAGTGCATACAAGAATTAGAAAAGTAATTTTAGAAGAAGTATTGAAACAAGAATTAAATTCTTTGCAAGAAAAACTTTCTAAAACAAACTAAGCAAAACAAGAACTTCAAGAAAATGTGAAAATGCTTAAGCAAGAATTTAATGCAAAGGAATCAAAACTCTTGAGAGACTTTTCTAATCAAAACTTTGAAAACAAACTTGAAAACAAGTTGTACATACAAGGAAACACCATTCGATCGCTCACATGGTCACTAAACATAGAGTTCTAAGCGATAAGCATAGTGTTCCCATTATAGATAAACCCAACCCCGAGTACGGAAAGATAGCAAAAGCACTCAAAGTGTGATCTATGATGGCAATGAGATTCTTAAACCTAGACAAAACCTAGTTGCGTTGAGTGCACAGAGGATGATAAGAAACTAGATGAAATCACTAGGAAAAGATGAATAAGAAACTAAATGATCCTAAATGCAATGAGAAAAAATAATTATCACTCCTCATGACTACAAGAAGGAAAACTGGATTTCCTTGAACAAGTTTAAGCCTCGGACATTGTTGACTCCCGAACAAGTCTTCGGAAAATGGATTTAGATAAGGTAAAGCGAAAATATTGTTGAAACAAACCTCCCTTTGGAAAATGCCTAGAGCGCGTGTATCCTCTAATACACCAATGCATCTTGTTCCTAGAACAATTGCCACTAAAAGCAAGACCTTAATTAGCCAATATGTTATATTTCAACTATTTGTTGATTTTGAGAAAACTTGCAAGAAAAGGATCACACCCATCTGGTATAATCAAGGAGAAAGGGTTTTGAGCAAATGAAAGAATGTTATTTAAGCGAGGTCATGCCTTTCTTTAAACTTCTAAAAGATCACTTTGAGAGTCTTAAAAGGGGATAGAAACCGATATCAAGGGAATGGAAAAGGAATTTGATGCAATGATAGTTGAAGTTAGTGACTATGAGCGTGCACTAAAATATAATGAGATTGAGAGGAAGAACTTAATACATTGAATGAGACTCTTATTCTTGAATGTGTTGCTCAAGATATGTTTTTTATCGCTCAAATTGCTCTATTAATGCTTCCAAATTTCATGAACTATCTGCTGTCTCGAAAGTCTCCCATGATCGTGTCATTGAGCTTGAAAAACTAATTCTAAACTAAACGAGAAAATTGAACTGGATGATCATGACAATTTGGTTAAACATTTTCTAAACTAGAAGTTGAGCATTTTAATTTACAACTAAAATATCAACATCTTAAAGAAAATGTCAAAACTTCAAATATCAAGACATCATCGGATGCTCCGAGTTTGATGCGTTTTCAAATTAACAAACGTGATGAATGATTCAAGCTCGGTGCAACACGATCGTAAAGTTGAAAGCCCAAATCTCTCAATTAAAGGGTCAAACGAACAATATGACAGCTCCCAAATGCCTCCTCCTTTAGATTCTCGAATTCTCAAACGTTTCATCTTCAAAACCTAGTAAATGCTTTACAAAAGGAAAACGAAAGTTTTCTAGAAGAAAATGAAAAGGTTAAACGTCATTTCAATGAGTTATTTGAATCAATTAAGGTCACTCGTAACAAAAATAACGAACAAATAGCTTCATTGCAAAAGGAAATTGAGAATCAAGAGTCGTGTAAAAGGGAAAATGCCAATGACCAATGGGAGAATGGTGTATCAAAGGTTCACTCTTGTAATAAATATGCTTTATCAAGTAACATATGTCCTCCTCATCTAAGGAACAACAAACTTGCTATTCAAACATACTTCTCATCACTTAAGGATTGCTTAGAATGTCTGCGTGAGATTGTTGAAGAGGATAAGCTAGAGAAACCTCATGATAATGCAATTGGACATGCATGCTTATATGCCAAACGATCTCAAGAAATCTTCGAATGATTGATCACAATATGCCCAAAGTCATTAGGTGAGAGAGTTAATCCTTTGATTCCATGCTCGATGCCTAATGCCAAGTATGATATGCATTCGATTCCCAATATTTTGAATGTGAACGGGAGTGTGCCTTTAAGTAGTTCAGATTCCAGATCTGTCAATGCTAAGAAAGAGAACTCAAGTGTGCCTTCTAGGAGTACAAATCTCAAGACTCTAGTTTTAAGAAAGTGAACCTTAGTGCACTGCATGTAGTTCGGATCCCAAAGACATCTAAACAGTGATGCAAAGAGTAGTCGAAACCAACTAATGTTCCCATTCCTCTACAGGAGTAATCGGTGACATTAAAGGGAGCATGTCAAAGTCTCAAGACAATACAAGGAATGATAGGACCTCTCAAGCTAAGAATGTGCTTTGGAAGAGAGTAGAAGAACAATCTAGGAACTTTAAGCTTGAATTGAATAAAACGAATCGTGTTGATTCTAGTATTAGCCATAGGCGCATCGTAATTAATTCAATTCGATACTATTTGCAAACCTTGTACCGATGTCCGCTTGAATTACGCTTCTAATCATGAATGTGGTGTTAATGTTACGCCTAATGATGTTAATTGTCCGATTAATATTGTTAATGCTAAAATTCATGCTAAGAAGGCTAAAAGGCAAAACGAAGAAAGTTAGAAAACAGTGGAAACCCACAGAAGAACATTCAAGAAAATAGGCTTTTATTGGATACCGTTGGTCATAAGACTAATCGATAATGCCCACTAGAAAATGGATGCCACCGGTAGAACTATTCCCTAAGAAGTGATCACACCGTGAATGTGGCTAATACGAGACACTAGTATCGCATCTATTCACAATGATTCCATTGCCTCACTTTCCGATATGAATGCTTCTATTTCGATGCGGGTGTTCCAACCATTGTAACTAACCAAATGGAACCCATTCTTGCATGGGGATCCCAATTATCCGCTTATCCATTCTTGTCTCGTGTTCAACCGCAGATCGCTCAAATCGCTCGTGGTACCGGACTCAGTCGCTCCAAGCATATGACCTGGAGACCGGTCTCTGCTCATGAACTTCGTGAGCAAATTCATCGGGATGTTAGATTCGGTAATGATCATTTCGGTGCTATATGGGTTATGGAGATTACGTTGTTGGTGATAGTGTCATCTCTAGAGTTTACTATGTGGAAGGTTTGGGTCATAACTGTTTCTCTGCTGGTCAATTCGTGATTTCGATCTAGAAGTAGCCTTGAAAACATACCGCTTTGTTAGAGATCTTAATGGTAAGGAACTGTTAAAAGGAACTCGTGGCTCAAATCTTTACACCATCTCCATCGATGACATGATGAGGTCATCTCCAACTGCTTGTTATCAAAGGCTTCTAAAACAAAGTCATGGTTATGGCATCGTCGCCTCAATCACCGAACTTGGCACCATCAATGATCTCACCGAAAGGACTTAGTTGTAGGTTTACCTAGACTCAAGTATGAAAAGGATCATCTTTGTTCAAAGATGTCAATTGGGAAAAAGCAAGAAGTATGCCCATAAACCCAAACCTACTAACTCGTCACGAAGTTCTTCATATGATTCATATGGATTTATGTGGACCAATGAGGTGCGTAATATCTTTGGGAAGAAATATGTGTTAGTTGTGGTTGATGATTACTCTAGATTCACCGGGTCAAGTTCTTAAGGACAAAGGATGAAACTCCGATATCATCATCAAACTCATCAAACAATTGCAGTTCGACTTAACAAAACCGTCGTAATTATCGTAATGATAATGGAACCGAGTTTGTCAACAAACAACTTAGTGAATTCTATGAAAGCGTTGGAATCGACCATCAAAGAAGTGTTCCACGAACTCCTCAATGTAACGGTGTAGTTGAAAGACTAAATCGAACTCTTGTTGAAGCCGCTAGAACAATGCCGATTTACTCAAAGGTTCCAATGTTTCTCTGGGTCAAGCAATTGCCACCGCATGCTACACACAAAATCGCTCCTCGATTCACACTGTTCATGGAAAAACTCCATATGAACTTGTCCACAATGTAAAACCTAATCTCTTTCCTTCGTGTTTGGTGCATTGTGTTATCCAACTAATGAGGTCAAGACTTAGGCAAACTTAGGGCTAAAGTCGACATTGGAGTATTTGTAGGATATGCACCAAACAAAAGGGATACCGAATCTACAACAAAAGAACCCGAAATATCATGGAAACAATTCACGTTACGCTTGATGAGTCGACCGGTCAAATGGCTCCCTGGACACTCCACTCAGACCCGCACTTCAAAACAATTCCATTGGTTCATCCTTGTTCCAAACTCTTCTCAAGAAACTCCATATGTACCTCCATCTCAAGATGATTTAAAGAAATTGTTTGATCCTATGTTTGATGAACTGTATGATTCAATTACTAATGAGGTGTTGATCCCTACAACAGAGAATGCTCATATTCACGTGAATGAAGTCAATCCTTCGATCTCAATATCTTTAAGTCAAGAAGCACCGTCACGATCCTTCGCCTCATCAACAAATCATCATTCTTCAAATGTACATCATGGAAATGTTTCGCATCAATGATGAAGTTAATCCTTTGCTACCTCGAAGATGCTCCATTTGAAAACATATTTGCTCTCGAATCATCATCGAACCATCTTCTTCAGAGACATCGACTCACTACCTCGGGTCCCTCAACAACCGCCACATGAACACCTCGGAAAATGGACTCACGATCATCCATTAGACAACATCATTGGAAATCCTCTCGTCTCATATCAACCCGAAACAACTTGCAACCGATGCCTTATGGTGCTTCTTCAACTCCGTACTATCTAAGATCGAACCAAAAGATGTTAAAACCGCCATGAATGAAGATAGGCGGTTCAATGCCATGCAAGATGAAATTCATGAGTTTGATCGACTTGATGTATGGGAGTTAGTTCCCGATCCAGATCGTGCTATGATTATTGCTCTTAAATGGATCTTCAAAGTGAAACTTGATGAGCATGGTGATGTGTTGAAGAACAAGGCTCGATTAGTTGCTAAAGGATACCGTCAAGAGGAGGGTATTGACTTTGAAGAATCTTTTGCTCCAGCTTGCTCGAATCGAGGCAATCGTAATCTTCCGCTAATGTCGCTAGTAAGAACATGGTAGTCTATCGATGGATGTGAAGACGGCATTTCGAACGGAGATCTTAAAGAAGTCGCTCACGCCACCAACCCAAGGATTTGTGAATCAAGAGCATCCTACTCACGCTTATCGCTTGAAGAAGGCTCTTTACGGTTTAAAGCAAGCTCCAAGGGCATGGTATGATACATTGTCAAAGTTTCTTCTATCAACCGGATTTAGCAAAGGAGCGATTGATCCTACATTGTTCACCGAAGTCGTGCAAACATTTAATTCATGTTCAAATTTATGTTGATGATATTATTTTGCCTCGGATGCACCCAATGGAATGTGATCGTTTTCAAATGAAATGAGTTCAAAATTTCAAATGTCAATGATGGGACAAATGTCATTTTCTTGGGATTACAAATTTCACAAAGTCCCGGAGGCATTTTCATAAATCAATCTAAATATGCAACAGAGATCTTAAAGAAATTTGGATTTGATTCAAGTGACCTGTTGACACCCCATGATTGACCGAACCAAACTAGATGAGGACCACTCGTGGATCATGATTGACCAAACGAAATATCGTAGTATGATTGGATCCCCGATGTACCTCACGCTAGTAGACCGACATCTTGTTCATTGTTTGCATGTGTGCTAGATACCGTGCTAAGCCTACTAAAAAGCACCTTGAAGCGCTTAAACGGGTCTTCGGTATCTCCAAGGAACCATCAATATGGGTCTTTGGCACCAAGGACACCCAGATGTCACTAACGGCCTATGCGATGCCGATCATGCGGTTGTCAAGATACACGTCAAGTACATCCGGAGGTGCTCGCTTTTGGGTGATAAGCTTGTGAGTGGTCTTCAAAGAAGCAAATGAGTACTTCTATTTCCTACAGAGGTTGAATACATAGCCATGTCATCTGTTGTGCTCAAATCTTATGGATGAGATCTCAATTATCCGACTATGGCTTTGTATTCAACAAAATTCCTCCGCATCGTGATAATAAAAGTGCTATTGCTCTCTCATGCAACAACGTTCAACACTCAAGAGCAAAGCATATCGACATTCGACATCATTTCATCGGGGAACAAGTGGAAAAGGTGTGGTGGAACTCTATTTTGTGAGGTCGAATATCGTTAGCGACATCTTCACCAAAGCTCTTCCAAGAGAACGCTTTGAGTTTATTCTTCCACGACTTGGCTTGAAAAGCCTTCAACCGTAACACTCAAACGCCTTCAGGAGGAAGACGAGGAGTAAAGGTCTATCTTCATCTATCTCTTGTAAATATTTATTCGAAAAACAAAATACAAAATTATAAAACTTTCAAAATCAAATAGAAAAATATAAAACTTTCAAAATCCATAAAAATTTAAAAATTCAAAAATCTTCAAAAATATTGTCATTTTGTCATGTTTTTCTCGATTCGATTATATCTACGGTTTTGTGTTGTCATTCAAAGAATGACACGGGACTTTAGATGTTGTTCGAATTTTATTAAAAATATATATATATATATATATATATATAAAAAATATATAAAAATATATATTTGGGAGAAAGAGAAAATGGTTTATTGTCATTTTCAGCAATAACCCGGTTTTAAAAGAAAGAATGAGCCATGTTTTATCATGTTTTCAAAATTCCATGCTCGATTCTATAAACATTTATCTGCTGAAAACTAAGCGCTTTGAAAAATAACTCGGTCTCTATTTTTGATAATCATCGGACTTATTTGTCAAAATCTCTATCTCTCAATCAACAACCTATGTCATTGATTGAGGGGAGAATGATTTCAATTAAATTAAAAGTTATTTGGCATTAAAATGTTTTCAAAAGATAATCATGCATGTTTTATCAATGGAGTTTAAAGTCTTAAAATCCGATCCTTATCAATTAAAACGCTTTCATAATCAAGTCACAATTCTCCTTAAAAGCTTTCAAAATCAATTTAAATCTATAAGAGATCACAAATCTCAAATGATTTGATAATTGTGATCGGGGGAGAATGTGTGATTTAAATTGGATTTAAACTGATAATTCGGTAAATGGTTTTATAAGGATGTACATGTTGTCCTTCCCACATGTGACAAACGATTTCAAATTTTCAATGCACATGTTGAGGGGGAGCATCTATCTTAAACCTATGATTTGAAACGTGATCATTTATCTCAATGTGCGTGTTCCTCTAGTATGTGCAAAACTCTTTTCAAACCTCGAGGCACATATTGAGGGGAGCAAACTTATGAAAACCTCATCCTTCCCGGAAATGCTTTATCTACTTGATTTGATGTGGGAAGTGATGTTGATATCTTTAGAAAATGGTAATCAAAGAAGTTAATTCTTCCTCTTGCCTCGTGTGCAAAACATTTTCAAATACTTGATGCACATGTTGAGGGGAGCACTATTCTAAAAATATCAAAACAATTCAGTACAAAATGCTTTGATAATATATCACAAGTATCCGGATTGATTTTCAAATGGTTTTCAATTGGTTCCATATGGCGTATGAACAATACCAAAAAGACCGACCAACTTTACTTTATGTATGGTGATATAAGGATGATAAGGTTAGGTTTGTGTTCCCATGATCCGCCGTAACCGGAGGGATCTACCCAGGACTATCCACTAGTTAGTGTAGAGTTCTTAGGTATGATGATAAAAGGAGAAAATGAGATATGGGAAGAGTGCGGATCGAGGACCGAGCTAGTATTGGAACAAACCCAACAAGGTTCTTGCAATGAAGTCTCGGTAAGCATCGAAGGGTTGAAGAATTAAAAGAATTGAATGAGAAAGGGTGAAAACAAATAGCCTCCATTTATTCAACCTTAGGCGTAAACCGGGTTCAATTCATATGCTACTCGATGGTAACATCGGTATTGAAGACAAGACGTCATGGACCCAAAGGACGACCGCACTTCAACTTTCCAAACCACTCAAGTTCCTCTTAAAAGGACTTGTTTCATTCTCACGGGAACCGACATTATCTATCGACTTTCTCTTAGAGATTGTTGATATTGAAGAAGGAGACCTCTCCCTAGTCTCCCGCACAGATCCAAATATGCACAAATTGAGTCTAGAGCCACGAGATCATCAATAAATCTCATTAGGACACTTTCAATGAAGACTCTCTGCTTCACACAATGTGGAAGAGAGATTATATCTTGAGTCCCACGATTATCCTTGTGGTATTGCCGTAACATCCGAGTGATGTGTTTACATATTCACAATGAAGATGGAAAGCCTTCGAGCCAACATCAAACAAGCTCCCGGTAGGTGGCATGTGAGATCTATTGTATGGATCAACCATGTGACAACCGAACGAAACAATGGGGCGATTCAATCTCTTGAATCAATCTCGGTTCAGTTATGGATTGACGGATACCTTTGAAAACCGGTCTTTGTGCTTAACAACTCTTTTCTTAGCACATCGACCGTGTACTCATTTTTCAAACCAAAAGGTGTTTTTATGATTGATAATTGATTTTCAATAAAACCTTCGTTGTATTGCAAAACAATTTCTATTGAGCAATACACGATTGTTTTTCAAATCTCTTTCATCAATCGATGGACTTAAAATTATTGGTTCACTCACTCCGTGTTGTCTTCTTTGAGATGTTCCGGTTTGAGAACAACTAGAGCAACGAAACCCCGTCAAGGAAATTCTTGAATTATACATGATCACAGGAAGTACTTGTATCGATCAACGGGGAACCGTGGGCGTGTACCTCAATTCAACGAAGTGATCAAAGACACTTTCGCGATTTATTGCTAATGTTGTATGCGGTACGCCCGACGCTTTAAATGATCGTAATGAAGCGGTCAATCCATAGCCGCATGCTCACTTAACACATTCAACTCAAAAGAAATCATGATTAGTGCATCAATGACTCGATATTTTCACTCCATGCTTCGCTACGCCGCCAATATCATGACTCAACAAAAGCTTCCGCCACTCGATGAGAAGATATCATGATCCGTAATGTGAGCATGTCGGTCCGAATGTCACAACATCACATAATACCAACTCCACAATGGATGTCACGAGATCTTTGATTGTCGATAATCTTTATAGTCGGCTCAAATTTACTATCACATGGATCAAGAAAGACCTCCACTTGAAGTAACCAAACATGCAATGTGAAGAATCAATGACTACGAGCTTAGGAACAAAGGACTACATCAAGAATGCAAGAACAATTTTTAATGTAATATCTATTTGTATTCAATGTAATTTTGGTACATGATTGAGGTGACCTCCCTTAGGGGAGATTGTTAGGAATTAGAATTCCTGTATTAAAGAGTCGGTCACCTCAAGTATATGTAATCGTTAGAAAGCTCGTAGTCGTAGTTATTTTAAGTTAAGTAGTATTTAGTTAAGTAACACCGTGGAGGATGGACGGGTCTTTACCCACTGTATGCCCGATCCATGCCCGATGTGTGGCGATTTATGTAAGACTATAAATACTCTCTACCTTCCAAGGTAGAGTTGGAGCTCATAATAATATCTTTCACTTTCTCTCACTAAGTTCCCTAAACCTCTAACTTTCTCTCTCTAGAATTCCATTTATACGCCACTTGTTGTTATGGTTTGATGTGTATGTGAAAACTTATATCCAACACTCTCCATGAGGGGTGAGGTGAATCATTTGGCTAGTTGTATTGTTTTGTTCTTATCAATAAACTTTGTGTTTTCTCCTCCTCTCTCTAGTTTTATCTCTGAAAAAGGATGAAGATCTTCATCTTCTTCCACCAACCTAGAACCTCCAATGTAACCACATAAATATTATAGTAGGGAGTTTGATTGACAAGTTTGGAGAACCATTCAAATCGTTTTATCTCATCTAGCCGTACGGGTTGATCGCCTTTTTCTCCTTGCCTTGATGAAGATTCGAGTTGAAAGTTTGGGGAGACCTTCAAAAATTTAGCTTCATCCAAGTAAATGTGGTCCGGAATCGCTTTGACACCTTTGTTGAACAGGATCAGTTGGAGGAGGAGCAAGTAACCCGACGCTTTACGCTTCGTAAAGATCTTATCTTCATCGCTTGGCCATTATATGTTTAAGTCCAATGCGACGATGTTTGGATTGTAGACATTTGTGTCACAAGCTTGGCGAAATTCATTACTCTAGTCACATCGGGATCGGTCGGATTGATTGTGAAGAAACTTGTGAGTATATTTTCTTGGCGATTTGCATCAGATTTGGATAAAGTTCTCCAAAACTCCTTTGTGACTTTAGAGGTGATATCCGAAGGTACTTGTTAGTGTAACCTTCGATCATTTTTTCAGTTCCTCTTGACGATGACTTCTCATGAATTCTGGATAAACTTCCTTTCCTCTTGCATCTTTTCATTCTCGTCATGTAAGTCTTGTATTTGGTCAAGAAACCAATTCAGTTTTCAGGAGCATGTCCTTCTTTTCGACTTGTTGGATGACTTTCACAATTCTTTCATGAGTATGAGAAATCCAAGATCGAGGTGGTTTCTTCTTGATTTGGATGTTGATTTGGTTGACTTCTTTGATGGTGGTGGTGAAGAGTGAGATGAAGAGTCGATGAGGAGGAGACATGAGGAGACTCGGGGTCCTTGGAGGTTCGTATAGTTTCCTTGGAGCGAGTTCGTGAGATAATGTAGGACTTTTCGTTAGCAGTATTTACTTGTCATAATCAAGCATCTTTATCTTTCTCGGACTTCTCGCTTATCCTTTTCTCAAACTCATATTCGATAGTATCCTCCACAAGCTTTTGTTGTTGCACAAGAGTGGTGGCACCAGCATCCCTTATCGGGTCGATTAACCGCATCAGAGTTGGTGAAGAGTGGCAAGACCACTTGATCCTCGGGGCCACCCATTTGGTCTTTTGCAAATTCTTCACTTTTGAAGGTGTCTAATGAATTTAAACTTCTTCTGTATGAAGTATCCAGTTGCTCTTCATCACTTTCGAGCTTCTTTCATAGGGCACAAGTGCAGAGTCTTCCCTTTGCCATGTTCGACTTGAGGACTTGGAGGTTTCGATACTAATGGAGTGTCATCCTTGCGCTTTTGAGTATGTAATCTCTTCTTCCGATTCAAGACCTTGAGCTTTCATCCACAAGCTTTCTTTGCGGTTCGGTGTGGGAATAGGTTCGACTTCCTTACGGAACAATCCTTTTACGAGGAGGATTCCTTTGGGAAACTTCCTATAACTCTCGTAACTTCATGCACTTCCAAGACTTCCTCTTACGGTTCTCCGAGTAGGTGTTCCAAGACTTTTCATCAAGATGACCAACTTTGCCTTCTTTACGCTACCCGATACCTTTTGTATGTTTCAAGCCTTTTGATTTCATTAGTCGGAAGGTGATCGTAACACCGCACCTGTTTCTTTGTTGACGATTCCTTGATTCTCGATAGATAGGATGGGCTCGACCAACATGTCGTGATTGTTGGGGTCATTGAGCCTCTTGGGGATATCGGGATGAAGTCCAAGTGCTCTGGATCAACAATTTTGTGTATCCGACATAGGAATCTTTGAGCCAAGATTCTTGTGAAATGACATCATGTCATCCCATATCGATGCTTGATTTCAATGTCCTTCTTGTTGATTAATGACCGGAAGATTTGTAGTTTCATGAGCTTGAGATGCTCATAGCCACCGTCACGACCGAGACCGATTTGGTGATGATGATGTAGAGGGTTCTCCACGGTTGAGGAATGTTCTTAAGCTCCACATGAGTGCTTAGTAATAATTCCTCGAAGCTTCATCATAGCCAATATCAATCGAGAATTGAAGACCTGCCTCTTGAGGTGTAGCAAAGAAGTCGGTTGGCACGATGTGGAATGATAAGAGCTGACCCAGTAAGTCTGCAGGAGTGATGGTGACTTGTTTGTGATTAAGTGTCACATTCACAAAGCGCTTTGACTGTGATCCTCTGCATAGAATTCTAGAATTATTGAATGTAGATTTACGGTACTATAGCGAGTGTGAGAGCATGTTTTGGTAGGGATGATTCCTTAGAATATCCACATCAATGAGACAAGAAGATTCTCGAGCATGTGAGGGTTTCAAAGTCAACCCTAAGGTTGTTCTTTCCAATCTTTCTCGGATAGCCATTAGTGGAAGATGTCGCAATTGTTAGAACATCGGTGCATCCACATTCATTTGTTGACCATGTCGTGATCCGAAATAACATTAGCCAAAAGAACCAACATATCGAAAGACATAATGTTAGTCAATGTAAGGTTTTATTGTCTAATTATTGAATGTACGGTGTTAATGATTGTTCTGAGTCCTAAGTCACTTGTTTGTCCAATAGTCCAATGATGTCGTGAAACGTTTCGTGAGTTAGTTAACTTTAAGTTTTAAAGTTTATGTTATCACTTATAGTTCACAACATATCAAATGTTTAAGTTTATTAGTGACATTATTGGTTTCGTGACGATATGATTTGTTTATTAACAAGTTTGTACACGTAACAATTCATAATGAAGGTCAATCAAGGCTTAGGCGTAGATTTGGCAAAGTTAAGCATAAGCAGGTCATGATATACGGCGAGAGCGAAAGCTTACGCGTGGGATCCTAACTTCAGCGTAAGAAAAGTTACAGCGTGAGGAAAAGGGACCTTAAGCGTGGAGAGCTTACGGCGTAGGCGTATATAATCCTTACGCGTAAGGCTTACTCGTAAGAGTAGACCTTATGCGTGAGAGTCATTGTTCCACGCATATCCTTCACGGGATACGCGTAGTCCCATTGTAGAACCTTACGGCGTAATAGTTACGCGTAGGATTTCTCTTACGCATAACTATCCACGCGTGGGGTGATCCTTATCGTAGCGTAACAAAGACCTTGATTACGAGTTTTACGGTAGCAATCTCGAAATAAAATCATCATATCATCAATCTTAACACATATATTCATTCTAAAACAAGTTATGGCATGAAAGCTTGTTAAACATGTTACGCGAGAAAGTCATACGCGAGGTCAAAACCCCAAGGGTTATGAATTACGATAAGATTTCTAACCATAGGATTTGCACCAAACGTTTTACGGTAGGTCTTAGGTGTTGTGAGAGTCTAATAACCAAGTTTTAACATCCAATTCGTGGTGAATCAAAATACCCAAACTCAAGAATATTAAACCCTAATACCTAATTTAAGACTTAATTAGTGTTTACGGGTTGTTATAGAACCGGATATCATTAATTCAACATGATATGAACATTACACAACAATCTTTTGACCAAAACCTTCACATTTGAAAACACCCAATTCGACTCAAGAACCCTAATTTTGAAAACCATCAATTCGTGTTTCGGGTGGACTTAGAGGATAAAATTAGTATCATTGATGTTGAAGACATGTTTAGACACAATCTTTTAACCACAAACACACGTTCTTGATTGTGAGTTCATACGCATATGCGTAGACCACTCAAACAATCATATACAAAATTTGACCGTTGGATTTGTGTAAAAATCAAAACCTATGTTTGTAAACACGTTAAGATCATGAAACAACTTACAAATTGATGATCGAAACACTGATTTTGAATGCAATTTCGTAGGATTGTTTAGGTTTATGAGTAATAAATGTGATGAAAATGTTAGGTGGAGAGTGTTTTTATTAAAATGACTTTAATATTTTGACAGTTTTGGTCCCTCCACCTTTTCCTTTTTCATACAAAGCCTTTTAACTTCCATTTTGGTTACCAAACAAAGATTTTGATAAAGAAACTTGACGACACTCCCCCTCGACTTAAGTAAATAATGAAAGGTTATAAATTTTAGTCCGAGGAGTGTCATAAAACCAGAAATTTTACCACCATTGATAAAAGAAACAACGGGATAGGATAACATGCAAGTACACTAATATTTTGAAATAGTTAAGTAAATTTTCTCCCCTCAACACATGATCGGAAAAATATGAATTTTGAAAGATTAAAGTGTTGTGGAAGAAATGTACTTGCCATGTTGAAAGAAAATTAGATTAGAAGAATATTTTTGTTGTTTTATAAGATTTTATATTTTTGTATTTTGTTTTGAAATGTATTTACAAAAGATATTTTGGTGTTTGACAGGTTTTAAGACTGTTTTAGAGGTCATCCAATTCCTCTTGAGTCAAACACCTCATACCAATCCGGTGGACCAACTCATTAAACCTAGCGGGAGGCAAGGCTTTGGTGAGAAGATCGCCAATTGGTATTCTGCACCAATAAGTATAATTCAACTGCACTGCTCCACGTGGTCCTTGATGAAATGATAGCGAAGATCGATGTGCTTTGATTTCGAGTCTTTGAATCGGGTTGCACGAGATCGCAATGGCACCGATTGTCGCAAAGACATCGAGATTCTCATCAAATACGTAACCATAGTCTTTGAGTTGTGTTCTCATCCGGATGACTTGAGCACAACACGCGGACATGGCTACATATTCTCGCCGGTTGATGACGATGATGTACAATCGCTTCTTTGATTGCCAAGACACCGTTTATCACCAAGAAATTGTAGTGCTCTCAAGTACTTTTCCGTGAGTCTAAGCATCTTGCGTGGTCGGTGTCTCAAAAGCGATTAGTTCAAACCGAATCCTTCGGATACCGGATCCCCAAGTTAATGGTTCCTTGATGTATCGGAGGATTCTTTTAGCCTCGTAGAGGTGGGTTTCATTGGTCGCGATCGATAACGGGAGCATAGATAAGCGGCAAAGACAATATCAGTCTCGCTAGCTGTTAGATACATGAGAGACCCAATAATACTACGGTATTTTGTAGGGTCAACTAATTTCCATGTAAGTCAAGATCTAGCTTCTTGGTATGAGCCATTGGTGTTGCATAAGTATCACGTGTTTTCATTCCAAATTTGTTTAACAATTCAAGGGCATATTTGGATGACTCAAGAAAATACCACGGGTGATTGATGAACTTGTAATCCTAGAAAGAACGTGAATTCACCCATCATGGACATTTCAAAATTTTTCTTCATTAGTTTTGCAAAAGCGATTGAAAACTTTTATGTGTAGACCCAAAATGATGTCATCCACGTAAATTTGAACAATTAAGATATGTGCCCGTGATATTGTATAAAAGAGTAGGGTCAACCGAACCTTTGGTGAAATTATTAGCAATGAGGAAAGATGATAGCTTATCGTACCATGCCCGAGGGCTTGTTTGAGACCATAAAGAGCTTTGTTCGGTTTGTAGACATGGTTCAGAACTCGGGATCAACGAATCCATCGGTTGGTCGACATAAACCGTTTCTTTAAGTTGTCCATTGAGAAATGCAGTTTTGACATCCATCGAAAGACCGTCATATTCATATGAGCCGCGACGCGAGAAATATCCGAACGACCTCAAGACGAGCAACCGGAGCAAAAGATTCTTCAAAGTCTATACCTCTTCCCGACGATAACCCTTAGCAACTAGACGTGACTTGTTTGGATGACATTCCTTCAAAGATCCAATTTGTTCTTCCAAATCCATTTTAGACCAATGACGTAAACCCCGTTGGTCTTTCAACCGTTCCCATACTTCAAGACATTTGAATTGGTTGAGTTCTTCTTGCATGGATTCAATCCATTGTCTTTTGTCATTCGTCTTTAATGTTTTTAGGCTCAGTTAGCGACGGTGAGTGCATAAATGCAATGTTCACCATCCGAGTGAAGACGTTGTCTCGTAACGATTGGTTGATTCGGGTTGCCAATAATATTAGCCGAGGATGGTCTTTTGTCCATTTATGTGTAGAGGGTTGATGTTGATATACATTGTGCGATTCGAGGATTCAAATGGTTTGTTGAAGATTCCGCGACATCAGTGCAAGCAGACTCATTAGCAAACGGGTTAAAGAACTCATTTGGATCAAAATCTGCAGTGGCGGTACTTCATTCGAATATCATCACCGGTTCATCATTGTTGGAAGCGGTTTGTTCAACTGTTGTGTTGGAGTCAATCGGTAGGTGCATCTTCAATGAGTAGTTGTTGTAGCAGTGTATCGTATAGGAATATTATCGGGTTGTGCTGTGAAACATTGGATACACCTTGAGCACGTTCATCAATATCGCCACCGAGCAGTAGGAGCAAATAACCTTTCCATTTGTTGACGAGTGAGTGGGGCTTTGTTCGGTGATGATGGGGTTGAGGAAGTTTAAACGGTTGTGACCGGTTCTAAGTTGTTATACTCGAAGCCATTTCCGTGAGTTCATCAAAATGAGCATGAATCGCTTCCATCACCATTTTTGTACGACGATTCCGGATCCGGTAACCTCTAGAATTCTCACAAGTATCAATAAAGACTCAATGTCGGCTTTGGCTTTGAGCTTTTAAAATCATCACGATCATTATTCGGATAGCAAAGGGATCCAAATACATGAAAGTGTTTGAGATTCGGTTTATGGTTGTAGACAAGCTCGAAAGGTGTTTTGTTGTGGCGTTTGTGATCATAGAACGGTTTTGAGTATAGCATGAAGTAGATCTGACTTTTGCCCACAAGTAATCTGGAAGTTTAGCATTGATTAACATTGTTCTTGCAGCTTCCACTAACGTTCGCTTTTCGTCTATTCACGACTCCTGTTTTGTTCGGTGTACGTGCAATAGATGTTTGATGTGAATTCCACTTTCTCATAAAATTCTTGAAGGGTTTGGTTAACAAATTCGGTTCCTTTGTCTGCTCGATTAGCCCGACGGTGTTGGAGTGAACTGTATTTTCATGAGAAAGGTGATGATCATTTGTGGAGCTTGGTCTTTGCTTCAAGAAAGTAGACCCAAGTCCATCGTGAGTAGTCATCAACTATTACTAAGATGTAGCGTTTGCCATTGATCGTTTGCACGCGCATCGGGCTACATAAATCCATGTGAAGAAGATGAAGCACATCTCGAGAGTCGTGTTCCACCTTTGAAGGAAAATGAGCAGCGAGTGCTTTTCCCTTGTTCACGGTGAGCAAAGGTGATCTTTTGAATATCGGAATCGTGGGAGACCTTCAACTAGTTTGTGTCGAGCAAGGTTGGTGATGGTTTGAAAGTTTAGATGTGAGAGACGACGGTGCCATAGCCGGATTTTGTTGATGTTGCCTTTGAAAGTAAGCGGATGGGAGATGAAGCAACCATGTCTTGCATAGAGATAGTGTAGAGACTAGAATTACGCGAGCAGGACATAAGGTCATTTCCTTGTAGATCGCGAATGAAACAAGTTTTCTCCGGAAAGCAACCTCCAAATCTCCATCACAAAATTGACCTATTGAAAGCAGTTGTGATTGAGGCCTTCCACATAGTAAACCTCACGATTTCGATGTTCCCATTGACATAGTCTCAGTAGCCCATGATAGTCACAAGTGATCATTCCCGAACCCGGCGGTGCCAATGAACTTTGCAATAAAGTTTGATAACGCTTAAGGTTGCCTATCATGTGTCGGGAGCATCCACTATCAACAATCGAGAGAATGATCGTATCACTGCATTACACACGCAGACGACACGGATGGAATAGAGTAGATGTGGAACCCGAAATGTTAGAGGGTTCCAAGAAGGTATATTAGACATACACACATTAATAATTTTAGGCATCCATTTAAATCCTAGTGTGTTATATATCCATTTCGCCATCTATAACTACTCTTTCGTTAGTCTTAGTGAATGCACTAGGTGGTACTACATTCTTAGGAGGTGAAACCGAGCTACGAGGACAAGAATGCTTGCCTTATAATCTAAAGAAGGCGGTCTACCAAGCACGGACTTAGAATGATTAGTGGGCTTAGAGGTATTCGATTCTTAGGATTCAGAATCGAGAGATTATAGCTTTAGCAACACATTTGTCATGACAATCGAATTCATACTTTTACGACAAATAACACAAGGTGCATCGATTGAATATCAAAAGTGCTTAAAGGTTTAGCATTCGTTACATCACTATTTCTATTACATTTGCGGGACTTAACATCTATAGTGGAAGCAACGTGAGTCTTATTCATAGTCCTAGGGTGTTCTTCTACTTTAGCATTCCTTATGGATCTTTTCTTAGGTCGCAACTTCCTATTCTTCGATTGAGTGCTCCTAGGCGTGAAGTGCGAACGTTTGGAAAAGACGCAACTATTCTGTTTCAAGAGAAGGAAGCACGTTAGCAACTTGTGATTTGGCGTAGGGATTCTAGGTGCACGATTACTAAGTGTGGTGGTGCTATTCTCTTAATCACGGTAGGCGGAAGTTGTTCATACTTTCCTAACATTTCTCTTAACTTAGAGATAGTGTGAATCAAATCTTGATTTTCGAGCGAATATTACCAAACAAAATGCATGACTTCTCTAGTGTGATCAAGATAGTGATCAAGTTCGTTTGATGCTTCATGACGAGTCTTATTGAGTAAATCAAATATGACACCATATTCTGTTTAACTTTACAAGTTCTTATTCATATTTTGAGATTTGACTTTTCAAAGACACGCTTTGATCATCCATTGCTCAATTTTAGGATCGAAGATTTTGCACACAATCGAGCGATTTTGTTTTGAAAAGCAAGTTGTTTATTGTGAATATCTTTTGACACCAATTAAGACGACGCTTGCATAGGAAAGTTCGTTAAGCAATCGTTCATTTTCGACTTTTAAAGACTCGATCCGAAGCACATTATCGGTGTTCTCAACGATTACACTCTTATCAATGATGTCGCAGAGATATAATCGATGCATGTGGCAAAGAATTGAATAACACAACATTATGGATATCAAGACGGATAACATCTTTCAAGAGTCTATCAACATCTTTTCTCAACATTTTCTTTTTACGCTTAGTGTTAGAAATAGATGTTTCGCATTTTCTCGAAAACGACCTTCATTACTCCAAGTTCCTTATGAAAATCCTTTTCCCAAGCTAATGCACAACTTTTCAAATTTTTAACGTTAGGTAAAAGATTTTTCGAAAAATGTCTCTTTGTTCTCATGAGGCGATTGAAAATGATCAATTTTGATTTCGAGCGATATTCTATCTCATGTTGTAAAATTTTGAGGTCGACCATGAAAATGTCAAAATATCTAAGAATTTTTCGATTTTCGTGTTTTGAGTTTACTTCATCGATGGAAGGTAAAGGACCATAAATTTGTGCATAATCGGTTGGGGATTAACATTAGAAGACTCGGTGTTTTGATGATAACCCTTGGTGTGTTAGAAGAATCCGTTGGTGTGACAAAAGTGACCGGTTTTGAATAATTAAAAGGTTTGTTGTAAACAATGCTTTTAATTTTGATCGACTCGTCTTCTGCATCTAATTCCTCTTGACGATGATATTCAACAACACTCATAACAAGATCATTAATTTTATATTCTTTGAAACTTGAGATTTGGTTTGAATGTTTTTAGTGAAAGCTTTGGTTTGTAATCGCCTAGATTTGGTCCATGTCCTTTTGGATTGGGTTTTAAAGTAAACTTTTCAATAGTCAGCATCGATTCACCATGTTTGTAAACAACGCTTTAAACTCTTTAAGTTTGTTTTGCAAGCCAACAATTTCTTCAAGAAGGTCATCTACTCGATTCGTTGAATGCTTTTGTATCTGGAGAACTGTTTTTGACAAGTTAACAACTCGACCTTAGCTTTTGATTTTCCAAGGTGAGAGCGTTAATTTGATTTTATGTTCATGTTTCGATTGTTCTATTTCGAGACAACAAAGCATTCTTCAAGCGGCTAGATCACGATCTGCTTTCTAAATATTTTTCGTTTGATGAGATTTTGCAAAGCGACTTCAAAACCTTTGTCACGGTTTTCTTGAGTTTTGAAAAAGTTGAGTTGCATTTGTAAGTATTCAAAATCCTTGGTTAATGAGTGCATTTTTACTTTTAAGGTCCGATTTAATGCAACACATTCTTCAATTTGGGATTGTTGGTCTTTGGTAATGAACAAGATCTGGATGAGGCAAGGTTGGCGTGAGTCACAACATGATCATTATTTAGATCCTCAAGTATAACCACGAGTCAATTTGATTATCAAGGAAACCATAAGGTCATCTTGATTGTCAAATGTAACTACGGGTCTATTTGAAAATCGCCGTAATGAGATGTAGATGACTCGTTTTGAACATTCGAGTCGTGCGGATTCGGATATTGGCGGAGATATTAGTTCGAGATATGATGATGGTTTGTTCGGTACCGAGACAAGCCATCGTTGTCATATCTTGGGCCTGTTTCACTCATGTGTAACTCTTGCATATTAGCCATCAACATAACAAATGATTAGCCTGCAAGTCCTCCATATCATCATCTGAGTCTCGCATCGTCATAAAGCTCGTTTTTGTCCGTGAGAGATCCACCACTTCATCCTTAAGAGCCAAAAGTAAAGCCTCTTTGAAATAAGCACGCCCCTAGTTCTCGGCTTTGGGCATGCATTAGCCAGTGTCCTTCTCATTGTAGTTGTAGCATCAAGACCATTTAGCCGATTCTCGAGAATTTCCTGCTCCACCACTGAGCTCGTTGTTATTCCTACCCAAGCATTAAACCCTTGACCACCGCCCATCCGACGACCATAGTCACGATTCTAAACTTCAACATGTCCATTGTTCACAACAGCTTGAGTCCGTGTGTTAGAGGAGGAACGATTGTTGGATTTGTTGGTATAACGGCCAAAAGCATTAGCAATCATAACAAATCCTTGTTGCAATGCTTCAAACGGATCGATTTCCTTAGTAGTTTCACCGACATATGCTTAAGCATTGTTGTTGTTGTATGGAACCAATTGATTTTGTTGAGGTTGTTCTTTGTGAAGGTGTGGTTGAAGCAGTTGGTTGAGTTCTTTGGTTGAGAGGATAATTTTGTTGAGCATACAAGGCAAGTTGTTGATTTTTCGGATGTGACCGTGGAGCGGTTTGTGCACGGAGAATCCTTTTCATTTCAACTTCCTTTTGATGAGGCTTCAGTAATCGTACAACAATCCGTAAGACGATGATGCATATCCTTCGCAGACGGAGGAAAATAACATACTTCTCCCATTCTGGACCAAGACTAATTTGGAACTTTGTATTGACAGCAATACGTGGCATGATGATGTTGTGTTTATCCAAATCATTGATGATGTCTGAAAATCGATGATGATAAGACTCAAGTGTCTCCCTAGGTTCAATCATGAAGTGTTCATAAGCCAGATATATTTTGGATTCCAAATCCTCCTGATTGAGTACAGTTCCTTCCATGAGTAGATGAATTTGTTCCCACATTTATAGTGCAGTCTTTTGAGCATCAACACTACGAAGAATTGGGTTAGGTAATCCTAAAAGGATATATTGCATTGCAATCTCATCAGCTTCATAGTGTAGAAGTTCTTGTGGATTCAGATCTGCAACAGTAGCAATGTTTGTTTGTTCATCTCTTGGTGGAGTAGCAATAGGATCTCCGGGTATAGTGATAGTAGGCATCTGAAATGGACCTTCCAAGATAACCTTCTTTAAGAACTTGCCATGTGGCTTCTTCAGATCATAAAACCTAAGGAATCTAAGCATCCATTGGTCGTAATTTCCTGGAGTGAGCATTGGAGGTCTATCAAGTGATCCAGCCTCATGAATTGATTGTTGGCTACTTAAAGCTTCACACATTTTGCCAAACCATGTTGGTTCCTTCATAGTTTTCCTGGATGGATGTTGATTGTATGAGTCTGTGTAAGGTAGTACTTGAAAACTAGGTGGTTGTTGAACCATTTGAGGTGGTGGAATTGCACCAAGTTGTGGAGTATGTTGTTGATTAAATTGTTGTTGATAAAATGCTTGTTGTTGATTCCATTGTTGATGTTGTGGAGTTAATTGTTGTTGTTGTTGATGATTATAAGTGTGAGGGAAATAGTTAGAGTATGGTGGTTGAGACATGTTGAAAACTTGTGTTGGTAAAAATGGATCTTTGTAGTCGAATGAACCTTTGATGAAGAAGTATCCTTAGCGTAGAAATCACAATAGCCAAGTAGCACTTATGCGTAAAACACCAAAGTTACGGCGTAATAATAAGGAGTTACGCGTAGATTTAGCTTACGCGTAAGTAGGGAAAAGACGCTAAAGTTATGCGTAGACAAAAGTTAGGGGTAGAAAGTTAGGCGTAGGATTATCTTATGCGTAAGACTAGGCTTAGCGTAAGATAAATCTTATCGTAGGATTTCACGCCGTAAGCTTATGCTTATGCGTAAAATTAGGGTTTTGCACAAATGATCTTTTACACTATCACAAAGTGCAAAAGATATCCAAAGTCGACGTATTTTCGGACTTATCCAAGTAAGAAAACACGGAGTAAACCACAAAACGAAGATCAAACCAAGGAATAACTTACGCGTAGGATTAGGGTTTTGCTACGCGTGGGATTACTCGTAATTTTGATTTTTGCCCAAAGATGTTTCTAAACCGGTTTTGTGTGATGAAATAGCTTCAATAACACCAAAAGACACAAAAGTGTGAAACTTGATGATCCAAAGCTCTTAAAACAAGTTATCGTAGGACTTAACCCTCGCTCAAAAACTAGTAGAAAAACAATGATCCACACATAAAGTTCCAAACTTTTGCCAAAACAAGAAGTTTAACACCTTATAAGGTTGAAAGGACAAGAATCTTGGATTAAAAAGTGTAAAAATATGCTTTTGATCAAGCCAAAGTTATGGATACGCAAGTTAAGCGTGAGACCAAACTCACTTCAAACAATACGCTCACTCAACTATTAGGCGATTGATACCATCGTTAGGTCACTAGTTTTACAAACACAAGTAATATAGAAAGAGATAAAGCGATTGAACAAGTAAAACACACACACACACACGATATAAAGCACGGTTAGGCATAGATGTGTAATGAGATAAATAACTTGAACAACCAACCTTTAAATGAAGGTTTACATAAGGTATTTATAGGAGGAAAGCTAGGGCAACAATGTTGGATCGATGTACTCTAACCAAACTAACTTAAATAGCTTGTTAAGGTTTAATAACCTCGGATAAATCCTAAGTTATTAACAATGAAACACCGAGCAAACTCTATTAAGTATGCGGAATTTACTTAACAAAGCTAAGAAGAATATAACTTTAACTTTCAACGATTTTATTAATAACTCTAAATCGCTTGTTATGCGACTCTTTAACAACTCTAATAATATCGAACTCTCTAAAACTCTAATGATACGCGCGTACATCTAATGCCAATCTAGGGTCCTTTTATAGGCTCAAGGATAACCCTAGTCGGTTTACAATTTGTATCCTTGTACGACAAGTAATCTAATAAAGAATATTCTAGAATTACAAAGCTTTCCATAAACGAATATAGCAGTTCTTTTAGCCTTGCAAGATACTTTGACTTTGACAACAAAGATTTTGACTTCTTCTTTAGCAAGACTTTGACTTTTCCAAGTACTTTGTCATTCTTCAAGACTTTCATATCCCAACAATCCTCCCTAACTTGAATTCTACTTGCTTGACTTCAAGTTCCTTTGTAATTTATCTTTAGCTTCTCCATCTTCAAGGAAAGATTGTGTCTTTGTCTTTAGATTATATCTTTGTAGTCTCGTGCTTATATCGGTATTATCAAAGTATCTTTAGAATTTATTCTTTTCAACATCATTCAAAGAAGCTCCATCTTTTCAAAGAACACAACAACATATGACAATTTGTACATTAATTCGGTTTAAGTTGCGTCTATTCTCATCACTTCCGGTGTGTAAACTCTGTGAGAGGTGAATCATTGAAAATTTAATGGATTTTGATCTCTTTACCAAAGCCATTAACTCGAGTAGCCAAATGTTTTGGTGTGTAAGACCATGGTACATTGATAACCATATGATTTTAGCAAATCATCGACTATCATGATTTGATTTGTCTTTACCAAAAGTTGTACCCTTTTGGACTAGTTAGTTCTTTCATCTATGGTGAACTAATTACCAAATAATGGTTTTTCCACGCCTTTACCACAAGCCATTTTCTTGTGGGCTAGCCAACTCTTCACATTAAGCGATATGGTGAGTTGATTACCATACAACTTATTAGCAAGTTGTCAACTAAAACGGATTTGAGATATCTTTACGAGCCGTTTGCTCATGGATTAGCCAATCCTTTTGTAACCATGGTGGATTGATAACCTATTGATGTTACCATCTCAAAACCATTTATTTCATTCAACCTTTGTTTCAAAATATTTGTCACTTAACAAAAGGTTTCTTTCAAAAATCATTTAAGCGGTTTAAAGTCGCAAGCAATACTTTGATGAAAGTCTTGTTTGATCGTGATACTTTGAATAAAAGTATCGATATTTCAAAAGAATTTATTCAATTAAAATTCATACCGCTTATTCATCATCATCGACAATAGTAGTCCATCGATAAACAATTTGATGACCATAAGAGCGGTTTCATTGTCTTCTTCAACTTCCATTCCATGCTCTAGCATTCTCCTCATAAGATCTCTTTGTAAGAGGATATCTTTTGTCTGCTAACATATGAATCATAGTTCCATCTTCTAGCTCTAGAACATGTACTCCAGATTCTTCAAAGAATCTCCAGCTAACAATCTCCCAATCTTCTTGGTTCTTCCAAATCTCAAGAGATGCTTTGTTCTTCGATTTCCCAAATAGTTGTGAGATCTCCAAGCAAGACTAAACCAACTCCTTCGATGGATTGTGTTCAAAATAATCTCGCACCAAATGATATAGATGAAATAAATCCACTCTATCTATGATGTGCAATAAATCCCATAGCATGTTGAACACTCAAGCTTTCATCTTCTCTATGAAACATCGATAATTTCCATCCTTGGATTCTACAACTTCAAAAGTAGTTATTGGAGATTTGTTCATCTTCATTTCAACATCATCTTTAGAATACTCAAATTCTACTACTCTTAAGTAATTCCTTAGCTCATCATCATCTCGGATCTTAACTCAATCTTCTTTGATGACTGTGAATCTTCAACTTCGCTTTTTCTTTTTCTTTTAAGCTTCCTTTCTTAACATCTTCTTTCGAGCATCATCATCTTTATAATCCTTGATATTCTCAACACTCTTCTTATAAGCTTCATAATGACTTCATAAAGTTCTTTCATATTAACATAATTCAACTTGTTCAATCCAGTGTATCCTCGACCTTTCAAATAAGCCATCATTGCATTCCTTTCTTTAGCAAGATTTGGTCTTCTTGGTAGAGAAGAAATAGGAAGATGTGATGGTATAACAGCTTCAGCATTTAATTCTTCTTGTAATTTCCTAGCTGCTTCTTCATTCATAGCTTCTTCATTATCAACTTCAGCATTCAGTTCAGCTTGTAGCTTTCTAGCTGCTTCCTCATTCATAGCATCTTGAGTAGCTCTTATCTGTGCTAAAGAAGGTTTCTTTTTCTTCTTTGTCTCTACCAACTTGCCCTTTCCTTTATCTTTTGGATCAATAGCAGGTTGAGAAGCTCTTGGTTGTTCTTCTACAACTCCTGGAATAGTAACACCCCTTGGCTTTGATAAGTCATGCAAGATTTCAGCAATGGTTTCATCATCACTTGCAGTATGTATAGGTTTGGGTGTAGCTTCTTCTTCATGTAAAATAGTTGAAGGACTAGCTTCTTCTTCATGTATAACAGTTGAAGGACCAACTTCCTCTTCAAAATCTAACAACCTTGGAGTAATCAAGTCTTGCCTGAAGGTTTCTTGAAAAGCAGTACTTGGATCTTCAGTACCTTGAACTTCAGTCCTTTCTTCCTCAGTACTTTCAATATTAACATGCTCTTCAGTACCTTGAGGTTCATTCTCCTTTACAACATCTTCTTTCAAATTCTTTTCTTCTAAATTCCTCCCAATTGGACAGAAGATGGTTTTTGAACCTTTGTGCCTTTGGTTTTCTTCTTAAATTCCCTAACAGGTCGTCCTAGCTTTCTTTGAGACTTGACCCATAAACGATGATGTTGAACCAATGGCCAGACAAACTTCTTGAGTCTTCTAAACTTAAGCTTCAATTTCTTAATCTTTGTAGCCTGCTCTTCAAAAGATTTCTTCAATCTTGTCAATTCCCTCGATAAAGCATAGTTGTTGAGAACTTCACCCTCAGATGCCACATCTCCCTCATCTCCTCCAGATGTTTGAAGCCCATCTGTTGAAGTATAATCATTGGGAGAAGATGGCGGATGTTCTTCTTGTTGAGAATCATGAATAGAAACTTGTGGAGATGGTGGAGGTGTAACTGCAACATCTTCTTGAACTTCAATACTTTGCGAAGCAGTACTTGGTGATGCAGTACCTTGTGATGCAGCACTTTGAGAAGCAGTACCCTGTGGAGAAGCAGTACCTTCAGTGTCATCACCCTCTCCAGCCTCATCTCTAATAGCTTGAACAATCTCCATCATAGAAGTAGTTAATGGAGTGTGTCTTCCAGTGAAGAGATCACTTTTTCTCTCCATAAAAGTAAAAATCTTAGCTTGTTGTACCACAACAGGTAGTAAACTTGTAGGCTTTGGTACATCAGCAAGTTGTTTGTTCAAGAACACTTGTATAAACCTTGGATACATCAACCATTTGGATCCATGTGAGATGTGTGAGAGCATTCCATCAAGAATTAGCCTTGAAAAATTGAAAACACGATTTGTAGCTAATCCCACTATAGCAGATGCTATGTTTGACCCAAATTGCTCCCATGAGGTACTTTTAGCACTAATGCAATGAAGCAACACATGAACTAAAAACTTCCAGTGTGGGCAAAATAAGGGTTTCTTGAATGTTTGTTCAGTTAAGGACCCTTCATACCCAATATCTCTGAATGTATCCCAAATCAGTTGCTTATCAAAACGAACAGCCCCTTCTTCATCATCAAACAATAAATCTTCACGAATAGAGGCTTCAGTAATCTTCACAGTTCTCCCAGAACTTTAGCTTGAATATATGAATCATCATTCTCCATATGAACCCTAGCAGTTGCCCAAAATTGTTGAATCCAGGCTCAATGATATCCGGTTCCACTAAAAGTGCATAACTAATCGGCGACCCAAGTGAGATAATCAATGATATCATGAAAGACCACATTAGCTTCAGTCTTTTCTAAATTCGCCACCATGTTGTGTTTGGAAGCAGATTACGATTCGCCATTGATGATTATGTGAACACGAGAAGAGATATGATGAATAATATAGGTGAAAGTGAGAGAAATATGGAAAAGATTATAAGGTATCAATATGAGAGGAAATTTGGAGAGTAGTTATTTATAGGTGGGATTTAAAAATCACATCCCGTAATAACTAAGTTACCGTTAGTGTAGTTTACCCTCAATATGACCGTTGGAACATACTTTGATAAGACAAACAGTTCTTTCCACGTGCAAGTACTTTCCTTTGCAAGACTTTCCAAGCGGTACTTTCATAAAACCAAAATGCAAGACTTTCCCAATTTCCTCTTTACAATAGCAAACACTTTATAAAACATGAATATCCTCCTCAAACAATGCATAGGACTATACTTACACTAAATAGTCCTCCCTTAAATGTAGCTCAGTAGTTAATCATGCCAATGCTCACCACCAAGTGATTAAATCTTGAAACATCAAAGCCTTTGGTGAGTAAATCAGCTACATTATCATCCGTGTGAACCTTGACCACATTAATGAGCCTATGCTCATAACAATCTCTGATAAAGTGATGCCTAATCTGAATGTGCTTTGTCTTGGAATGATAAATTGGATTCTTCACAATGCAAATTGTACTCTCATTATCAATATTGATAGGAGTATTCTTGAAATTGAACCCATAGTCCAAGAGTTGATTCTCGCATCCACAAAACTTGTCCACAACGACTTGCGGTGACCACATATTCTCGCTTCATAGAGGATGTTCTTGCAATAGTCTGTTCTTACATTGCCATGAGACTAATCTTCTTCCAAGATATTGGCATCCTCCGGTTGTTGATCTTCTATCATAGTTATCACCGCATAATCACTATCGAAAAAGCTTCTAAGTGAAAAGGTGAATCCTTTGGATACCACAACCCCAACTTAGGTTGTTGTTTCAAATAACTAAAATTCCGTTTCACTGCATTCATATGAGACACTTTTGGTGAGACTTGATATCTTGCACATAGACAAATAGCAAACATAATATTAGGCCTAGATGCAGTGAGATACATAAGACATCCAATCATAGATATGTACAACTTGACTTCAACAGGTTGTCCATCTTCATCCTTCCCCAATGAGTTGATAGATTTGATAGGTGTAGTAACTGGCTTCATAGTATCAAAATTGAACTTCTTAAGTATGTCAGATACATACTTGTCTTGACTTATGAATATTCCTTCCTTTGACTGCTTAACTTGAAGTCCCAAAAAGAATGTTAACTCACCCATTGAACTCATTTGAAATTCTTTCTGCATCAGCTGCTCAAACTCCTTAACCATGGACTGTTTAGTAGCTCCAAATATGATATCATCAACATACACTTGAACCAACATGATATCCTTCTTGTCTCTCTTGATAAACAAAGTCTTGTCAATGGCTCCCCTCCTGTAACCATGTTGCAATAAGAAAGTAGAGAGCCTCTCATACCAAGCTCTAGGAGCTTGATGAAGGCCATAAAGAGCCTTAACCACCTTGTAGACTTTGTTTGGATGTGCAGGATCCTCAAAACCGGAGGTTGTTTGACATAAACTTCTCGTAATAGTGCCATAGAAAGGCACTCTTGACATCCATTTGATAAACACGAAATCCCATATAGGATGCAAAAGCAAGGAAAATTCGAATTGCTTCAATCCTTGCTACAGGAGCAAATACTTCATCATAATCTACTCCTTCTTCTTGTCTGTAGCCTTGAGCTACTAACCTTGCCTTGTTCTTGATGACATTCCCTCTTTCATCTCTCTTGACTCTAAACACCCATCTTGTACCAATTACCTTCTTTCCATCAGGTAGATCACATAGTACCCAAACTTCTTGAAGTTTAAACTGAAGAAGTTCTTCTTGCATAGCTTCAACCCAACTCTCCTTAGATAATGCTTGAGCTATATTCTTGGGTTCTTCTTGAGAGATAAAGCAAGTGAACAGGCATGTCTGATGATCCTTGTGATTCAATCTGTTTTGTTTATAAACAAAGCTAAGTAAAGCATTGTGAGGTGTAGAAAAACCCTTAGCTTTGTTTCTTGTAAGCACTCCATGAGAAGAAGGTCCAATGATTTGACCAGTAGGATGATCTTTATGAACTTTTAAGGTAGGAGTCTGTGGAACTTCATAATCATCATCCAAATTTGTGTAATCAGCACCTTCATTGGAATTTGTGAAAATACCTTCAGCATCATACTCATCATCAGTATCTTTCAAACCAGGCATGGTAGGATCATCTAAATCATCCAAAGTACTGTCAATAGGTGCAGCAGTACTTTGATCGAAAGTATTGTCACCCAAAGTACTGTAAGTGAACTCTACAGTCTTGTTCTTTTTCTTTGTTGCTTCATAAGCTCTTCTTTGATCATCATTATAAGAATGTGCTAGTACATCTTGAAAAAACATGTGATTGAGTTCCTCTTGAATAGCTTGATCCTCAGTAGATAGTGAGGATTTAGGTTCATCAGTACTTTGCTTTGGATCCACAGGTATGGGTTCTTCATCAGGAACAACATCAGGTCTAATATGAACTCCATGAACAACATATTGTAAATCTTCTCCATTGTGCACAGGTTGATTTTCTTCTCTAACAGGTACATAGTTCATAGAAGGAGTCAAAACTTCAAGATCAAACATCCAATCAGGACCTTTACCCTTCTGATTTTCTTGATCTTCTAAAAATTCAACATGAAGACAATCTTGAACCTTCTTAGTGACTCTGTTGTACACTCTAAAGCCCTTAATGTTGGTACAATAACCCAATAAATATCCTTCTTCTGACTTGCCATCAAACTTACCCAGATTATCAATTGTATTTAAAATAGTTAGAGGGCATCCAAAAGGCTTCATAAATCGAATGTTGGGTTTGTTGCCCATCAGCAACTCATAAGGTGTCTTCATCTGTGGTTTAGTAACTGATACTCTGTTAAGTACATAGCAAGCTTGCTTACGACTTCAAACCCATAATTGAATAGGTAGTTGTGAATCGCTAGCATTGTTCGGCCGCTTCAATCAAAGTCCTATTCTTTCTCTCTCGCAACACCATTACGCTGTGGTGTTCTTGCAATCTTGAACTCCTCTTGATTCCTTTGTTTGCACAAAATTCATCCATAAGCTTGTTCTTGAATTCGGTCCCATTATCACATCTAATACCTCTAACCTTGAGTCTCAATTGGTTTTCAAGTGCTATTATGAGAGTCGAATAGCATCAAAAGTATCATCTTTAAATCCCAAGAAAAATACCCAACCGAATCTCTGCAATCATCTGTCACAACTAAGCAATATTTTTCTTGTTTAGACTTGCAATAGAGACAGTCCAAACAAATCCATGTGTAATGACTCCAAAGGTTCTCTAATAGTCCTCTCCTTAAGCTTCTTGCATGAAGCTTTGTGTTGTTTACCCTTCTTGCACGCCAAACATAAGTGATCATTCTTGTAAGTCTTTGAAGGTAAACCTCTAACTAAATTTCCTTTGACCAGTTTGTTGATATTCTTGAAATTTACATGGCCCAATCTTCTATGCCACTGATGTGCTTCTTCAGATGTTGCTTTTGCCACCAAACATGTGGCTCTCCCATAAGAGTGAAGACTCTTCATATCTAGACTGTACACATCATTGGTTCTTGGTACTCTAAGGACTACCAAGTTATCATCAACGAGCTTGAAATCGGGAAAGGATGAGACATTACGTGTCGTGAATAACACAGATGCTTTTATCACGATTTGAGAGACCGACAATAAGTTGAACTTGAGCTCCTTCACATATCTAACATTCTCAAAATCTATACGCCCGCTTTGATGGTTCCTTTTCGATAATTCTTCCTCCATTGGGATCATTCCCAAATGCAACTCTTCCTCCACTAATAGATCTAAAATCGATGAATCTCCTTGTCTCTGTCATGCTTCCAGAGCAACCACTATCCACAATTAAATGATCTTTAAGCTCCTCTTCTGGGTTGCCCTGCACAAAGATAAAAAAGTTAGTGTCTTTTAGGAACCCAAGCCATTAATGACTTGTGTTCCCCTTGTGGAGTAACAAACTCAAATTCCTTGAGTATGTATCCTTCATAGTTTTTATAGACAGAATCAAGTATTATCTTTTGTTTTAAAACTTGTGGTGGATTTTCAACAAAATTTTCTTTTTCAACCAGAATCTCCTTTTCTTTTTCCACAAAATCATCTTTAACAAAAAACTCTGTTTCACTTTCAGTTGCTGAAAGTACTGTTTGTTCCCCATCAGTACTTTCCTTCTTAACCCATTTGGTTTTAACTTCTGGTGAAGAATCCCTTGATCTATCTACTTTTCTGGAGTTGTAACGCCTTCTAGATTGATAATAATTTGATCTCCTAGGCTTTCCATTCCAAAAAGTGTTTTCAGTACCTTGATTGTTTGAAAATCTAGCAGTACTTTGAGAAGGTACTGCTTGAGTTCTTTGAAAATTATTTGAAGGTACTGGTGATTTTGAAAAAGATCTTCTCTGGTGAGGGTACCTATAGTCTTGTGAAAAGTTGCTATGGTTAACCCTATTTGAGTGAGTCCAGACTGGTTTATTCTCTCTAGGTTTTTGGTTGGTATTTCTGTTCTTTGGAAATTTGCTTAGGTACTCTGAGTGAAAGTCACAGTGCTTGATCAGATGATCAGGACTATAACAAACAAAACACAATTTTTGACCCATACTTCCAAAATTTCTTCCTCTATGTCTATGACCAAAACTATTCTGTCTTCTAGGTGAATGATTAAAACTGTTTTGACCAAAGTTATCCCAAAAAGGTTTAGCAGTACTATTTTGAAAAGATTTTCCTAAAGGTACTGCTGTAGCAGTACTTTGAGTAGAAGGTACTGCTTGACTTTTAACATCATTATCCTTAGGGTTTTCAACAGTTTCTTTTGGGTTTCAGACCTAGATTGACCAATTAGCTTTTTCCTAAACTCTAGACTGTCTACACCAAAACGAGAAACATCAGGCCTAGGGGTTGATGAATTCCGATGGGATGGGGACCCAATGATAACCATTGTCTTTCTTAAACTCGGGAGGTGTTTCACTAATCGATTCCTCATTACTAGATGTGTCTACATAATTAATGAGTTCATCATCACTAGTGGTTATATCCTCTAAATCTAGGTCATCACTATCACTAGATGGATTCTTCTATGTTATCAAAGTCCATACCAAAACCTAAGCCGGTTCTAATGTAAGCTCTTCTCTGTTTTTGAACATAAGTAACATGTGACAGACCAGATTCTTTCCAGGCATCAAACTTTGCTAACAAATCATCTCTCTCCTTAGTCAGTTTTTCAATTTCAGCAATCTTACAATTTAATTTCCATTCACTTAGTTTTAACTGATAATCCTGTTGTTCATACTTTTCTGCCCAAGCCATTTCATTATTTTCATGTGTTAAGATTTTGGCTTCCATTGACTCTAAGGTTATTTGATAACCAGCTACCTCAGACCTAGCCCTTATACAGTTATCTCTTTCAATCACATAACTATTCAGAACTTTTTGATAAAAGTCATGACAATTGGAACATACCTCAGAGATAGGGGTGAACTTGGTGAAGTAGCCACCAATGCAAGTAGAACAGATCATCTTCACTCTCCATGCTCCAATCAAAGCTTCCTAGACCATCTCTAGATTCCAAAGCAGCATGTTCAGGTTCCTCATCAAAAGTCGTGCTCGGTCAAACTCTTCCAAAATCTTCCACCGACTCCTCCACGGCTACCATACAAGAGGTTCTTGGTTCATCATCAAACTCAAGACTCGGTCAACCTCGATAAACTCTCTTGAGCAACCAAAGCTTTTGTTTTCGTAATAGGAATTTCCTTTAGCTCTAGCTTTGGTTTCTCAGTCATCCTGTTTGCTTGATACTTAGCAAACCTGCACTCCCTTGCAAAGTGTCCAGTCTTTTGACAATTGAAGCATTCAATTTTGGATTTGTCAAAAGTGATTCCCTATTTTGGTTTGAAGTCAATGTTCTTTCCTGTTTTCTTCATATACTTATTGATCCTTGCAGTGATCATTGCTACTTGCCATCTGATATCAATTTCTTCTAAAGCATCCTCTTCAATCTGTGAGAGATCTTCTTCATAAGTGACATGTAAAGAAGCTTGTTGTGCAAAGAAAGAGCATACAACTTCATCTGAGTGCATGGTATTAGTTAGTGGGGCTTGTTGAGCATAGGTGGGGGTAGTATAGGAAACAAGACTTTGAGCCACAAGTGCTTTGAGTAGGAGAAGCAAGACTTTTGGTGGAATCATCGCCTCTTTCGAGATGACAAAAGGCAATCTTGTGAGATTTGGAACCGGTTTGTCCATTCATCTCATGCTCATACACCTTCGGATGATTGTAGAGATCATCAAAGTCCATAACATCCAAACCTTGTTGTCCTCTCGATCATTGTAGCAATCACATGCCATGTCGATGGCAAACTCCTTAAGAACTTAAGATTAGCATCCTCATCGAAACCTCTCGCTTTGTATAACTCCAAAGATCTTGAGAAGGTTTTGGAATCATCATAAGCGTAATCAAGGCCTTCTTTCTCCAACAGATGAACGTTTCAAATTGTTCGCTTCAACAGATTACGTGCATCTTCTTGGAAGCATCATTACCTCCAAACCTTGTCTTGAGAGCAGCCCGAGTTGCTTAGCATCTTTAGCATCATGGAACTTAAGTAGATGACCATCCGGAATGGCGACAAGAGAATGTTGAGTGCCTTCTCTTGATTCCTTATTGTTGTCTTGGTAGGACCGCTTTAGGTGCTTTAGGTTGTCCAGAACTTCAATAGGTTCGGAACTTCTTCATTACCATTGACAATTACATTCCATAGTGCATGGTGCGTAATTGCAATGTACCGCCTCATCTTCATGCTCCATAGGTCGTATTCTCCTTCTTGATGATAGGGATCCCGAGTGAGGTGATGGATGGTGGTGGAACGACTTCAATCGACATCTTTAGGTTTTGTTAACTAGGTTTTAGGGTTTCTTCTTAGTCGAGTTTCCACACAAGCTCGATACCACTTGTTGGATCGATGTACTCTAACCAAACTAACTTAAATAGCTTGTTAAGGTTTAATAACCTCGGATAAATCCTAAGTTATTAACAATGAAACACCGAGCAAACTTTATTAAGTATGCGGAATTTACTTAACAAAGCTAAGAAGAATATAACTTTAACTTTCAATGATTTTATTAATAACTCTAAATCGCTTATTATGCGGACTCTTTAACAACTCTAATAATATCGAACTCTCTAAAACTCTAATGATACGCTTGTACATCTAATGCCAATCTAGGGTCCTTTTATAGGCTCAAGGATAACCCTAGTCGGTTTACAATTTGTATCCTTGTACGACAAGTAATCTAATAAAGAATATTCTAGAATTACAAAGCTTTCCATAAACGAATATACAGTTCTTTTAGCCTTGCAAGACTTTGACTTGACAAAGAAGACTTTGACTTCTTCTTTAGCAAGATGCTTTGACTTTTCCAAGATTACTTTGTCATTCTTCAAGACTTTCATATCCCAACAACGATTATTTATCATATCGCTAGACTTACAAATATTAAATAGATTATTGGATCCACCACATGAGATCATGTCTCTATATGCAAAGTCTTTGTGAAAATATTTGCGTGCCATCAATTATACCTTAAATATAATAGTTTCAATACTTTAATTTCGCTCTCTCATAATGACCAATGCATATCCAATAATTTTACACATTCATATGTACGGACTTCAAGTCCTAGTAACCATGTCTCGTCACAAGAGATTTTAATCTTTCATTAGTTCTTTGCGTCTTTACTTCTTTTGGCCATTCATTTATACATCTGCACTTCGTGCAGGTATGCTTCCACGATCCTCACCATGATTATAGCAATATCTTATTTATTTACATAATCATTACCATATGTATTATTGTATACAATATCACCATCGACATCAATTCATTTATATTTTCGATTCCACACTTTACTAGACATTGCAATATATCATTTATTGATATCTCATAGTTTTTCAAGTACCCGGGGTTTTTCAATTACCTTCATGTCTAGTGTCTCTATAGGAGAATTGTAAAACCCCAACCCGACGAGGGTAGAAGTGTCACATTCTGGTGTCATATCAGAACATACAAACAAAACTTTTACAAGCGGAAGCCTTATAAAAATAAATTACCAAGTCATATAAACGGATGACTTACAAAGAAAATACAAAATCCAATATGTCTAAAATAAAATGAAATCTCAAACAATAGCCCACCAAAATAAGTCCAAAATAATAAGGTAACTAGGGTCGGTCCACTCGGATAATCCAACTCTCACCCATCAAAGCCCATCTTCCAACCTAAAACCCGCCGCAGAAAAGAAATGCGGTGAGCTTAAAAGCCCAGGATGATGTGATATAACAAAACGAAGCAAAACGAAATCGTAAATACGAAATGAAACAAAGGAAACAATAACAAGGTCGCAACGGAAAGGAAACAATGAGTCAATGAAGAACCTACAGAATACAATAGTAACCGATATCCAGAAGGAACAGATAACAGAGGAGAACAAGCAAGTAACACATCAATGACATATACATAAGCACATCTAAATAACCAGGCATACAATTAATCAGGAAATCAGAATACATATAAGCCAAACGGAAGTCTAAAAGCTAGCGGAAGCAACAAATTTGAAAGTGAGCATAGCAATCACACAAGTCAAGTAACCCACAGTTAACAACATAACAAGTATCATAACAACAGAAATACTATCAGCAGTCAAAACATGGTAGCCACACGTAACAAGTAGGAATACAGCATGAACGTTATAATTGAATGGATTAAGGACATAGCAAGGCAACTAACAAGTTAACAAGCCAGACAACATAAGTTGAACCATTTACCCAATCCAACAGTAGCATAAGCAGAAATGTAAACATGGCAGGTCAACAATAAGCAAATAAGGATACTAACGGATAGTCATAGTCCATGAGATTAACTGAACGAAGTACACATGATAAACAGACAAAACAATCGATTACACACTAGCATGGTCACCAGACAAATAAAAGGGGTCACATAACAGTAATATAACATATAGTCAGATGACAACAGGTGAATCATAAAATCACATATTAATCATATCGTAGCAGGGTAAACAGTAGTCACATAAGACATGCAATAGCATAATCAAATTCAATAATCATATAATAACCCGGTACGTGAATGGAATGGTAGTCTGAAGTAACGGAATAAGAGTATGACATATCAATGAAATGGAATATATATCATGGTCTTAGAGTGAGTCACATAAGGGTACTGAGTAATGGACAATTAATACGTAATATGGTGCGTTGGGGAATACTGAAGGTACAATATAGGTATATCAAAAGTGTAAGGGTTGGCGTAAATCTATCCCAGCCAACAATACAATACAAGAATACCAAGAGTGGCAATAGCGCCCAAGATCCAATAGTAGCCATTGTATTCGGAGGTGACCTCGAATACCAAACCAATAGGAGGAGACCTCAAGAACCAATGGAGTAGCTAGCTCCCGATCGTGAGGGTGTATTGCACATACGCACCACATCACCGTAATGCATCAATCAATATCAATAACAAGACAAGACAAATCTAGGATGCATCCATACCGCAGAACAATAGTGGCCATAACAATAACAATGAAGCACGATAATCAAGACAAAGATAGGGACGGTGTGGAACATCACCAACCACACTAGAGTCATGCCATTGGTGCATCAATGACACGCCATGTTACCTTCATGGCTAGGGAAACAATATTTGGCTCTGTATCAATCAAGGTTCAAACAAAGGTCCACAAGATAGCAATATACCACCATCATAATCGAGGTTCAATATCGTGAGTCCACAATTCAAAGGTTCATAGCAATAGTCCAACATCAAAGTCCAATATCAAAGGTTCAAGAATGAGGTTCAATATCAAAGGTTCAAGAATGTGGTTCAATAACAAAGGTTCAAGAATGTGGTTCAATAATGAGGTTCAAGAGCGAGAGGGTCAATAGTAATGGTTCCATATCAGAGGGTCAATACCAAAGGAATCATAGCAATGAAATATCATAAGCGAACAAAATCAAAAGACTAGAAAGTCACGAGAAACCCCTACTGAAAAGGGATAGAATATTTGTACCTCATTTCGAAGCAAGCAAAATAGGAAAGTAAGGTCACACGATGAATCAATCCCGCCGTCCGGAACCTATGAATTAGATAACGCTTATTAAGATCACATTACCCATTTTAGACGGCTTTCCATTTTTAGCAGGTTTCCACTATTAGTAACTTTCCATTTTAGGTAGCTTTCTATTTTAGGCAGGTTTTCATATTTAGCAACTTTCCAAAAATAGCAGATTTCCATATTTAACAAGTTTCTATATTTAGCAAGTTTAGCCATTTAAGATGCAATTAATGTCATATTAGGTTAATGATGGAAAGTGAGTATTATAATAGTTTAAGGATCATTTATGCCAAGTTACGCAAGTTTAGGGTCAATAGTGTAAGTATTACAAAGTATAGGGTCTTAAGTGTAATTATGTCAAGTTTACTCATTTTACACCTTTAGTCCATTTAAGTATCATGTTAACATGTCAAACCTTCAAGTTTCAATAATTACAAAACCACCTTTAAGTTTATATAAGTCGTATTTTACCCAAATGAGCCCTAGCTTTAATTGATGATTTCTATTCATTGTTTTAAACCATTAAAATTTGTTTAGTACAAGATTATACCATTCCTTTGTGATCCCCTTATGTTGTCGAGACAAACCTTACCCCAAAACAAATCCATACGCCACATATTTAGCCAATATCTAAACGTATATATATATAAATCCCTTTTTAACTCAATACTATTTTTAATAAAATAACATGTATGTGTCTTATATATGTATGTCGTGACATGCATGGGTATCCAAAGCAGACTCATGTATTATTCTTTCATTATAGGTGATGATAGATAGAAGGGCTAATTCCCAAAAAGGGACAAAAAGTTGGGCATTGGTCACTTTGAGGTACAAAAATAAACACTCTTCTCAAAATGATCATGTGCGAATGTGCGACTCCATTAGATGTGCGACACGTGTCCACTTATTTATTATTAAAGTACAGTGGTAGGTGAATTTTGTCTTATTATTGAGAGTATTAAAAGTCTAATATACCCTCACTTTAATTTTATCATTTCTCATTAATATAAATAAATTCTCTCCAAACACACTCATCACCACCTCTCTTTCTCACAAAAATTCCGACCATCTCTCTCTCAAAAATTCCGGCCATATATACAGTTAGCCTTAATATAAATAAATTGAAGCTAGACTACACTGAAATTTGCACTGAAGCTAGACTACACTGAAAAACCATCTTTTTCAATAAGTTCGATTGAACCTGACTGCATTATATACAGTTAGCCTTAATATAAATAAATTGTTGCTTGTATAAAATTCGGCACCCACAACACACACACTCTCACACTTTTTCACACATATCTCTCTCTCTCACCTCTCTACTTTTCCGCGACCGAAACCACCACCGCCGCCTTCTCCGCCAATATTCCGCCACCGCCATCGAAAATTACACCACCTATACCAAACGATAGATCGTCGAAGGTGATCATTCGACATTGGTGCACGCGGTGAAACCCATTGACGCCCCTAGATCTAAAATTTAAGTTTCGGACTTTTGGGTTTTTGTATTGCATGTGTTACCGTGACTTCTCACGTGTATAACCGTGCTTAGTTTGTGTTATTTCCGTTGTTAACCATGTTTTCGTGGTTGTTTTTGGCTTGAGTCCTTGTGGAACGTGAGTCTTGGCCCTTTTGGTTAGTATTTTGGGTCGAGTAGTGCTTCGATGGTGATGTTTTTGTTGGTTGTTTGTGTAACCGATACAGTAACAGAGGTTAATGTGCCTCGGTGTGATATTATTGTGGTGTCGAGAGTCTCCCGAGACTCTTTGGGATGGAATACTTGTTGTGGTGATATTGTTGTGGGCATCCCAAGTGACTCTGCGGATTTGATGGTGGCTGGCCGGATATGGGAACCTATCTTTACCATAAACTTGATCTTCGGGTTGTGATGAAGTAGATGAGGGAGTTAGGTGAGAGGTTGTTTTTATATTTTAAAGAAGGGTATATTTGTCATTTAAAGAAAAATTCAAAGTCAAAGTCCCACCTACCACTGTACTTTATTATTAAAAAATGGACACGTGTCGCACATTCAGTGGAGTCGCACATTCGCACATGACCAAATTGGGAAGATACTTTATTTTTGTACCTCAAAGTGACCAATGCCCAACTTTTTGTCCCTTTTTGGGAATTAGCCCTGTTTGAACCTCTTGTCGACCACATGCATGTACTATATATAAGATTCTATTATACACCAAACTTATTTTACATATTATTTGACATGCATTCGTGTGGAGACCAAGACCACATGACAACAAAATCAAAAAGGGACAGTAAGGAGGGAAAATGAACTGTAAAGCCCGACTCTAGATTTTATTTTATTTTTATTTTATTTTTTTTGAATGAAACTAACTTGACGTAACTCATAAACTGAATTAATCCAAACTAGACATATATTTACTTCATAGAAACTGTACATAAAATTTACTATTCGATAAGACCCGTACATAACCAAAATGGGTCATTTTGGGCTAGAATGGCTTTATGCCAAACGCCCCTTTACACGACACATATCACATGACTTGTTCGTAGACTACTAAAACGACTTGTAACTGATTATAAACTACTTTAACACTAATATTAGACCTTGAAAGATACATGGGGCATCACAAGTATAATCAAAGTGCTAGAATGAGCCGCTCGTAACCTATACCCGAGCGTAGCCGTTAATCTCCCAAAATGCAATCCTACTCGATATCTACAAGCCCCATCGCCTATCTTCAATTACCTACATGAAACATGAGCTGAGAACGGTAAGTCCTTGTGACTTAGTGAGTAAACGGAATAAATATGAAATGATACTTGCAATTTCTAACATAAACATAATAATCTATAACATGGTTAAATGACACGACTTATAGTCGTATTTCTATTTGTACGTGACATAAACATATGCTTGATTCTGAATTTTCATATTGATTACATGATATCTAAGCACGTGCATTCTGACTAGACGATACTTAATCGTCCTACTATGAGTGAGAACTTCCCTAGCCAACGAGTACTCTTCTGACGGCTTCTATTTATACGTGCTTTTCTTATATGGGTCGTCCACTTAGGACGTAAGTGCTTTTCAAGCACGGGTCATCCACATAGGATGCTTGGTCACCCACTTAGGATGCTACTATAAAAGCACGTGTCATCCACTTAGGATGCTACTATGGGAGTTCTACATCGTGCATTTCTTAGGCACGCTAAACTTGTCAATAATGCTTCTTGTGAGCATATTATTCATGATTTGTTTCGGCTATCTCCAAAACCTTGCACAAGTTCTAACATCATGTTTAATCTATTAACATGAAGCTAATGCACCGTTACTCACCTCTAGTTCTTGATTAGCGTTCCGTAAGCTTCCCACGAGCACCTACTCACATGATAACCATTCTAACGCTATTAGGACATGCTAACACATTTATCTAACATGTATTGAGTCTATACAACTTAAACATGTATTGAGTCATCATTAACACACTTTTCTAAAAATATATTTTGTGCAGAATTTTACGGGTTGCTGCTGTATTTCGAACATTAGGCCAATTTAACTACCAATTGAGCCAAAACTCAAAGAATAACAACTAAAGTACACTCAGAGAGCTACAACTTTCATTTAGACCTCATCTTAATCCGACGAACAGTTTATTCACAGCAGCCCTTTCAAGTCTGCGCATTTTCTGAAAAACCTTGCTGTCCCAAATTTAAATATTACCAATTCGACCCAAAACTCATGATAAGCTATTCTATTATACACCAAACTTATTTTACATATTATTTGACATATTAAGATCATATTTCATCAGGCCCATAAGCTCTCTTGCTAAATTAAGCACTTAATAAGCTTGTTCCAAACACCCTATAATATACATACTTCATCATCATCAACAACTAGCATCATGAATCTTTCTATATCATTAACCATAATTTGAGTACATGATTCCTAACATATTTATATCATAACAATAACACTTCTAAATTCAATTTCATCATGATTCACCATAAATTAAAACTAGGTTTACATAACCTCTAAATAAGCAATAAACAATTAAAACCTTCAATTTATATCATAAATCATGAAATCATAACTTGTGTTTAGCTACTTACCTTTGATGAAGAATCACTTCAAATACTTAAGGCTTCTAATATTACACCAAATTACCAAGGACACAAACCCTTAATCATTAAGAAATCCTTGTATAATTTCTTGATAAAATGAAAGAACTACTAGTTTCCCTCCTCTTTGTTTCTATGATGCCATGTTCCACAGATACATACATATACGTGTTTTATTTTTGTAAAATCTAGATTTACTTCATCTTAAAGATATCTATATAAGCTTATCTAATAATTTTCATAATTTGGCAAGGTTAGTCCTTGTCATTAAGTCTTTTGCACCGATAGTCCTTTTTACTAACCATTATGCATTCTAAGTCCTTTTCTTCATAAAATACTATAATTTGGTCCCCTATAATTTCTAATATTAATATAAATGTTTATTTCTAAAACTTATAAAATGTCGGGTGTTACAGAAACGAGTTCAAGATGCATTACCCTTGTAGCGTGCGTGTGGAAAAGAAAAACGAGCACCAAAGATAATGAGGCCTGCGACAACAACAATGTACTCACGACACAACCTCTTTTCGAATCAACACCACGACCACAGTAGCTTCGAACCCAAAACACCACGATCACCACCACTTATCTCAGCCTTCTTGTACACGTGACGGATCACCTTTGTCGCCTTGAAGTCGAATGGTAAGGAGAGAAAATATTATAGCCGTCACTTTGTGGTTTAGGGTTTCATGTGCGTTTTATTTTGAATGTGAGATATATGAGAAAGGTAGGTTAATAAAAATGAGATCAATGGAAATAAATGGGATTAAGGATGCGTGAGTTTGGCCGAGAAAAAGGAGAATCCAAAACAGATTTTCCAACTTTCCAAGTTACAAATGATGGGCTTTAAATTTTAAGTATAATGCCTTAGAAATATTATGCAAATCGGCCCATTTATTATTATAAAGTGTAGTATGAATTTTAGACGAAAGTGTAAGTCGATCTTGTTTATCTTGTACAATATGTCGATTATTTATACGTTATGTTATAATGTACTTAATGAGTTTGACGTAATTTTTCGTATTTCATAAATATTAAATTCGAGGGGTATAATGGTCTTTTAACACGCTTAGGATTTTTAGGGTTTTACAAGAATTATTATGGGGTCTTTATTACCTCGATTAGACCATCTAAATTTTCTTGCTCCATTTTATCTATTCATTCGATGACTTTTATTTGGAATCGATTAGTCTATCACGTTGCAGACGTGCCATAGACTTACTACCAATCATTGGTTTTCATTTTGGGACATACATTATAATTGGATCACTAGCAGCGTATATATGATCTAGTCGCTTCTTTATGTCACTAAACAAGTCTGGCAATTACTAGATCTAGAATGTAAATTGTCCCTTCAAGTTCATATTCTTTGGTCTGAGGATCAACATTTATATTATAATTCATTCCATATCTCTCGCTGCTCATTCTTCCCCCTGAATGAATTATCAATTACAACATCCCATTTTTGTGCGTTGTGGTGGATTTTCAATATAGGTTTTGCACATTTACATAAACTTTAATGGGAAACCTATGGTTCGTGACCATGAACCATTTTATTGGGGAGTATTCATTAATCTTGTTGGCATGATGCGAATTCATATTTTATAACATGCCCCATAATTTAAGATTTTTGTTCTCATAACTATTGGCTTTGTAATCAACTGAAGACGTTTTATAAACGTTTCAACAAAAGCAATTCGCGTATGAACTTGAGCTAAATAAAGTTCAACACTTATTCCAATAACTGCCCAGTACTTAGAAGTTTTCACCACCATTTTCAATAATACAATGTGGAAAACCGTGCTCACATTTTATAAGTCGAGCCACTCATTACTCTAACTTTAAGTTGCGTATTTGATGATCATTTTGACGATGCATCGATTTTAAAACTCAAAATGATCCACATGGTAGATGTATAAGCCTACATACATCCCCTTTATATTCTTTTCAAAACTTCATAGGACAAAGTCCTTACTATAATTTGGTGATAATAAGTGAACAATGCACTTCCATTGAGAACAATAAAACTAATCAAATAACCTTTGAAGAACTCAAGGTTCTTGAGTATGGTTCGCATCATTATTGATCCGGGATGGTTCAACCGGTCATGCCAATAAATAATCCTGGCTCATAAACTCTAGTTTATGACCACATGCCTTGTTTTATATAAAAGTCGAATAATATAGAGAGCTCACATTTCTCCGATTAGCTCTTTTATGTCTTTCACACATAGTTTAATATAATATTCACATTAACTTATAGCGTTATCAAATAATAAAGCACATTTTATGCTATTAATCATTTAACCAAGTGTCTTATATGCAAACAAATAAAATCACATAACAACTAAAGACATATAACAAACTCAACCGCATTTAGTTCATGTACGTCCGCATCTAAATCTTTACAATGACCAAAATATTTACATATTAATTTCCCAGACTCCATCGGTCGCTAGTCCCTTAAGCCCACCGCATACTGCCCAATTGGATGTCACTGTGGGTAAGGTAAAGGGCTAGCCGTCCCGTTGAATGTTCAAAAAAAATTTACATATTAATTTCAAATAATGGAGCACATTAAAGCAAACGGGTTTAATGATATTTCAACATAAGCTCAATTATAAATTTATTAGCTATGGGGATTCATATACATACACTGCTAGTGCCTTTAATATAGAGTATGCATAACTAAATATTTATGATCAGCAATGTTATATAGTTTTAAATTGGTCAGATGGCCAAGTACCTGTTCAATACTTTCATATCATTATCATCATTGTCAAGTTTTCTCATAAACAACCATCTATTCACATAAAACATATGAGAAATAACTGAATTCACCAATTTAAAGTCGTACAATTATAAGTAAATTTATATGATACAAGCATGAGGAGTATCATGATATTTGATGTCTAGTATCCATGCATTAAATTATTCAAAGTACATGAATTCATGATTTTATTTAGCATCCAAAAGAAAACACATTTGTGCATTATGAACCACGAAGTCAAATCATGCAAACTCTATATATCCCAAACATAAGGATCAAATTAGCAAGCAAAAATATCCGCACATATCTAAACTCACAAACAAATGGAAGGCAACATCTAATATCATTGTTTATAATTTTCAAACTTTTAAATTAAATGCATAAGGCAAATTTGGAGTGAGGACCAAAATAGTGTATAAATTAACATATATCACTAGTATTCAACCTCTTAATCGAACAAAATGAACAATTAAATCAAACATATACAAGAACATCTATCAAGTTCAAACATAAACTCCACATCAAAATAGTTAACATTTATATATATTTTGCACCATATAATATCTAAAAAGAAGTAGTGTGTAAGTCATCAATTCATATTATGCAACATATAATATTGTAGTTTACCATCTTAAAAGCATAAGGCAAACCCTCTCCGGGGATGAAAATAGTAAATAGATGATATATATTGTCTCACTAAAATTTAAGATCACAAATTAGTGGCACAAGTCATATTTAAATTTTCTATGCAACATATATACAGCACATGCATATGTATTAAGTTAAAACATCTAACCAGCAATGTATAAACCAATATCACATAATTTTTTATTTATTTATTTTTTATTTTTTTTAAATGACAAATTTTTATAAATTAAATCACCTATCTCACAAATTATATGTCAAATGTTTCGAACAAGACTTGAACTCACAATCTATAAATTAATGAGTCACGTACTTACTGCTGTGCCACAAGACCTTTGGTCTAATATCAAATAATTTATTAGATTGATTTTTATTCGACAATAACTACATGGGTAAAGCTACTATAACAATATCTATTATATATAATAAAATAAGCTTTTGTACAAGCCTACTAAGCACCTTGCATTAAAAATTGATTTAATGCACTACCTTATTTAGCACCAAAATACAACACCTTCATGCATCTATTTTTCTAAAAACAAATTAAATGTTTTTAAAACACATATTCCTTCTGTACGCTCCCCATATCAGTTATTTATGTAAAGGCCTAAATACCATTCCTTTTTTTTTTTTGCGCATTCATATACGCTCCCCTTCGTTAAAAAAATATACGCTCCCCAAATCAAAGAATTATCATCAACCCTAATTCATGAACCCCAATAATTCAGGACTGAGATGCAGCCGAGTATGAAAAACCGAGATTGAATCACATATTCTGCATAATTTGTATGTCTTTTTTTATTCTCACTTTAATTTTTAGGGAAATCACATATTCTGTTAGGGAAATCACAATATCTCACATGTTCTGCATAATTTTTAGGGAAATCACCTTGATATATTTCGATTGATAATGTTATAATTTATTTTTTTAGGTAGCATGTGATTGAGGAAGATTAACCATGTTTGACAAGTTTTATCTCTTTTCATTATTCAATTTAATTGTAGTTTATGTTCTGTGTATTTTTTTGAGCACACCAACTGTTTGATGGATTGTGTTTGTGTAATTTTCATTTGTAGGGCAAAAATGAAGGACATGATGATTGGGTTTGATGGATGGATGAGATAAAGGTTAATACTTGATTTTTGTTATATGATTTTGTATCATTAATTCATATGAGATAAATTTTACGCTTACTTGACAATATGACACCAAGTGGTTAATACGCAATATCACCATATGTGTGTTCATAACACCTTTCTTTATCATTGTCTACTCTTTTTTTGCATATGCGTTTACCATGTATGTTTAACTTAACTAACATTCTTGCTAAAATATTTAATATGATTGTTAATCTCGATCATTGTTGCATCACAGGAGGCTCCAAACAAGCTCACACACAACACGACATGTCACAGGTAAAAAACCTTTTGTTATGGTTGTAACTTTGAACTTTAATATACTTACCATGTGTGGGGTTATGGAAGGTATGTCATTTGACCTGTGTAATAAGTCTATACACAATATGCATCATTTATGTAATCACTAATATAATTTGTTCATTTATTTGGTTTTGTTGTGAATTTCGAATTTATTTGAAGCTTTAATCATTTATCGACTTTGTTTGAATTTTAGGTTGTAAGTGATTCGTTTGGAATAATGAGTGGGTTTAATGGATGAGATAAAGGTAGAGTCTTGATTTATGTCATGTGATTTTCTACCATGATTTCATATGATTTAAAATTTTCGCTTCATGATAGTTTGAGCACCAAGTTTTTATATAGTGGTCTCATTATAGTATTATACCTTTCATATAATGATCTCAGAAATTATTTCTTTAATCATTCTTGACGGAACAAGTTGGAGGTGAATTGATTCGGTTTGTTTTGTTTTGACAGATTTCTAACTTGCCATTCTTGGATATTCTCATGAATGGCCATGTGTTCGATATTCTTGATCCGATGGCAATGAGTAGTGCCAATTAACGGAATATGAGCTTCTTTACAAGGGTGCTTGGATTTGCAATGTTTTCCTATCCTGCTTTGCTAATGTTCGTTTATAAATATGCCTCGCTTAATCGAGAGCTTGAATGGTTACATTAGATGGTAAGCATATCTTCTTGCGTTGATTAAATAAATTTAATACTCACATACATATCTAATGTATGTAGAGTATAAACTTAGAAAGCATAATAATATCGGCATTTGTTAGAGTATAACATTTCTTCACAAGTGTTCGATAAGAAGCCTCAAAGAAAAGCTAATAAAGGTGCAAGTGAAAATGCATTTGCTAATACATAACTTTCTTTGTTTGTACAGTGTTCGGCGAAATGGCATATATGAATTTGAAGTTCGAAAAAAGAAAAGAGGTCCACGTTAATTTTAAGTCTTTTTTTTTTTTTTTTTTTTTTTTTTTTTTCATGGTACTACAATTCAATAAACTTAATGTTGTTTTCCCTTTCCATAAGTTGCTCTTCATGCACACATTAATAGTTAGATGCTTTTCGTGACATGTGGGTTGAAATGCTTAGGTATGAGGGTTTAGGGCTCAAATATGGCCTTTATTATGCTTAGGTATGAGGGTTGAAATGGGTGTGTTTAGGTGCTGGAGTGGGGCCTGCAACGGGTGCGTTGGACACCAAATAGGACCAAATCGATGCACTTAGGGTGAAGTGGGTTTGAAATAGGTGCGCCAATGTGAATGGGTGAATTGGTATGTGTTAGTAAAAGGGTATTTGGGTAACCTTATTTTGAGACATACGTGTTAGTAAAGGGTGTTTGGGTAACCTTATTTTAGGTAAAAATTGTAGTTTTGTTTATATAAAAAATCGCATTTTAGACTGCGCCCCGTGGATCATCTAATGTTAGGGCCAAAAATTGTTTTATATATATATGCTACTTTTGCATATTTTCAAACTGTGTTTATGACAACACATGATGATTTTCATTAACCGTGTGTGAAAATCTATGCAAATTGCTATAGTTTTACAAATGACGATGATAATAATCAAATGGTGAAGAAAAGCGCTAAGATTAGCTATAAAGTTGTGACATTTTGAAAATTGTTTAAGGGTTGTTTGGAAACATAATTGTTTAAGGAGTGTTTGGGTGCTGCAGGGTCTGTAAAAGATTTTGCCAACGAAATGGGTGGGTTTAGGTGCTGGAGTTGGCAGCAGTATGCAGTTTTAGTGAGAAAACAACGTGGAAGTCTATTCTTTGTTGGGATTCTTTGAATAATTGGCTACATGTTGCGGTCAGATTACATCTTTTCGTTCTTACATTTGTTTGTTGCATAGGTGGTAGCTTTAACCCATTCGTTTTTTGAATGGACTGATTTGGGTTATGTTTTATCTCTAACGGGTCAAATGGGTAAAATAATAAGATAAGCTAAAAAGGCAACGTGTCGACTGGATTGAATGGGTTGAAAGTTCACCAAAGTTTCTTTAAAACTTGGTTTGGAAAGCAAAATTTTACTTAAGACAGGAGTCGGACATGAGACCTCCCCCAAATTGTATTTTAATGCATAAAACATCCTAGATCGGTTTATTCAGAAAGACCAAAACATTAATAAATTAATATAATTTTTGTAATCCAATTTGACACTACATAATCTTAAAAAATTGAAATTTTGGATAATATATGTATTTGGTGAATCCAAGACCAAGAACTCCAACCCGCCCATTGTAAATCGCTTTAAATTTACTAAAATATTAGTATCGCTAATGCAACGCTCCCATCGAATCAAGTTCTTGGAGTGCACTTAAGAAACATATTTAAAGGATAAGAACGATGGGACTATAAAATTTAAAGCATATTCAAATTCCTTTGAATTTATTTTGCGTGTACGAAGTTCACCGTGAGTACTTGAGAGTGGAGTCGCAAAATCTTTAGCACCGATATGTCTAAAAGCCTTGGGTGATGCAAAGAATTGATTATGTTGAAAGCGTAATCGATCCATGGAGAGAAGAATCATAAACATATGCGGGAAAAGGTGGCGGGATGCTTCTTGATACATGTAGATATATGTTCATTTATTAACACCACTTTTCTTGCGCTCTTAGTGTTGCCATTTTCAACACTACACAAGAGATGAATTTATGAACAAGTGGAAGATAAAAACATTGTGGAGCTTCTTGATGTTGACCAGTTAAGTAATTGATCTCTACACAAGTTTACGATATCATAAACCGCATCATAAACTAAATATGGGAATTTTTGAATTTTCGTGGTAAACCAAGCGTTATCGTTGGAAATGTAATTGCGATTCATGAGTAGGAGGGCTTGTGGTACATCGGTTGCGTGAAGTGCAACAAAAAGTTGTAAAGGAAAGTCGGTTTGTTGATCTTGAGAACGAAACAAAAGTAAGTTTGCATATCAACCACTAATGAATGGAGATGCACGAAGTGTGAGATGATTGTTACCAAGATAAAACCGAGTAAGTAGTTTACAAATTTCTTAATTCGATGTGTGTTTAGATTTCAAGGCATCTTATAAATATTTTAATTCTATGTTCTGTTTGTATATCGACTTCAAATTGGGTTCGGGATGAATCGTGGACAATATCTTTGTCTCTCTTTAATGAAGAAGTGAATGCAATGGTTGGTACATCCGCTTAAGCTTTGTGAAAAGTATGGATGCAAGGTATGTAGAATATTTGAGGTATCGAAATTGTAAAGTTTAAGGTTAATAAGTGTTAATGTTTGTCACAAAATTATTGTTATCATGTAGAATGTCAAGATTAGAATTTCCCATCGAAATCACTAATTTGGTTGTCAAGAGGTATGCCTTCAAAGTGAAATTGGATGAGGTAAACGCAAAAAATCATTGTTTTCACCGTATACGCCTCACTTACGATTATGAGATTCTCAACTCTCTCATTTCCACGGTAACACCAGTTAAGGTAATTATTGTACAACATTTGTTTTATAATGCATTGTTTATTGTGGAACGTTTTGTACATGCTTCAACATTTACCTCCACGTTGTATAGGAGAATGAGGCTACCAGTTCAGCATTACCTGAAATCACTCCATTGGTAAGTTTAAACGCCTCTTTAGTAAGATCTGAAATCTCAAACTGATGAAGATACTACACCCGTGGAGAAAAATAAGAGTGCTAAACGTGCATCAGATTCGGAACCAACCAGTGATTGTTCGAGCATTAAAAGACAGATTTTGGAGATGAAGGTGGAGAAAGACGATTGAAGAATGTGCACTTCTGCAATGCGATGGTCGGATGAAAACCATGCAAGGAGCTTGCATTACGTATATTTTAAAACACTATTTTAAAAAATATTATGGTTTCTTTGTTTGTGTTTGGGTAGTCCGAATAATTTTGATTCGCATTTTGACATTGCTTTTAGACAATATTTTGGATTTCGTTGTTTGTGGTTGGGAGTCCCAATCATTTGGCACTTTGCATTTGGTTGCGTTTAAGACAATTTGTTTGTGTTTTTAAACTATTTTTATTGATGTTTATGCTCAAGGAATTATATTATCGCCATTAGTTTTTGTTTTATCTTGAACAATATAATTGTTGTATCCATCATTTGTTAGGACACGGAAGACAATAAGACATCAATTTCAAGGATCACCGGTCGATAAGTGTAAGTGTTTTATATTTGTACTAATCATGTTTCGTGTTTATGTGATGTAACGAGTTCTCGCTTATCAACTCATTACTTGCGTGAACTTGGTATACCGGACACGTAAGTCAAATATTATAAGAGGCATAAGATTTTGTAGATCAAATTTTGAAATTTTAGACATTAGTATCCAAGTTGAAACTTGCTTCTGGATACGAGTTTGATGAATATAACATTTCATATCATTTTCATAACTCGCTTCAATTCACATCTACATATTTTTGGGCATGTATCATGTTAAACAATTTTGTCTTCAACTATTTAAAGTTGAAGGATACAACATAATTATAATCGTAGACAATTTTCTTCACACTTACACGTATAGTAGTTCATACTATATAAATACATCAAAGGAACGTGTGGCCCATACAATTAAACCCATTATGGACAAACCGCCCATACAACAAACCAATCCAAGACCGAGTAGTATTTTGCACTTTCATGTACGCTATATTGTTAGAGCATGTTATATCACACAAATTGAAACAACATTGTTTATAAAATTTTAATCCTATTTATCAATTTACACAAATCATTAACGGTCCAAACTTTGAAAAATTATCTAAAAATTCCTTAATGAATAAATTTTTTATTTATACACAAATCATTAACGGAACAAATTTTGAAAAAAAAGGCGATTTTGGCACCCACATGTTGGATAACATACATGATCCGGCCTACTTCCAAGAAAAGGCGATTTTGGCACCCACAAATGAGTTAGTCGACACTATAAATGAACATTTGTTGGCCAAATTTCCAGGAGAAGAAATGGTCTACTTAAGTTCTGACAACGTGGATAAAAGTGAACGCGGTGCTGTCATAGATAAGTCTATTTTCTCGCCTGAATTTATAAATGGATTGAAGTTCTCAGGTGTTCCAAACCACAAGCTTGCTTTAAAAGTCAGAGTGCCGATTATGTTGTTAAGAAACATAGACCAATCAAATGGTTTATGTAATGGTACAAGACTTCAAGTACTTAAATTAACAAGAACCTCTATTCAGGCGCAAATCATTAACGGAACCAACTTCGTAAAAAGTGATTATTCCAAGGTTAAGGATTACTCACGATAAGCGTTTCATTCTTAAGATTGTCGAAACAATATCCAATGTCGATCTTTGCCATGACAATCAACAAAATCCAAGGGCAATCGCTTAAAGTTGGTTTAGATTGCCCGTCCCGTGTTCACACATGGACAATTGTACGCTGTCGTATCAAGAGTAAAAAGCAAGCGGGTTTCAAGGTGGTCGCTTGTGATCGTGATGTTAATCTCTTCAAAACCACAAGAAATGTCGTGTATAAAGAAGTACTTGAAGGTCTTTGAACAAGGTTCATGTTGTATCATGTATGTATCATTGGTGTAATCACGTTATATTATACTATGGTTCATTATTTTTAATGTTACAAGGTTTGTTAGCAACTCAATTGATCATTAAAATCACATATCATTTTATGTTCGAGTCAATCTATTTTAGATTGGCAATGCGATGGTTGTAAATCGAATGTGACTCACACATATTTTAAATTTAACAAATTTACGTTATTACTTTTATTATCATCTCATTTATCCATTTCTTTAAAAAATAACCCGGTGTCAACGGGTCTCTAAACTAGTATATAATAAAATGATGCATGTGTCATTGAAAGTTGTGGAATATAATCACATATTAATGGAAACTTTTAAAGTTACGTTTGAGTTTTCTAAACAAAGATTGTTAGTGTATAACAAAATCAATCAATAACATACCAAGGTACAATAACAAAATCAATCAATAACATACCAAGGTACATGGGCTCATAAGTCCCTAAAGTCAAGTTGAGTTTCCAACTTCAGAGGATCTCCCTCCTATCAAGAACTATTGCATATTATAAGATGTAAAACTAGTTTATATGCCATTATAATAACGAGAAGTGCAACAAATATCATGTAAAACTTTATTTACCTTTCATTCAAAACGCTTCTAGTAAATCATTAATCATCATATAAGAATTAACACCAATTAGTGTTCTAGATAAATAAAAGAAAACTAGATACGAAGTAACACATTCTTATTCACATTCACACAATATAGAGATATTTACAGGTTAGTTGAGATCCCTTGCAAAGTGAAAAAAAATAAAAAGGCTAGAAAGCCTATCATTGATTGTCATGTGTCCTCTATCCGATCCTTTCCTTTTTTCTTATTAAATTTAGTTAGGGGGCATTTTGGTCCTTTTAACATGTTTTTTTATTTCACCCCAAAACTTCAAACGTAAATAACTTTCAAACGACAAACTTTAAAAACCGATTTCACCAAAATTTTTAAATTTGATTCTCTTTAATTTGGTATGCATTTTGATATATAAATCGTAATTTTTTTCAACTTTTTAAGTGGTGTTGATTTTCAAATTTTGGTATTTTCATCTAATTTTGACTAGTTTAAAAGTCGAATTTTACAAAACTTAAAACATGAAAATTGTAGGCTTTTGACCATTCTTTACTCAGAATTTGAATCACTCAAACCGATATGATATGAGTGAGATATTGCACGTTAATGATGGCGTCTTAGTCATATTTAGTGCATACAAAGTGTTTGATAAAATGCCTAAAAGAGATTTTCTTATAAAAGTACATTCAAATGCACTAATTGGTATACCAAAATACATATTTTGTTATTTTTGGTTTATTTTTAACTTATGAACAACCAAATGATAAACTGATGAACATTGTGACCATAACTAATGAACATTATGATTTTTTCGACAATTGATGAACATTATGACTTTTTTTGAATACCGATAAACCGATGAACAAAATTTAAAAGAATTGATGAATATCTTTTTATTGGTGAACAATAGAATCACGAACAAGACTAATCGATGAATCGATGAACAACTAATGATGAACATTGCGATTTCTTTTGACAACCGATGAACAATATCAAAAGAATCGATGAACGTTATTTTTTCAAAACTGCTGAACAATATAAAAACAACTGATGAACGTTATAAAAAATAGCTGACGAACAATATCAAAAATAACTGATGAACTAATGAACATTAATAATTTTTTTTTTTTTGAATACTGATAAAAAAAAAAGACTAACGGATGAACATGACTGATTGTACCTAACTGAGGAACAATGTAATTTTTTTATTCGGAAAACTGATGAACAATTTGTTTAAAAAAACCGATGAACAAATGATGTAATTGATGAACATTATAATATAATATCAAAGAAAACTGATGAACATTATAATGTAACATTAAAGAAAACTAATTGATGAACACTGTGACTCAAATAGATGAACATTACGATTTCTTTTAAACAACTGATGAACAAATTTTTATTTATGAACATTAAAAACGATGAACAAACTCGTTTTATTGATGAAATAAAACTGATGAACAAAGTTAAATAATCGATGAACAACTCGCTTTATTGATGAAATAAAATCGATGAACAACTCATTTTATTGATGAAATAAAACCGACGAACAAAGTTAAATAGAATCGATGAACAATAAAATCGATGAACAACTCGCTTTATTGATGAAATAAAACGGATGAACAATAAATCGATGAACAACTCATTTTATGATGAAATAAAACGATGAACAAAGTTAAACAGAATCGATGAACAATAAATCGATGAACAACTCGCTTTATTGATGAAATAAAATCGATGAACAACTCATTTTATCATGAAATAAAATCACGAACAAAGTTAAATAAATCGATGAACAATAAAACCGATGAACAACTCGTTTTATTCATGAAATAGCTGATGAACGTTATCAAAAATAGCTGATGAACAGTTAAAAACTAAATCCCAACACGTTTATTTAAATCAAAATCAAAATAGTAGCAATATACTTTTCCAACACTTGTGTGGCCAATTTTCCGTGACTCAAAAAACAAGATAAAAAAATAGCACATTCAGCTAGCATATACTCCTTTCCGCCACGCCACTTATTTATCCAAACCAATCATTGGTTCTTCTTTCTTTCCTTAACGACGACGTTATCACTAAATTCTCTATTCATCATCATCTTTAACGGTCGCCGAGTTTCAACGTCACGAAAAACGCTTCGATTACACTAAATTTGATCGATGAGAAATAAAGAGGTAAGATTGTTGTTTCACGAGATCATGAGTGTGTGTGTTTTGGTGACGGTGATGGTAGGGGACGGTGTTTGAAGATGACGGCGACAATGGTTGTTTGTAACGACAATGAAGGTGGTGGCGCTGTTGATGGTGGTATTAGATCTTACATGTGTTAGCAGATCTAATGGTGAGTGTGTGTTTTTTTGTGATTGTGAGAGAAATATGATAAATAGAAAGAGGGTATTAAGTGACGAGAATACCCCTAATGGTGAGTGGCTGTATTTTTTTAGTGGAGTCCAGATCTACAGATCCAACGGTTAATATTACTTTTTATACTTTTTAAACTTTACTCCCTTTCTAATAAATCCGCTACCTTACAGGAGTTATGCATCATCCGTTTTTCTTTTGCTTGTTTTCTATAATAAGAACCACCATTCTAAAACACTAACAATATATGATACATCTATTCATAAAAATCAGTTTAAATACAATTGCGATTATAATAAAAGCAAAAGGGATAAGGTAAACAATATTAAGTTTGTAGATCAAATAGTTACTTTTTTTTTTAATATTTAAATCTAATTAACTAAATCTAACCAACATATTCTACGGGTGTAAAATATTTACATACATCAATTTGGGCCGCTTTTTCTTGTTAGTGTGTCTGAACGCTCATGGGCAAGAAAGAATATTTAATCGTGCTTTTAACACGGGCCCACTTAATTTCCTTAAGAAGTTAAGACATCCAGTATCACCAAAGAATTAAAAGGTGGCCTCCCAACCAGTGGAAACAAGAGAAGGACCCACTACATCTTATGTCGACTTAATTCAAAAATAAAAGAAACATAGCCAAGACGAACAGGATAGACTAAAATATTATGAAACTCTGTTCAAGAATAACAAAGAGATAAAACAAATATACCAAGACGTATTAAATACGTATGTACCTTTTTGATTCAAAAGGCAATACAGTATGTAACTTCAAGGAAGACTTTCACGTTTCTCCATGAAACGGAAAAAATAATAATAATAATAATCAAAATCTTTAGAATACCGATAACGCCATAGCAGACAAGAATCGGAGAGTGAAAAGATTATTCAATCGATCATAACAGAGAGATTAAATAATATATATAAAATAGATATTAAGGAAACCATAATAAATTTACTTCAATATAAATCTTATAAATTATACATACATCCACATAATATTATTCCTGACAAAACAAACATTTTAATTTAACGACTTAATAAAAAAAAACTAAACAAATAGGATGCCATTAGACAGTCAAACGTAACGCCCTAAATTTAACATCTTTACCAAAACATACCTGTTTAACAACAAATCCAAGACACCCACCATACAACCACCGCATCTCCGGCGTATCACGACGGCACACGACGGCCTTCAAAACCCAGATCCAGAATCACCTCCTCTCCAAAACCCACTTTTCAGTTTTCACTAATTCAACCTATTTCAAAACTTAACTTAAACCCTAGAACAATATGTCAGACAACATCCCATTTGAAATCCAAATGGAAATCATCAAATGGCTTCCTGTGAAGCCTTTGATTCAGTTCAGGTCTGTTTCCAAACCATGGAAATCTTTTATCGACAGCTCTGACTTTATCAAAGGTTACGGCGCCCGCCATACGCAGCCACATAGTCGTATTCTAAGCTACAAGTCTGATTATTTTGTGGATGAGGCAAAGTACATTTGTCTTGTAGAAGATGATAACAGTGAAACTTTTAAGGTACAAAAACAAGAGCTTGCTCCATTTGTTATGTCTCCTTTGCTTAAACAATATCGTGTTCATAAGGTTGTTGGTGCGTGTCATGGATTACTGTGTTTGTTTGGTCAACATAGAGGTTATAATAAAAGGATGGTTGTTATTTGGAACCATTCTATCGGAAAATCATTTGGTATTCCTCTCCCTTCTTACTGCTCTTCTTTTTTTGGTTTCGGGGTTTGTCCCATCACTAGAGATCCTACCGTTGTGAGGATTTTACAAACGCTCATCAAGCCTTGGCTTGTTGAAGTTTTTACCCTGAGTTCGGGGGTTTGGAATGTGATTCCAAGTGGTAATTTGCCTCGTCTATCGATTAGACTTAATAAGTCAACTCAGGTTGTTATAGATAGGTTTATCTACTGGGCTGCTAGTGAGAAGACTTTGACTGATGATGGTGTACCTCATTTTAAGTATATGGTTGTGTCATTTGATTTGATTACCAAGAAGTTTAAAGTGGTAGACCTACCAGATAGCTTAACAAAGGAAGTGCTCTTTGGTGTCTCAGTTTCTAAGCTAAGGGGGTCTCTTGTTGTGAATGGATACATTCGGGTTGAGGGAGCAGTTCATTGTGGTGTATGGGTGATGGAGCACGACTCGTCTTTTAGAAAGCTATTCTCAATTGGCGCACGTGTAAGTAAAATATTGGGGTTTAGGAAGAATGGTGAACCTATATTTGAAATTCAAAAGGCGAATGGACAATTTACCACACTCAATGTTTATGACCCCCGCTCACAAGAAATAAAAAATCTTGGGATTTCTAGAGTAGAGGGCTCATTTTTCATGGGCTCTTACGAGGAATCACTACTTCTCCTTGATCACTCGGATTTGCATATATATTCTAACAATAACTGATCAAAAGGATGAAGGCCACCTTTCAAGGTGTGGATTAAGAAAGTGACATGTTACCTAAGGTGGGAGGGGCTTATTTTGTAGTTGAGGTGTGGAAAAATTACTTCATCTATTTTAGTTTTTTTTATCACTGGTTTGATGTTTTTAAGTAATGTCATTTATGGAATCTTATGCGATTGTAGATGCAGTATATACTACAAAATTTTCAAATATGTGATTTGTAGCAAGGTTTGTGAAATCGGTATTACTATCAAGTTTAATGTGATTTTTATTATTCCATGGATAGATGCCTTATTGCTTGTGTATTTAATTATGACAAGCCTTTTAGATGTTCATTACTTGTTGAAATTTTGTCATCGTTCTTTGCTTCGTTACATTTTCATTTCAGCATGCTTCATGGCTATTTTGGATAATTTGTAAATGCAAACACGAGTTTATCAATCTTTGAATATGCATTATCAGAATATGTAAATGCTTATGTGTAAACAAGAAATGATATTCATGTGGTTTGACTCAGGATTAAAGTAGTGAAGGCATTAGTAGCGGCTAGGCGATATACAATCCTTTAATTATACCATCCAAAGTGTAAACAGAGTTGCGGCCAACAATGCTTATATCACTAGGGAGGCTGCAATGCAATCAAGCTCTTATTGCACCAGTAGGTAACAACACAAAGTAGTGATAGTAGGTTCAAAAGCTTCTTTGATTCATCTCAACCTACTCGTTGTATCCCCATGTCTCTTGGAAAGCATATTAACTGAAGTTTTAAATATTGCTTCAACACAAGTTTTCCCCCATTATTCCCATGTCCGTTGAACTACTTAATGATCCAACAATACATGCTAACTTTCATATAAATTTCTGTGATATCTGGAATGGATATTGTTGTTGTTTGGAAACCTTTCAATTACAGAATCAGTTTTTTGTTGTGCTAGATGTTTAACCTGGTATATATGAATTTTATTTTTTGGGTTATGGGGTTTATCCTAACATTGTCTAGATTACTTATTTTCAAAGTATAAGTTGCATCCTATAGTTAAGTCGATTCTTTTAAGCTCATGGGTTTGGACTTCAGTGAGCTCCAAAGCCAAAACCGTGAGCTACCTTGTAAATTGGACTCGTGTAGTTATAGTTGCCAATCTCTATAGTGCACATGAACTAACCATGGCATCGTGCTTGGTATGAGCAGCACAACTCTTCTCAGCATTTCACTTTTCATAGTAAACCATCTGTCAATGTGCAAATGACATCCAACCATGATCATTTGAGTCGACTGATTCAATAACATCCATAGCAGGCTGAAAACCAGTGCAAAAGATTGGATACTAAACGACCGCCGTTTACATGACACAATTCTTGTTTTTTTATTTTCGCAAGACTATAAACCCTGTTTGTGATTGGGCAATGGAAACACGGTCGTTTGACTCGTAGAGTCAACTGATATGTTTATTTCTTGAAGCTATGCTTTTAAATGTTGGAGTCGTAATATCTGACCACCATGTTGAGTACCTGACAGTGTGACTTTTTGTGCTACCCTTTCAATTGTGGCCCTTTTGAGACATCAATTGGGCATGGACCGGTAAGGGTGTTCGTCAGTTCATGTTTCGGGTTCCTCGGGTTATACGGTTCGGTTATTCGGGTTGGGAATTTTTGAAGGAAAAACTTAACTGAATTCAAAGTGGACCAAACAGATTCGATAACTGAATTTGAATTCGCCAATTAGGCATGGTTTAGGTTTTGAACCGAAAAACCAGAAATGAAAAATTTTTTAATTTTATTTCTCAATTAGATGTATAGATATGTAGCCCCAAATGCATCAACTCATGAAGTTTGAACAATTATCACATGAATAAGTTCCTTACTCTACACTTTATACTCCATCCAGTCTATTATTCTATTTTTCTTTTTATTCTTTCATTTCCTGATAAAACAAAAAGTCGAATATGATTCTCACTGGTCAGAAGAGTCAGCCTAAACATTTCAATAAGAGTATGTTTCAAAAATATACGAGGGTGTGTTAGCATAGAAAATGGACACATAGTTACGCAAAGATGGTGGTTCCATTTTGGGCGGATCCAGAAGGGGTTTAGTGTATGCACGTGAAAATGTTTTTCTTTTGTAGTGTAATGATACTATGATAGTGTTTTTTCTAATGTAATATTAACGCGTACTGTGGTTAATCTGTAACACCCGGTCTCGGGATGTTTCATGCCACTTGTGTTGAATGGTGACACTCTTTTCTGAAATCTGAATTTAGCATAGCTAGTTCTCGTACTTGCTGTCTTTTGATATAATCTTCGGACTCGTCCTGCAAATAAATAAACAATAATGAGGACATGGACAAGAAAATTGTGCAACAAAATAAGTTTATAGTGAAGAGTACACACAAAGTTTATTGGTAAACATTTGACTTTTGATGTCATGTTGACTACGCTTTCAAACTCAATATTTTCCAGAAATTTCTATATATATATATAGAGTTAGGATCAAATAAGAAGACACTTAAAAATAAAGGAATAAGAATAACTATAACCAGAACCGAGATGCACCGACCTAAATTTGATGCATCCCTATAATCTTAGATGAATTATAACGCACTATAGTGTGTTTTCTAGCTTTTAATCGATGCATATACGATATTATATGCATTTCATTATTTCTCTTGTTTTTGTTCCTCTATACGTGATTTAAATCATGAAAATCAATTTGCACCATCTATACATCAAATTAACTTTCGAAACTCAAGATGTTGCATCTATATGAATAGAAATGCATCTAATGCAAGTCGTTGCATCTCAAATACGTGGACATGGTCACTTCTCACCACTTCTTATTTTAATTTACTTTCACCTGATCCCTACTATATATATATATATATATATATATATATATATATATATATATATATATATATATATATATATATATATATATATATATATATATATATATATATATATATATATATATATTTTGAAGCAGAAAGAAGAGGTAAAAAGATACCCGTGTTAATTGTTTGAGAGAATCATCATGAATCTGAAGTTAAAGAAGTCCATTTGACTTCAAAAGTCAAAGTTCAGCAAATGATCCATAGGTTTATACTAGTGTTCGTGCTCTGATTTTTAATGTGACGAAATACATCAGGTAGTACGATAAATAGATATTAAAGGTTTCTAAGATGTAGAAGAAGATAGAAAACTAGTAACATACCACTGGTTTGAGAAGCTCTTCGATAATCTCCTGTGCTTGCCTCAGACTTAAATCCACAACGCTTGGTGGTAAATCAGCCTCGATTAAGATGTGAAGTTGCTCATTTAAGTGCTCATAGCCCGGTCTTCCCTTTAGCTTATCTTCCTTTAAATAGCATAAGGATACATAATCAAATATTAGATTCGAAAGCCACACGAAAAATGATCATATAAATCTTTGAGTTATGCTATTTAGACCTACAACACAAGCATAAATATACACCTAATGCATAAATCACTTGTACAATTACATTAACTACTTTCTCTCTCTAAATTTCCACCAATCAATTTTTTAAATCAACCAATCAAATCATTAGGTTCATTTGTAGGCATTATTAGTAGGTCCAACAATCATTTTTCTAAATCTTTATGTTATAGAATTTTAGAATCTTATCGGGATCCTTGATTGACCCTTTTCCGCGTCTATACACACGGCAACCCGTTGTAGCTTCTATATGTTTTAGTGAATTGCCTATAGGTCCGAGAAGTCGGTCAACAAAGTTAAACTAAAATCCAAAAAGATTATGTCATCAATGAATTAGACGTACTAAAAAAGAGTATAATGACTAAAACGTGACAAGTGAAAAGGTATATTGTTATTTTTTGTAAAATAAATCCTTCAAAAAAGTTGTATATCATTGCATTTTCTTGAAAGCTTACATTAGGGAAACAACAGGAATATCTAATCGCACGATTCACTTCACTGTGTATGAACTAGGACTAGCTGGAGCTCCTTGCCGGTCCATTGCCATTCCAGGGGTCCTACTTAACCTCTGCCATAACACACGATTTATCACAAATGTACTGTCATTTTTATAAGTGCACATTAAGTTTTAATGTTGTATAAATAAAACACCTCTTATGGAAAAGTACTCCAGCAGAGTAAGACCTGCAGATGCCATGGGGCTCGGGCTTCTATGTCGCAGCCTGTCGAGGTCATTAAATACTTGGTTTGACAATATAGCAGAAACCCGCAAGATTTCTATAAAAGCAAAGAAGTGTAGCTTATGACCAAAAGATAAGTATGTTTCTTTGAATTAAAGAAACAAAATGGACGGGTCGGGTAACGGGTCAAAATAGGTTCGGTTCAAAAAGAGTATTTTTAGCACATGTCGGGTTGACCCCAAACACTTTTAGTCCAAATTTATTAATTCATACTCGTATAAAGTAACCAGTGTGTCAAATATGAGTACAAATTTTATGTGACTTCAGTAATAATCAAGTTTGTTTATTAAAGAGATTTTATGCATTATAGGTACACTTTGGGCAACTTTGGTTTAAATCCCCTAGTTTTTGGACGTTTCATGCCACTTGTGTTGAATGGTGACACACTACCACTTCTGAAATTTGAATTTAGCATAGCTAGCTCTCGTAGTTTCTGTCTTTTGATATAATCTTCAGACTCATCCTGCAAATAAAAGATTAATAACTAGGACATGGATAAGAAAAATGTGCAACAAGATAACTTTACAGTGAAGAGGTTCGTAGTAAGTTTATTGGTAAGCATTTGACTTTTTGAGGTATAAGAAGACCATTTTGGATATTTGATAGTCAAAGTACAGAAACTGATCCATATGTTTATACTAGCTACCCGTGAAATTCACGGGTATTTTAATGAAACGTCAAAAAATAGTTTTCGACTTGGTTAAGACAAAGTTAGACTATATATAGAACCACATTAGCATAAGCAATAGCAAACTATATATGCTAGTAATTAAACATAGGTAATAAGCTACACATTAATCAGAATACCCAAAAAATCACATAAAGTTACATAATGACATATTCAAGGTTTTCTTTATGCACTCGAAACTGTTGGGGGCATCATGTTGCTTCTTGGTTTATTAGTGGATGTTTATCTTGTTGGTCTTTAATGTACCTGAAAACAATCAAAAGTTACAAAGTTGACAGTTGAATACGTTATTTGCTTTCTTGGCCGCAAATTATCATCTTCAATCATTTTTTGCTCCTAATGTGAGACAATGGCACATACAACTAACCATGTGTGAAAACAGAGCATGGCAAATATGGCAAATACAAACCGACTTGCCTCAGAGATTGACCCATGCTTTTATTGACCCACTGCTTCCTTGCTATCTTTAACGACAACCGTTTATCACACGGTGGTATTTTCATCCTAAGGTGGGTACTTTTGTGAGATTTTCCTTGTGGTCAAAGGAGTATGTTTGTGCTAACCCAAATCCAAAAGTTTTAATTTCCCCTCATTTCACTAAGGAGATTAAAAGATGGAACCGAAAAGTTTCAACGCATGAAAACAACACAAGAAGAAACAGCAACATCACCAGACTCAAAAGGGGTGTTAAAACCTATATAGAACAAATGGGTTTAAGTCACCCAAAGTGTATTCGCAATCTACAAAAATGCTAAATCTTTCGTATCTCAAAGTGTATTCATAAGGGGTGTTGGACCTATATTGAACAAATGGGTTTAAGTCACCCAAAGTTTCAACGCATGAAAACAATGGAAGAAGAAACAGTAGCATCACCAGACTCATAAGGGGTGTTGGACCTATATAGAACAAATGGGTTTAAGTCGCCCAAAGTGTATTCGCAATCTATAAAGTATATCCTTTTTATGAAATTTAAGGAATTAACCGTTATAGATTGAAGGAAAGATAAGAACTATTAGTGGTTCAGAACAACACTTGACCCACTTGAACAACATTGCCAAAACCTAATGGCTTCTGATATGCAATCCCAAACAACCCCTATATTCCTATAAGAAATTACTTAGCTTAATGGAGAAGAAATCGTAACTGGTGCAAAAGTATATCAGAAGCCATCAATTTATTTTGCTTCTCAGCGTCACCATCCTCATCCCCATTCTTTTTATTCGACTTAGGCCTAGTGGAAAAATGACGTCAAATGTCCATGTATACAAATTGCAGCACATACATAGCAGAAAGATAGTAAAAAAATAGCTAATTCTATAGTATCCGAGTTACAAACCTGTACGGCAGCGGCTGTTTCCAACGCCATATTCTGTCTCACAGCAGTAGTACTTTCAAAAAAGTTAACGGTTCGATCGATAGGGCTCTTCATATACTGATCAAAGGCAAAAGAATCTTGTGAGCTAAAAACCTCATTTCCACTAAGAATACAAAATAATGAAATTAAAAGTTACTCTCACATAACACACAAAAGCCTTAGGAACCATACTCTAATCCACTTTATCATCAAAGGGTTTATATCAGAAGACCCCAACCAATGAATAATAGGATGTGGCACTCTGCCTGAAATAAAAGAGATAAAAATAAGTACCTAAACCACCATTTCAAACTATCTGCTAAAAGACTAAGGTTCTGAAACATATATTGGTCTCTTAACCTATAAGGCTATAACACTCCAAACAACCCCTAGTAGTTTAAATAAGCACTTCAAAACAACCCTATTAGTTTTTAATATAAGCACTCCAAACAACCCCTATAAGTAGTTTAAATAAACACTCCATGACAGCCCTATAAGTAGTTAAAATAAGCACTCCAAACAACCCCTATAATTAGTTTAAAGAAGCATTTGACTTTTTGAGGTATAAGAAGACCATTTGAATTTTGATAGTCAAAGTACAGAAACCGATCCATATGTTTATACTAGCGTCTGTGCTTTTAGTTTTAATGCGAGCAAACAACTCAAGTAGTACAATAACTAGAAAATAAAGGTGTCAAAAGAACAATATAAAAATAAATTGTGAGATTTGTCACAAGTTTGACTTTTTTAACAGTCAAATGCTGCAACTAGTAAAGAGCGAAGACAATAATCTACAAATAAATCCACAAAACTTGGTGGTAAATCAGCCTCGAATAAGATGTGAACTTGCTCTTTTAAATGTTCATAACCCGGTCTTTCCCTTACCATATCTCCCTTTAATTGCATATAGTATGTAATCCAAAATTAGATTCCAAAACCACATGGGAAAAAAAAAAGAAAAAGTTTAAGTCTTGGAGCTTCCGTATAAGGTTACTTGTAGCATTGGATTCAGCTAAAGGCATTCTATATCTATTGGAATTATATAACATGACATTCAATAAATAATCACAAAAACATCAAATAACACATGCGGAAGTGTATAGGATTTATTAACTAATAATTAATTAACAAGAAGATTATACGACTTTACTCGATTCTAAATTAACAAGAATCAAACCACAAACTAAGAATGGAAGAACCCTAATTTGATTTAATTAGGATTATATGAATTACCCTCACCGCTTTGTAATTCAATCCAAGAATAATAACAATATTGTGTTATTACCACTTTCGTACACGCATTTAAACCGAATTAAAGTAATGCTAGTTTTGATAAAACAAATAACTTGGTTTGAAAGTTTTGGTGATCGACACCCAAGAGTGGTGGCCGATCGGTTTGAGAGCAAAAACACACAAAACAAGTTTTAGGTTTAGCTAATGAGTACACCAGATAATTTACAAACACCCTAGGTTTTGTATATATACTCAAGCAAATTTGGTGAACAAGTTTGAGTCAAAGTTGGATTGGGTTGGGTCCTCCCTTTGGCCGATCGGTTATGGGCATCCCAAAGGGATTCCGAAACCTTCCCAACTTTTGCAATTTAGTCTTTTTCCAAATACATTTAACGCCCGTTAGTCCATTACATTAATTACTTAACGTCCGTTAGTTATTTCGTTTAATCAATAAATAAATATAACATTTATATTTAATTATTAACTTTTAATTCTCATACGTAAAGTGTGCAATCCTGTGGTCTCGAAGTTCGATCCTAACTCACGCCTACTAATTTATATCCATAAAACCAACAGCCCCACTGGATATATCTTAATAGAGTGATCACATCGGTTAGCGTCAGAACACTCGATGCCTCTTGTACGACTAGAGTAAGGCTCGGAAAACCTTTAATGATTTCTCATTATTATTATCCTTATTCTAATACCACGTTAAATAAAGATATGGAATTAAGTCATTATTTATAAAACTATTATGTTTCGTTGTAAGTGAATGACCAAGATTTCCAAATCATCTAAACATATTCGGGAGATTTGGGTGCGCCAAGACAAACATCTTGTCAACCCTACGAGGGGCCAAGAAGATTAAACTCCAAATAAATTTGAATGAACAAATTCTATCTTGACTACAAGAATAACCCATAAACTTTGTAACATTTCAAAACAACCCTTATGACTACCGCCACGTATAGCGTTAAGTTGCTCCACGTAAATGCACTACATTCATGACACTTATCCGTATCTCAAGTCCGAGGATAACTATTCATAATTTACTTATAACAATATCCACCAAGTAAATTATGTAGTTGGGATAAGTCCTATATTCATCCGAAATTGGTATGCATTCTCATCAATATACTTTCAAGTATATTCTACCATATCTCTCACATTTGTCTTAGTTTAATGATACTCCCATATCATTAATCAACAACGGACATTTAGAACAACTTAGTTATTCACGGATTAAACATGCAAATATAGGACAACAATATTATAAATGTAAATAAACATAATCTAAACTTTATTTCATCAAAATAATGTTGGGAATTATGTGAAGTATGAATTATGTTGAAATTATCAAGGATTCTCAACAAGTAGTGTGGAATCATCAAGATATAATTCTATCAAGTAGTGAAGCCGTGTAGATGGTTTCATGAGATAGTTATTCCGTATTCTATAGTTAGTTAGGATATGCATGAGCTTTATTAGGAAGTTATAATGTATATCTTATTTAGTTTTATGTTTATACGTTTCTTGGGAACGGTTTAGGTTCCTTGTCTATAAAAGGAACACAATAGTATGAGTTATGTACGTATTGGAAAACAAAGTTTTAGTTAATTTAAAGATCCATAGAGGATCAAAGTGTTCTTAGTTATTTGTTATTGCTTGTGTTTAAATTCGCTAGAATACAAGTTATAGAGATTTTCTTTAGTGTACTTGTGATTACATAAGTATAACTAACGATCTACGAGTGCTCATAAGATCTATCAAGGTCTTTGTTTCAACAGTGGTATCGAGCCTCGGGAGAGTCTCTACGATACTAAGAACAATCTTTACTTTACACCCATACAACCAAAACTACCTTCACCATGCCCGAACTCGATGATGAAGTGAAGTCACCAACAACAATAACAACACCTCTATGCAACAACTCGCCTCCAACAAGAATGCTAAGTTTCCTTATCTCGAGAAGGAGGAGTACGATTTGTGGTCGATGAAGATGCGAACTGGATCTCCAACATTGATTGGAATCTTTGGGAAATCGTGAAGAAGGGAACAGTTTGAAGAGGACTATCACAGATCCCGATGGTAATGTTACCATTGTTCCTCCCAAATGGCGATGAGATATCGGCCGTGCAAAGAGAGCACAAAGTGAGAACTATCCTTCTTCAAGCTATACCAAGATCACTGGGTGATTTTCACTACATGTCGGATGCAAAGGACATATGGATGGCGATCAAGGCGAGGTTCGGTGGCAATGAGGAGTCAAGGAGAATGAGGAAGTCTATTTGAAACAACAGTTTCAAGAGTTCCAAATCTCGAAGAAGAAGGTATCCACAAGGGATATGACAGTTTCATAAGATATTGAGTCATTGAATCACCAAGGCAAAGCCGATAATGATGATGTAATTCAAAGTTCTTGCGATCTTTACCTTCATCATGGTTGCAAGTAAGCATTGCCCTCAAGGCTAAAGGTGGGTGGACATGCTCACTTTTGATGAACTATACAATGACTTAAATCTCTTGAGCTCGATGTTAGAAGTCCTTTCGCATCCACTCGGTCACACAACATTTGTCGGGGCCTCCTCCTCCAATATGATGATACATGCTCCAAGTCCAACTTACTCATCATCATCATCTTCTTACACTACCACTCCATCAAGTTCTCAACCTAAAGCTAGTAGTGTGTTGGAAGATGTTCTTCACTCGCTTGTTGTCGACTATGATACTCAAGCAAGATCTTGTCTATGAAGATTTTGAACAATTGGACCCATTTGATATGGAGGAGATGAAATTGAAGTGGCGGTGGCCATGCTTTCAAGAGATATCAAAAGGTTTGAGCGTAAGTCCGGGAGAAAGTTTGGCTTTCGTGGAAGAGATCCACTAGATTTGATGAAGAAAAGTCAAGTGCTTTACTTGTCACCGATGGGTCACTTCTCAAGGAATGCAAGGATAGGAAGGCGGAGATGGAGTTAGATATTCTTCCTATCGCAGTAATCAAAAGGAAGCTGGAACTCAAAGACCGGAACCTCACCGCTCTTGTCACCATGGATGAACATGTCAATTGGGTCGATGCATGAACTCGTGAATGAGGAAGCTTCGATGTCGAGAATATTGGATTGTCTGGCTAGTCAGTATTTAGAGGATAGGCATGATCAAATTGCCTTGATGGGCATCTCTCGTGTACACAATCGTGTTTTTGGTTGTAGTGAACGATACAATGAACTTAAGGAAGCCTATGATATTTTGAAACCTAAATATAATGAATGCTATGTTGAAGTTGAAGCTTATAAACAGTCTTTAAAAACATTAGAAAGACAAAAAGTGTGGTTTCAAAAGAATCAGGTGGCTTATGATGAAAAAATAAGGGTGTTACAAAGTGATCTAGATTGTGCTAAAATTGATTTAAAACGCACTGAAAAAGAAAAAGCTGATGTAGTCTCTGAAAACCTAGTGCTAAAAGAAAAACTAGATGAGGAAATAGCTAGACATAAACAATGGTTAATATCAGGTAACAATCTAGCTAGAGAGATCTATAGTAGTCAATCTGAGACCTCTGCAATAGGTTTAGGGTTTAAAAAGTATGTAGGATTAGAAGCTAGGCATGATGGGCGTAAAACTACACCAGCAGGTTTAGCTAATTATGTCAAAGAAGGTGAATTACATGTTGACTGGACCTATTAGAGGTGAACATATGCCCATTGACCTTTCCATTATCGTTGACTTTGATGGATCACACCATCTATATGGCAAAAGTCAAAAGACTTGCTGCACCTCGATTCTTCATCTAATGATTTTGTCTCTTGCTCGACAAAGGACAAATCTTCCGATCAAGGGTCTACTTATGCCACCGTGATTCAAGTGATAAGTCGACCTACCCAAGACCTCACCCAAGCCTCGCACCCAAGACTCCCTACAAGCCTTTTAGAGTTGTCACGAGGAATCATCTTCCAAGACAGTTTCCTCTGAAGACTTGTCTTTTAATTCTTTGCATAATAATACTGTTAAAAACAATTCCTTTAATGTTTCTGGTTTGAATGCTTTTACATGTAATAGAACATCTTTCAATTTGAATAAATCTTCTAAAAAGAAGACATGTTTTGTTTGTGGAAGCAAATTTCATTTGATTAAGGATTGTGATTTTTATGAGCAAAGAATGGGTGTATGTGCTAATCAGTAAATCTAGACCAATGTGGACCAATGTTAATGATATACCACCTTATGTTCCACAGCAACCCATAATAAATCTTCTTCATTTCCTTGGAGAAGATCGGTTGCTAGACCATTTGTGCAACCTACTAGTTCATATTTTAAACATGGTTATTGGCCCGGATGTGTTGACTCTATGTATCTTGGGAAGGGATATAGGATACTCTTTGTGAAGCCCTCAAGAAGTTGTTCTTGGAATAAAAAGGACCTAATTGTAAATGGAAACCCAAGAACAATAGTGGATCTTATTCATCTACATGGCCTACCTCTAATGATCCATAAGGGTGCTCAAGTCAAGTGATGACTTGAGCTCCATAGTGTACTAATATTTTGTATATTTTTGTTGTTGTTGTAGGATCATCCTCTTAAGCATAAGGATATTGGTATTGTGGATAGTGGTTGTTCAAGAAGCATGTCAGAAATGTAGATATGATGCATAATTTTGCACCCATAGAAGGAGGAGGCAATGTGACTTTTGGTGGAAGTGATGGTAGAATCACCGGAAAGGCACCATCAAAACACCTTTATCGGACTTTGAGAATGTGTACTATGTAAGGGAACGCAACACTTCAACTTGTTCTCGCCTCACAAATATGTGACACCAAGAACAAAGTATTCTTCTCTCGAGGATGAATGTCTTGTGCTATCTAAAGACTTCAAACTTCCGTAAGATTCATCAATTTCACCGAGAGTTCCTAGGAATCACAATCTATACACATTCAACTTAAATGATGTTCAACCGAAGGTGACCTTACTTGTTTGGTGGCTAAAGCATCCTCGGATGAGTCTACTAAATGGCATAGGAGGATGGCTCATGTGAACTTCAAGACCATAAACAAGCTTTCTAAACCGGGTCTTGTTGAAGGTCTTCCTTCCAAAGTTTTCACCAATGAACATAATTGTGTTGCTCGCAACAAAGGAAAGCAACACGAGCCTCATACAAAGTCATATCGCTGTGAGCATTATTTCGAACCTCTTCGTTGCGTGATATGGACCTTTTGGTCCAACTCAAGTAAGAAGCATTGATCACAAGTATTTTTGTCGGTTATCACCGATGGCTATAGCAGATTTTGTTGGGTATTCTTTTCGAGGACTAAAGATGAAACATCTCAAGTGTCGAAGACTTCATTACCCTTGTTGAAAACCAGTTGAACAAAAGGTTAAAGGAATTTGGTGTGATAATGGGACGAGTTCAAGAATGTTATACTTATAGAACTCAGAGGTCTAAAGGGATAAAAGGGACTATAGCACTCCAAGAACCCCACAACAAAATGGGGTAGCCGAAAGAAAGAATAGGACCTTAATAGAGGTCGCAAGATCAATGCCGAAGACTCTAAATTACCCACTATGTTTTGGATCAAGCAGTTGGCACAACTTGTTATGTCTCGAACAGGTATCCATTACTAGACCTCACTTCAAGACACCATATGAACTTCTCACCGGGAAAGTTCCCGCTATTCATTACCTCAAACCTTTTGGTTGTCAAGTGACCATTCGAATACTAGTGATCCACCGGGTAAATTTGATGAGAAAGTCGATGATGGTTATATTGTGGGTTATTCAAACTCATAGTAAGGCTTACTGTGGTGTACAATTTATCCGCTAAGAAGATAGAGGAGACTTTGAACCCGAGATTCCTAGAAGATAAGCCTAATGTTCAAGGATGTGGTCATGTTTGGTCTTTTGACCTTGATTACTTAACCGATTATTTGGGTTATTCTAGACATGTGGCTAACCAAAATGCGTGTACTCAAGAGTCTCCCACTAACAATGCAGTACCATGGATGTCGACTCGATAGTGAGTTCGAGGATGATGAACAACCTATTCTTGTGCCTTCCTTCTCCCCAACCATTTTGCGGTGATACTTCTAGAGTTACTTCGATGAGAGTGAAGATGAGTCACATTATGCGAGAGGACCTTGCTAGGCTTCGACACAAGAGTATGCGCTAATCTTGAAGTCGAGAAGTCGAATGGGAGGTTGCAAGAGAAGCGGTCGGTGGAAACCATGATTCTCCGACAGTGATCCTGCTTTCTCCCATCATCAACAAATCACTGAAAGCTCTCACTGCTTCTACTCCTATTTCTACTAAAGTGTCTATGACTTTGGAGAACCATATACACGCTTTCCAAGGCCTTTCGATCTTGGAAATCATCAACCCAAAGTGGCATCTTCACCTCACCTTCCTATGACACCGATTTTGAGCCAACCGTGACTAATCTTGATACATCTATTGAAGTCAACCCCATCGCTACTAAAAGGATCAACATTACTCATCCTCAATCCAATATTATTGGTGATCTTCTAGCACCGTTAGAACAAGAAGGGCTATAACAAGTTCTAAATTTGGACAGTTGCTTTTCTCTTATGTCTCAAACCAAAAAGAGACAATCACACGACTTTGAGCATTGTCTGCTTGCTTTTTTCTTTCTCAAGTGGAACCAACCGGTGTTACTCAAGCTCTTGAAGACTCAAGTTGGCTTGAAGCAATGCAAGAAGAGATGCAACAATTTCAAAATCGCAAGTTTGGATCTTGGTACCACTACCGATGGCAAGTATGCAATTGGGACAAAATGGATTTTGAAGAATAAGAGAGATGCAAGGGTGTTGTGATTAAAACAAAGCTAGATTAGTGGCTCGTGGATACAGTGCAAGAGGAAGGAATTGATTATGATGAAGTGTTTGCACTGTTGCGAGTTGAGGCCATTCGAATTTTCTTGGCCTATGCATCTTACATGGGGTTCATGGTATATCAAATGGATGTCAAAGGTGCTTTTTCGTATGGTGAAATAGAGGAGGAGGTTTATGTCACTCAACCCAAAGGATTTGAAGACCCGATCATCCTAATCATGTTTACAAGGTAGTCAAAGCTCTCTATGGACTACATCAGCACCAAGAGCATGGTATGCTAGGCTTTCATCATTTCGCTAAAGCATGGTTATAGAAGAGGTGCCATTGATAAGACACTTTTCCTTAAGAAGAATTCCACGACATCATACTTGTGCAAGTTTATGTGGATGACATTATTTTGGATCCACTAAAGAAGCTTGGTGCGTGGAGTTTGAGGAGTCGATGAAGGAGAGTTTCGGATGAGTGCTATGGGGAGCTTACTTTCTTTTGGGTCTCCAAGTTCAAGCAGAAACCGATGGTATCTTTATCAGTCAGGATAAATATGTGAGGGACATCTTGAAGAAGTTTGGTATGGAGAGTGTCAGGACTGCCACTACACCTTATGAAGCTCCAAAAACAAAGACCAACAATGAAGCAGATCCAGCTGTGAATGTTCACTTATACAGATCTATGATTGGTTCTTTGATGTATTTAACAGCTTCAAGGCCTGATATTACCTTTGCTGTGAGTGTTTGTTCTAGACATCAAGTCACTCCACTTACTTCCCATCTCAATGCAGTCAAGAAGATCTTTAAGTACCTCAAAGGCCAACCTCATTTAGGCCTTTGGTACCCAAAAGAGTCTCCTTTTAAGTTGGAAGCATATAGTGATAGTGACTATGCTGGTGCTAATCTGGATAGGATATCCACAACTGGAGGTTGCCAATTCCTTGGTAAGAGATTGATTTCTTGGCAAGGCAAGAAACAAACTATTGTGGCTACCTCATCTCATCAAGGTAGTATGTTGTTCACGCAAATTGTTGTGGATGTGTTCTTTGGATACAAAATCAATTGTTGGATTATGGGTATAACTTCATGAACACAACAATTTTTATTGATAATCAAAGTACCATATGCATTGTTAAAAATCCAGTTTTTCACAAGAGAACTAAGCATATTGAAATCGTGCACCACTTTATAAGAGATGCATATGACAAACATTTGATAAAAGTGGTTAAGATTCACACCGATGATAATGTGGCGATTTATCGACTAAGGCTTTTGATGGACCAAGGTTTCAACACCTTGTGGTCAATATTGGGATGCTTAACCCTTAACGCAAAGTTTAAGGGAGGCATAGGCCTCGTGGGAGGCATATGCCTGTGGGAGGATTCATGTTGTAAACTTTGTATATTATTGTTTATATTTTGTTTGCTAACACTAACCAACTAATGTAATTTTAGTTTGTTTGTCTTTGTTTGGTTTGTGTGTTTCTCTGTCTGCTTTTGTTTTGCGATTGCATATATAAGTTGAAGTTCACCATGGTTGGTCAATTGGAATATGGTCAAGTAAGTTTAAAAGCTTGTTTCTACTGAAATCAAAGTACTGAAGTGAGCTAATTATTTCTACTGAAGAGAAGTACTCAAGTTAAATTGTTCATTCATTCAAGAAACAATTTATAGCTTACAGCTTACAGCTTACAATCAACTTCAAATGGAAATACAAGATCATTTCTATACAAGATCTACTAAACCTATTCTAGCTCCTATCATCTACTAGCTCATATCATTTATTCCAAACGCTGGATGTGCATGACCAGTACGACGAAGAAGCTAAGGATCAAAATGGGAAGGATGGATTGATGAAAACGAAGATGATGAAGATGAAATGGTAGATGGATGTGTGATATGACAATCTTTGGTTGTTCCATCTACTGCTCCACCATAAAGCAATCACTCCATCTTCCTTTGCCCTTCCCTTTACGATATGAGATGAAGCACCAAAACATGGCGCAGAAGAGCTAACACCACCTCTTCTTTGGCACGTGGCCTTGGTTGAGGTTGAGGTGTTGAAGGTTGGGGTGTGATGTTCTCTCCTTGTTGGAGTCATCGAGTCATCGAAGACTCACTTGGATCCACTACACTATCATCTTCGTAAGAAGGAGAAATGGGGATTTCAAAGGTCGAGGGTCATATGGACATGGGAAAAACTGGAGTAAATCATCACTGGATGATGATGATGATGATGGATAGGAGGTTGGATCAATAACCTCAGGTTTGTTATTCATGGTTATTATTGATTGGAGGGCATTGGAGAAATTAGGGTTTGTGAAGATAATTGGGGGTAAATGATGTGAGTTAAGTGTGCATTGGGATTGTTTTATAGACGGATTCAAGGTTTAATGAGATTTAATGCGAGTTGGGTGACACAAGAAAAGATATTTATTGAAGCTTCTTGATTACGTGAGTTCTTTTCACGATTGACCTCCTTCACAGATTGACCATTGTTTTGTCAAGTGGTAATTTAAATTTGGTAGAAGTTACATTACACGTCAGATTTGGTCAACAACTTATTCCGATATATATGACCAAAATTGGGAAACTTCTACTAATACCTTATTCGCATATCTTCGTCTCTAATTAACTGATTCCCTCATCATATGATTTAAAACACACTTCCAGTTGATTAAATCATAACCCATTATCACGATTTCACATGGCGCTTCAATTTAAGAAAGATCATAACAAAGTTGCTTTTCTGGGAAAAACTAAGGGTAGTGAATTGTATGAACCAATGGTGGAGTTCTTGAAGAGGTCCAAGATTCATTATGCTTTAACGCATTCTCCTAATGTGATATATGAATCGTTGGTTACTCAATTTTGGGCATCTGCTACGAAACGGAGTGACACAGAGATTGTTGCGATGGTTGACGGAACAGAGTATGTTGTGACAGAGGAGTTGATAAGAAGACAGCTTCGCTTGGACGATGTTAATGGGGTTTATCACTCTAATGTTGTGGATATACTTGCTGGGCTAAGAGCTTTTGGATACCAGAGTACGAGGACTGATATATGGTTCAAGAATCAGCTTTGTCCTATGTGGAGGTTTTTGGTACACACATTGCTTCAGTGTATAAGCAATAAATCAGGAGGATGGGATCAATTTTCTACTCAATTGGGATGTGGTATTGTATGTCTTTCTCAAGGGTTAACTTATAACTTTTCTAGGTTTATTTTTGATAATATGGTTGAAAATATTCAAAGGAAAAAGCATAAGTTTTTAATGTACCCTAGGTTTTTGCAAATGATTTTAGACATTACTACCCAAGCCCAAGCCTTTTATCCCATAGGAGCTTTAACTTCTAAACTATTTGCTTCAATGAAAACTCACTATGAGGGGGAACATCATCCTTTGCTAGCAGCTATGTTGCCTCAAGGCAATGAGGCTGCTGATGAGGATAATGTTGTTGGTGATCCACCTTCTACCAATGTTGCTACTGATGGTAATCCATCAGTTGCCATTGATGAGGGCCCTTCTACTACTGCTGAAGCATCTCATGTTACTCCTGACCTACCTCCACCTATACCTTCACCTAGACCTAGTCCTAGTCCACCACCTACTCATGTTGATGAGTTTGAGACTGAGCTTAATAGACTGACCACACCTAGTCCTGTTAGGGATCCAGTTGATGAAGGTTTTCCTTTCATTGAGCATGTTGATATTTCTTCTGAAAGGCCCAATGAAGCTCCCATTACCACTGAGCAATCTGCTGGTGGAGCTGAGGACCCTATTACACTTACATCTATATATGCTCTAGTGAACATGTACGTGGCTGAGGTTGCTGATCTCAAAAAGGAGCTTGCTGAGACAAAATCTACTCTTGGTGGTGAGATTGTGGAGCTGAAGAGTAAAGTTAAGGACTTAGAGGACCAACTTGGAAAGAGTAGCAAAAGGAGATTTTTGGTTTCTTCTGATGAGGAGCAAGAGGATACTTATTTTGAATCTCTTGGAATCTTGGCTGATGCAGCTCAAACAACTCATGTTTCTCCTCCAATTGTTGCTGAATCTTCAAAGAAAAAGGACACTATTGTGTTTACAAAACGGAGGAAAAGACAATATTTGAATAAGGAATCCACTGAAGCCTCAAAGGAACCAAGTGTTGACAATGTTGCATCTGCTGATGTTCAAATGGAGGATGTTGCTTCTGAACATGGTCACGATTCATTTGTACAAGGACAACCAAGTCCTCCACCTTCAGCAGATCATCCTGAAGTCTTTGTTGCTGGAAGAAGTTTTAACTTGGAACCTAATGCTGAAGTCTTTTCTACACCTGTTGAAGATTTGTCTCAACATGTTTCTTCTGATGCTACTTTGGGTGTTTCTTCTGAAGTTCCTATTGTTGATATTCCTTGTGATGATTCTCGCTAAAGAGTCTCACGACAGAGAGAAAGGAGTAATGATTGAAGAAGAGCTTGGTTCAGATCTGGTGAGTGAACAAGAAAGGCAAGCACAAGATAGGATGTTTCTTGAGTATGAAAATATGTAGAAGAGTCGTGCAGTGGCTCAAACACTTACAACTCGGTTTACTACCAATTTGCCTCCCGAGAGACAAAGAGAACTTGATGAACTATCTACTCATTTCACTGATGCACAATGGGATGCTTATACTAATCATGCTGCATCCAATCCTACTCTTGCCCAAAGTATTTTAGGAGCCGATTTTAATAGTGAGACTTTTGCTGAACAAATGATGGCTCTTGGACGACAAAGAAAGCAAGTTGCAGCTGCACAAAGAAAAGCTATTGCTGCTCAAAAGAATAAAGCTAAAAGGGAACAACCACCAACTGAAGCTCAGAAGAAAGCATATATGAGGAATGTGGTGAAAATCGAGTTGTACTCTATATAACTCGGTTTGACAATGAAGCAAGTTTTGGCTTTAGATCGATCTCGATTTGATCAAGAGGTATAATAGGATTATGAAGTTTACTTCACTATCTCTACATCACCGCTTCTACTTTGAAGAGGATTGCTGGTAGTTTGGATGCTCCAAAGGCCAAGAAACAAAAGCAGTTGAGATTGTTGATAACTTTGATGATATGTCACTAAAGAAGAGTTCTCCTGTCATTACTTCAAGCATCTATCGAAGCTATCCATTCAAATTGAAAAGGTTCCATCTCACGACCCTCTTGTTGTTTCTTCAAGCAAAGATATGCTTGCTTCTATTCCATTGTGGCACTGTTGATAAAGAAGGAGATGCTATGGTTAGGGAAGCTGAAAAAGCAGCTGCAAAAGCTAAAAAGGCAAGAGAGGTGCTTGACAAAATGAATGCCTTACGTGGTGGTGTTTTAAATAAGTCTACTTCTACTTCTTCCACTCATGCTAAAGATGTTCCTGATGAATCTGAGGATGTACCATTGTCAGTATCTATGGGAATTTATATACCAGGTAGGAGGAAGAAGAGGATGTCTAAAAGGAGACACATTTCTCTAAGGAGATCTGTGAGATCAGCTGGTATACATACATCTAAGGTTAAGACATCTCTCAAGCATATTCCTTTGAATCTAAAGGCTGCTGAGTCAACTTTTATTAGAGAAGGATCTGCTGATGTTTTTCCTGAGGGATCTCATGATGTGTTGACTAATTGGACTTTGATGGATGGGAGCTTAACACTATTTATCGGTTGGATAATTCTACTATGCGTTCAACTTCTTGAAGGAAATATTTCATTTGGTGGATAGACATGATTTGAATACTGTATGGACTTGTCACTAAGCATTATGCTACTCATTCACCATGTGGTTCGGTTTATATTTGTTGGGTGATCTTCAAGTTTTGTTTGATTCTCAATCTCCGGATGGTAAAGGGTATTCTATTTGGAAGAATTCACATAAGTGGAAGGTTGAGAGTTGGAGATTTTATCCTATGCCATGTGTACATGTGGTGGAGACAAAGTGTGGTATGATTGTGTGCATGTTCTCGATAAGACTTATCCTTTGTCCGTGTCCTTGATGGAGAGAATGCTTAGATGAAGTTGGAAGTACCACCGATCCATTGGGAATGATAAGCTACATGCGAACAATGTGTTGGATTGATTAAGAATCAACTTCGCAACATAAAGCATCATCTTGATTATGGTATTTTGTATATTTTGTAATATTTGTTTTCTTTGATTCTTTTAGTTTAGTTAAAAAAAAAAAAAAAAAAAAAAAAAAAACTATGTATATTCTTGAGTTTATCTAACTTTTCTTGCGTGTTTGTTGTACATTGTTGATGGTTATTGACTCACCGATGTGCCTTGTGTACATCAAAGAGTTGGCTAGTCCAAAGGGTACAACTTTGGTAAAGACACATCAAATATGTTGATAGTCGTAATGGTTTGCTCAAAATCATAGGGTTTGCAACCACCCATGCTTAATTGTCGAGGGTTGTATGGTCATCAATTCACCATGGTTTATTCCTTTTGGAATCCAAGAATTGACTAGCCCACATGTATATGGCTTGTGGTAAAGGCATTGGAATACCATATTTGGTTCTCAATTCACCAAAGGTGATTCTTTCTCCTAAGAATTGACTAGTCCCGAGCAAACGGCTGTGTAAAGACATTTCAAATCCGTTCATGGTTGCCGATTTGCTAATAAATCGATGGTTATCGATGTACCATAGTTTTCGAACTTAAACATTTGGCTACTCCAGTAGTGATGGCTATTGGTAAAGAGACATCAAATCCATTATTTTCAATGATTCACCTCTCACAGGAGTTAACACACCTGGATGTGATGAGAATAGTATGAAACTAATATGTTTTGATGTACCTTTTGTCATTTGTTGCTGCAAAGATCTGGAGTTTCAAAGTTTTGTCATCATCGAGGTGTTCTTATTTTGATTCTTTGCTGCTGATGTTCGAGTACAATCCTCTAGCTTTGAAGTGTTAAAGATCTATCAAGAAACTGGAACTTAACCAAGTCAAATTCCAGTTTAGGGGAGGATTGTTGGGAATTATGTGAAGTATGAATTATGCTGAAATTATCATCAAGGATTCTCATCAAGTAGTGTGGAATCATGAAGATATAATTCATCAAGTAGTGAAGCCGTGTAGATGGTTTCTCGGAGATAGTTATTCGCGTATTCTATAGTTAGTTAGGATATGCATGAGCTTTATTAGGAAGTTATAATGTATATCTTATTTAGTTTTATGTTTATACGTTTCTTGGGAAACGGGTTAGGTTCCTTGTCTATAAAAGGAACACAATAGTATGAGTTATGTACGTATTGGAAAACAAAGTTTTAGTTAATATAAAGATCCATAGAGGATCAAAGTGTTCTTAGTTAATTGTGTTATTACTTGTGTTTAAATTCGCTAGAATACAAGTTATAGAGATTGTCTATTAGTGTACTTGTGATTACATAAGTATAACTAACGATCTACGAGAGCTCAATAAGATCTATCAAGGTCTTTGTTTCAACACTTGATTCCCGAATGTATGCGATTTCTCCTAAATCCTTCATGGAAAAACACTTCCCAAGATATGCCTTAACATTTTGTAAACTTGGAATGTCTTTTCCCATAATTAATATGTCATCGACATAAAGAATAAGGAAAATTACATCACTCCCACTAACTTTGTGATATACACATGGCTCATCAAGATTTTGAATAAATCCATACCTTTTGATTTCTTCATCAAATCTCTTATTCTACTGCCTTGATGCTTGCTTCAATCCATAAATGGACCTTTGAAGTTTGCATACACGGTTTGAAAATTGTGGATTCACGAACCCCTCAGGTTGCTTCATATAGATGTCTTCATCTAAGCGACCATTCAAGAAGGCGGTTTTGACATCCATTTGTCATATCTCATAGTCATAGTATGTCGCTATAGCTATTTGAATTCTAATAGCTCTAATGTTCGCCATGAGAGAAAAGGTCTCCTCGTAATCAATGCCATAAGTTTGAGTAAAACCTTGCGCAACTAGACGAGCTTTATAGACGTGTATATTGCCATCCATATCGATCTTAATTTTATAGAGCCACTTACTTCCAACCACCTTGGCGTTTGAGGTAAGTCAACCTCTTCCAGACTTCATTTTCTCATGGATTGCATTTCCCATTCATTGCAACTTGCCATTTGTCCTTATCAGACTTTCCAACCTCTACGTTAAGACATAGACGTTCAGTGCATGCGTAGTCCTTACGGATCATTTAACGGAATCACTTCAACTTCGGTGGAGGACCCGGACTATCGTGTTCTCTGGGAAGTACGTTAGTGTTTTCGAAGGTAATGCATCTTCTTGATCATCTTCAGATCATAAACTCTCCCATGAATTCTTGAGATACGAGATCTCTTTCAAGAAAATCTCCATAGCTAGCAACAATTACTTTATTTTCGTTGGATAGTAAAAGTAGTAACCCATAGTTTCGTAGGGTATCCTATGAAGCTACAATTTACTGAGATCTTTGTTGGAGTTTATCCGCCGAGTCACGCCTAATATACGCCCGCAACCCCGCACCTTTAAATAAGACAAAGTTAGAGCTTTACCATGCCATATTTCATATGGTGTCTTATCAACCTTCTTTATGGGAACCATATTTAGAATGCAAACAGTGATTCCAAAGCATAATCCCAAAAGGATGAGGTAGAGTAGTAAGATTAAACATAGATCATATCATGTCCAACAATGTACGATTTCTTTCTTAGATACACCATTTTGTTGTGGAGTATATGGAGAAGTGAGATTCTCGACAATTCCATTTTCGCCTAAGTAATCTTTAAACTATTGGCTTAGATACGCCTCCTCTATCGGATCGAAGAGCTTTAATCTTCTTTCCCAATTGCAGTTCTACTTCACTTTGAAAACCTTAAATGTTTCAAACACCTCATGTTTATTCTTATAAATAAACATAACCATAACGGTGAAATCATCAAGAAGGTTAAGAAGTAGCTAGCACCTCTTTGACACATGTCTAAGTGGTCCACACACATCAAGATGAATAAAACCAAGTAGATCGAAGCCTCTCCATATTGCTATGAAAAGGTTTCTTCGTCATCTTCCCGTATATGCATGACTCACATTTATCAAATGATTCATCATTGATATTTTGCAAAAGCCCTTCTTGTTGCAAACTTATGCATGCGAGCCTTGCCTATGTGAGCAAGTCTACAATGCCAAAGATAAGAAGAATTCAAGTCCAACTTTATCTTCTTATTGATGCTAAACATCGAACTATTATATTTGTTAGATTCATTTCCAATCACATCAATTTCAAACACACCATTCAAAGTAATTGCATTAAAATAAAATACACCATTTAAAGAAACATAAATTCCATTACGTGAAATAGTATGAGTAAAACCATCATCCAACAAAACCGAAAAGGAAACAATGATCCGTGCTAAACTAGTCAAGTCTAATCACACAAGCTAGCCACTTGTGAATGGCTAACCGTAAAAGACTTAAACCGCTTAAAACACAAATACAATGAAGTCCTCGAGAATATAATGAATTTCCGGTCGTTTAGTCCCACTGAGACTCAATGGTGTGTAAACACTTATTCAGATGATAGAATGATCACTAAGGATAGTGATCAAGAAGGTTTTGGATGAGAAATTACACTACCGATTGATTGGAATGGAATTGGATATGAATCGAAAGCACAACAATCGATAAGAGAAACGTAAACGTAAGTTTAAAACTACGCACACGTACAAAATAAAAAGTGAAATCTAAGAAATAAAAGACCTAAAAATATAAAATGACATTTTGAAATCCTAAAAATAAAAGAAAATTATTAGAAAAGAAAATTATTTTTATAACTTTTAATTAATTATTATTAATTAAAACTATTTTAACTAATTAATAAATACTCTAAAATAGAAGAAAATACAAAATAAGGCTAGAAAAATAAAATTATGATTTAGAAAAATCTAAAATATTATAAAACTAATTTTAAAATTAAAAATATATTTTTCACACTTTTTATCTAATTATTACTAATTAATTACTATTTAAAATACACTTAAATACTAGAAAATATAAAATAAACTTGGAAAATTAAAATTTTAACTTGGAAAAATCTAAAATATGATAAAACTAATTTTAAAACTGAAAAGATATTTTTTATGCTTTTTAATTATTTATTACTAATTAATTACTATTTTTAACTATTTAAAATTCTAATAAATACTAAAAAGTTTAGGAAAATTATGAAACTTTTTCTAAAAATACTATATGATGACAGAAAACTAACAAAAGTATAAAAACAAGATTTTCTTATTAATAAGCTAGAAAGAAAAATCAAAAAGCTAAAACCTATTAAATAAATGCTATCACCGATTTTAAATTGATCTTTTTCTCGATTTTATTTTGAAAACTACTTAAATACTAAAAATATGAAACTTTAATAAACACAAAATTTTACAAACTACAAAGAAGTCGTTTGATGAGCTTATGAGCTCAACAATTATTTAATGAGCTTATTTGGAGAAATAAGCTCAAACAAGGTCACAAGTTGAAACAAAAGATGGAATAAGATACAATAACCTAAAACTACTCAAATGAAGCTAAAAGATAAAAGAAGCACACCGAAAAGCCAAGAACAAACAAATAAGCACTTGGCTTAAACACGAAATGGGACAAGATTAGGGCTTATTGCAACCTAGCAAACAAGCTAGAAAATGAAAAGCTAAAGTTGGAACCTCAAGATAGCTTGGTTGGCTTCCCAAAGAACCAATAATCACAGAATTTGAGCAACAATTAAGCTCTGCAAGCTTTTCAAAATGGTACCACTCATCGCCGTGTACAGTGGCATGGTTTCGCATCAGGTATCCAAAAGAAGCTAGTAATTAATCACTTAAAAGTCGATTGAAAGAGAACTATTATTTTCTAATTTAGTATAGCAACCGAAATTTAATACCCTAAGAGCTTTTAAGCTAAGTCTTAATATTAAGCCCACAAAGGAAATTATCTAGTTTAATCAAAACGACCAATTGCAACTTTTGACTTTTAAGAAGAACTAAAGGTTTGACCAAGATGAACTTTGAACCGATTTTAAGTAATCGATTATGTTGTTACAAGGTTAACTAAGACCGATTTGAACAATTTTAACAACTTATGAACACAAATCCTTGATCATGATTCATAAAAACCAACAGTGAGCACACAAGATGAAATCAAATGCAATTTTGACTTTTGATCAAATGAGGACTGAGTTTCTTGACCGAGATGAGTTTATAGACACTTATGTAACAAAGAACAAGTTCAAACATCAACTCAAACAAACTCTAACACAGTCAAACAAGATAATCCAAACAACACTTATATGACTGCTTTTGATGATTTTTCAAAGCAAAACACAAATGAAAACCATAAAGCGATTATAGACCTTATAATTTCATTACATGAGATTGAATAAGCATGCACTAACAAGAATAGCAACATAAAACTAAGTATTAAGACTTAAGCTATTCTAATCGTCCAAATGAAGTTTTTGTAAACTACAATTTAAAAAGAACAAGTGGATGATATTAGTGATTAATTTCACTTAACTATAGCTAATGAACATAAAGAAACAGATATTTAAGCTAATGAACATTTGTACAAAGAAATGCCAAAATGGATCAAATTGCTTACAAATGGCTATCCAACTGAAATCGAGAACCAAAGGCCAAGACCACTCCTATAGGCTTACCACTAAACCACTAACCCAAGGCCATCCATAATCTACCCCGCCCAATTTGTGAATGCCATTTCCAACCGATTTTGAATTTTCACTAATTATTTGGTATTTTGTGATTTTTCATTTATGATTCTAAACCGACTTTTAGTGTATCTAATAGCTTTATAAGCTATCCGGGAGCTTATATGTACCATATCATCCATAATAACAACTAAAACAACATTTTCATAATATGAGATTTTGAAATTGAAAGCGCATAAACCGAATTTGCAACTTAAAACTTGATATTAAACCGAAAGTAGTTCACAAATACTTGAATTAACTTAAACAAAGTACTAGGAAAGCTTAAATTACTTCGAGATTTTGAGAATAATAAAACGACAATGGAAAACTAAAATTATACTAGATGGCTAGATACATTGCTTTAGCTCCTCTTTATAGACTTTTATGACTTCTCCTTGACCTCTCAATCTTTCCCACCACTTCGAGCCATTGGATTGGCTAAAACCATCATATCCGTCCAAGTGTCTTTTGGCGCCAATTTTCTCATTAGCGTGTTTGATCATTAATTGGGTTGGTTTCAATCAATTAAGGGTTTTAGTGTTAGTGGAGTGGAGGGACAAGGTAAGGGGGTTGAAGAAAAATGGGAAAACCATGACCGGTTTTGGATATCGGTGTTTGTGTGGGAGATGAGCAGTGCACAGTGGTTTTAGCGCGTTTGAGAGTTTTTGACTTTCGTTGACCGGAGTGGTTTTAATAATACGGGGGAGGTCAAAAGGGATTATGACTGAGGCCAAAATGTATTGGCCTGGCTCAAGGGTCAAGCCAAAGGGTCAAGGGGGTTGGGCTAAGGTTGGGCCAAGGTTGATTTGGGCTTTGATATTACAAAGGGATCCGTTTGGGTTTATTTAAGCACAAGGACCAAAAATGCAAATCTGCCAAACATGAGGACCGAAATGCCAACTTTCCAAACTTATAACAAGGACCAAAATGACAAACATTGATAGTGCAAGGACCCTTTTGCATAAAATCCCATTTTTAGAAATCCAAGGACCATTTTGCAAATTTTCAAAGTTTAGGGACCTTTTGCCAATTGACCAAAGAATCATTCAAGGATCATTTTTGACAACTTAGAATATTTTAGGGACCTTGAATGATAAAATTCCACATTTTGATATTCCGAGGACTAGATTTGACAATTTTTAAAACTTGGGGACTAAAGCGCCAATTTTGCAAACTTGAATCATTTTCATCGATTTTGATATTTTGCATTTAAAACACATAAAACACTGATTTGTGATATTTTGATCATTTGATGTGTTTCGAGTGTTTTCAAATGATTTTGCGTTTAGATTGTACAAAATGATGAGTATTTAGACACTCATCAATCCCCACATCGAGATATTGCTAGTCCCTAGCAATGATTTAGATCTTTAATGGATTTTAAAACTCTTTACCAAAAGCCATCACTACGGAGTAGCCAAATGTTTCGATTCAAGTAAGAACTATGGTACATCGATAACCATCTCGATTTATTGGCAAATCATAAACCATATAACGGATTTGATGTCTTTACCGAAGCCGTTTGCTCGGACTAGCCAACTCTTAGATAAATTATCGAATTATCTTTGGTGAGTCAATACCAATTATGGATTTTCCACGCCTTTACCACAAGCCATAACTGCGGGCTAGCCAACTCTTAACTTTTTAGGATATGAAGAGTTGAGAACCATACAATTTTGGGCAAATTGCAAGCCATATAAACGGATTTGAGAAATCTTTACCAAGAGCCGTTTGCTCTGGATTAGCCAATCCTTTTGTCTATTAGACATGGCGGATCGATAACCGTGTGATGAATAAGTGAAAACACTTATTAAAAAATTTTGGCCAAAACGGGAATTGGGAGGATAATATATGAAATTCATGAGAATTCCCCACACTTAGAAATGAATATTGCCCTCAATATTCAAAGTACCGCGGTTATGCGAAACATAGAACACAAAAGGGAAATACTACGGCCATTATTTTGTTTTTGATATATACACATTTTTTTTTTTTTTTTAGAGATTGATATATACAATAGCGTGGAAACTCCCACACTAGGGTGGTAGAAAAGGGTAAGAAGATGTAAATATGGGTGAAAACCCATATGGTGCGTGCTAATGTTTTTGATTACCGAGTCACTAGCTTGACTCGATCCCCGCATTCATTGGTTCATGGGGAAAGTTTGTAGATCCGGGACAACCACGGATGGAATGTCCCTCCAAAGTAATGCTTCACCGATGACCATTCACTTTAAAATTAGGACCATCGGGTTGAGATAACTTAACGGTACCATAAGGATAAACCTTAGCGATAGTAAATGGACCGAGACCAACGGGACTTAAGCTTTCCGAGAAAATATTCAATCTTGAATTGAAAAGAAGGACTCGATCACCAACGTTGAAAACGCGGTTCTTGATTTTTGAGTCATGAATCTTCTTTGTCTTTTGTTTATAGATCAAAGAGTTCTCGTATGCTTGATCACGGAGTTCATTTAATTCATTCATTTGAACTTTTACGTGATCACCACCGTTCAGATATCGAAGTTTGCATGCTTCAAGGCCCAGTGGGCTTTGTGCTCTAGTTCAATCGGAAGATGACATGCCTTTCCGTACACTAGCTTGTATGGAATACACCCGATGGGTGTTTTGTAAGTCGTCTGAAAAGCCCGAGAGCGTCATCAAGTTTATCCGACCGGGATGCACGATTTTCGCCTCTCGTCCTTTCAAGGATTCTTTTAATACCACGGTTTGAAACTTCCACCGCCCACTTGTTTGGGGTGGTATGCGAGAGAGAGCGGTGGGTAACACCATACTTTGCATGACACGATCAAATTGGTCATTACAAAATGTGTACCACGATCACCGATTATCGCACGAGGAGTTCCAAACACGCGAAAAGAGATTTCAAAATTTCACAACAACTCGGGCATCATTTGTAGGTAAAGCTTTGCTTCAACCCATTTTGACAAATAGTCAATGACCACGAGTATGTATTTGTTACCACGAGACGAAGGAAATGGCCCCATAAAGTCAATACCCCATATGTCAAATATCTCACAAACTTGAATGGCATTTTGTGGCATTTCATTTCTTTGAGATATATTTCCGTGACGTTGACAAGCGTCACAAGCTTTGACAAATTCGTGGGCATCCTTATAGATTGTGGGCCAATAAAACCCGGAATCAAACACCTTTCTGGCGGTGTAGTTTGGACTATGATGGCCCCTTGGGTCCAAAGATGGCAAGTCGTGAGAATGTCAATAGCTTCTCGTCCATAAACACACCGTCGGATGACTTGATCCGCATGATTTTGAATAAGAAGGGTCGTCCCGAAATAATGTTTAACATCTTTGAAGAATTTGTTCTTCGTTGGGTCGACATCCCTTTCACAATGAAGTTACCCGCATGGTAATTTGCGAAGTCAAGAAACCATGGGGTGGTAGAATTTCACGAAAAGAAACCGCATTGAGTGTCTCGAGAGGAAATGTTTCATTTATTTCCTTTTTCTCGAAAACATCTTGGTGAGGGTTTTCTAATGCTGACAGATGATCGCAGACTAGATTCTCGGCTCCTTTTTATCACGTATAATGATATCAAATTCTTGCAGGAGGAGAATCCAACGAGCAATCTCGGCTTTGCATCTTGTTTTGCAAAGAGATATTTAAGAGCCGAGTGATCCGTATACACCACGCATTTGGTCAAGATTAAGTACGGCCGAAACTTCTCAAATGCATACACCACGCTAATAGCTCTTTTTACGTGGTGGTGTAATGAGTTTGAGCTTGATCATAGTCTTACTTGCGTAGTGAATAGGTGAAAATGCTTAGCTCACGTTGCCCTAAGACCGCACCGATAGCAAAATCACTTGCATCGCACATAAGCTCAAAGGGTAAATCCCGGTTGGGAGCAACGAGAATGGGTGCTTGAGAAGCTTTTTCTTCAATGTTTCAAAAGCTATGATGCACTCGGGTGAGAAGATAAAGGAGCATCCTTTTCAAGAAGATGGGTCATAGGTCAGGCGATTTTAGAAAAATCTTGTATGAATCTGCGATAGAAACCGGCATGACCTAAAAACTCCTAATACCTTTGACGGTAGTAGGATGAGGTAATTTAGCAATAACATCTACTTTTGCTCTGTCTACCTCAATCCCGTTTTAGAAATCTTATGGCCAAGGACAATGCCTTCTTTGACCATAAAGTGGCTCTTCTCCCAATTTAGACAAAGATTGGTGTCTTCACACCTTTGAAGCATTTTTCTAAATGGAGAGACATGTTTGAAAAGAATCCCCAATGACCGAGAAGTCATCCATAAACACCTCCATTGTTTCCGATCATGTCGTGGAAAATGGCCATCATACATCGTTGGAACGTGCGGGAGCATTACATAAGCCAAAAGGCATACGTTTGTAGGCAAAAGTTCCGTATGGGCAAGTGAATGTGGTTTTCTCTTGATCCCGTGGATCAATGGGAATCTGAAAGTAACCCGAGAAACCATCAAGGAAACAATAGTATTCATTCCCCGCTAATCTCTCAAGCATTTGGTCCATGAAGGGTAGAGGAAAATGGTCTTTCTGGTGGCGTCATTTAACTTACGATAGTCAATACACACACGCCATCCGTAACCAATCGAGTTGGAATTAACTCGTTATCTTCATTGTGACAACGATAATGCCACCCTTTTTCGAACACAATGAATTGGGCTAACCAAGGACTATCTCGAGATCGGGTAAATCAATCCCGCATCAAGAAGTTTGATAACCTCTTGTTTGATAACATCATGGATTTTTGGATTCACTCTTCTCTCGATGTTGAACCGCTGGTTTAAAGTCATCCTCCATCAAGATTTTATGAGTACATAACTCGTGGTTGATACCTTAATGTCGGAGAGTTTCCAAGCAATTGCTTGCTTGTGTGACTTCAAGATTTTTATGAGAGCGACTTTTTCATCTTTACTCAAATCTCGAGCAATAATGACGGGTAATTTATCATCACCCTCAAGAAATGCATACTCGAGATGAGGAGGTAAGTCCTTAAGCTCAACCTCGGAAATTCTTGAGTTTTCTCAACCGACTTGACTTCCTTGTTATGAAGCTTGATGGGAGGAGAGGAGGAGAAGTGTCTGATTTAACAACTTCTTTAGAAGAATATCTCCTCCGATTAATCTCATTTTGATTAATCTCATCAGAATTGAATCACTAGGGTGAGGGTTGATGATGGATCATCATTGAGCAACTTCTCAATAAGAAGTATGTCCCCTCAATATCAATTGAGCGTGATCAATTTCCCATGGAAGAATCACTAGCCAAGTATGCTTCAATCTCATCTAAGATGAAGTCGCCTCAAACGGAGTGAGAGAAGGAGTAGAATTGGCTATGATAGGTTGAGAAGATGTGGTGAAATCCCACCACGTAATTATGAGAATAACCAAGAACTTGAGAGTACTCTTGAAGCAACATCAATGATATCTATTCGGTTAACCGACTCGTAATCATAGTTTGCGGAGTACCTCAAGTTTGATCAAGGTTAAAGGTGACAACTTCATTACCAACACGTAATGTGATTTCTTGCTCAAATACATCAATGAGAGCACGCCCGTTCTCGTGAATCCTCGACCAACAATGAGAGGAACCCGATGATCGCATCAAAATCAACAACCACGAAGTCGGTGGAAAATGGAACTTTCCTACTTTACAAATACGTCCTCGGCAATGCCAAGAGGACGTGATATGGAAACGATCCGCAAGCTCGAGAGTCATGCATGTAGGAGTAAGTTCCAAGAGAAAGTTTCTTCCATCTTGAATAAGGCATAAGATTGATGCTTGCACCAAGATCTGCTAGGGCAAAGCATTCAACCATTCACGGAATACACAAGGTAAGAGAAATTTCCCGGGATCTCCAAGTTTTCATGAAGCTTCTTGAATAAGCACTTTGGCGATTCTCGTTAAGAGGAGTTTTGCCATTTCAAACACTTTTCCTTATTGCTTAACATGTGTTTGAGAGTTGATGCAAACTTGGGCATCAAGATGATAGCATCCATAAAGCTTATGTCAAAATGTAACTCTTGGAAAATTTGGAAAAATTTGTCCATTTGATGGTAGCTTTCTCATGAGCTTTGCTCATTCAAACGTGATGGATAAGGAATAGAAGATTTGGATTCGATTCTCAATAGAGCTACAGGAGGTTCAAAACAACTCCTTGATTTGACTTGGGTTCTCGGACAACTTGAGGTTGGACTACCGAAGGTAGGACGTGTGTGGTACCGTGGGCTTGAATAATGCACCTTGTCCGTTGTTTCCTTGGTAACTTGACTCATTGCCACGGTGGAGGAGGCATTGGAGTCGTGAGGTCCATTGTGTGTCGGAGGTTCACTTTCCACTACCTTTGGGAGAGAAGAAGAAGAGGTAGTAGGAATAGCAGTCCATCATATGAAACACCACTTCGGTTGTGATCGCTTTGCATCGCCTCGGGTTAGCGATCGTGTTGCTCGGAAGTTTTCCGAGCCCGAGGGTTGATCATTTAAAGACTTCTTAAGATCGCAATGACCGACCAACAACCTGTTCATTTCATCTTGGGACTTCATGAATTGCTTGAGAACTCATCGATGATGGTCTGGAGGAATAATGGCGGGAGGAGCTGGAGGGATAATTTGAGGCCGTATGTTTTGATTATAGCCAAAATTCCTTGATTAGGATTCATATTCCCATGAAATTGATTCCTCGATTGAAATTGTTTTGATTAAGGTTTCCTTGATGTTGGAAACCTTGATTGGGTCCAGATAGAAATTACCTTGGTTTTGATAACCTTGGTTCATTCTTGGTTGGTTCGATTCGGTTTTGCATGTTATGATTCTCGTTAAACCGGTGGTGCTCGATTAGTGTTAGCACGGTAGTGTGGTTCATTTTGAGGACGGTATTGATTACCTCCTTGCTGTGAACTACCGGCTAGAGCATTGGCTTCAAAAGGACTACCATCGGTGGCGACAATTGTAGTAAGCATGAGGACCACCACAAGTAACACAACTCTCGACTTTCTTCACTTCACCATGTGTTGGTGTCCGAGTGAAGGTCACTTTCTTTGGTTAGCAAGAACCAAAGCTCGAACAATGTCTCGTGAGTTTGTCAATCTTAGCATCGGTGCTAGATGTACTCACGGGGGATGAAGAAGAAGGAGGTCCAAAGATGAGATCGATATGTCTTTCCTCGGAAAGGACGGACCGAGATTTGTTCTCAATGATTTGCAAGGCCTCTTTTGTGGTCTTGCTCAGAAATTACCTCCGCGGAGGCATTCAAAGAGTCTTGATTAGTCCGATTGAGACCATTATAGAAAGTATCCATTTGCATTAACTCGGTAAAACCGTGATGCGGACACTCATGGAGCAACTCTTTGTAACGATCCCATGCCTCCCGAATGATTCATCAAATCTACGAGAAAATTTCATTATCTCATTCTTAAGACTTGTGGTTCGGGATGGAGGATAGAACTCGTTAACTAACTTGGTGACTAGATCTTCCCATGTCTCAATAGAACGAGGGTTGTTTCTCAAGCCAATTCGGCTTGTCCTCTGAGAAAATGGGAACGGAAGAAGCTTGATAGCTTCATGTGGGACATTCTTGTACTTGATGGTAGATGCAATCTTGTTAAACCATCGAATGTGTGCATGAGGATCATCCCGCTCAAAACCATAGAATTGGCTTTGGGTTACTAGATTAAGCAACCCGGTTTTGAGCTCGAAAGTGTCGCCCACGATGGTGGGACAACAATAGCATCTCCGTAACCCTCGATGGGTGCTTGGAGAAGCTCATTCATCGGTTTGTCTTCGCCATTTCGACGGGGAGGTGGTGGTGGTAGACGTTCCTCGACCACGGTGAAGGAGCGAACGTCCTCACGCTCACGAGGAATCTTTCCAAGCTCGAAAGTGGACTTGTAGAATGGAAGAACGAGTGCGCATGCACTAAGTATAAAATCAATTTTCAAAACAAATGAGGCAAAACGACAAGTGAACTTAACCAATAATCACAAATGAAATGGCTTTGAAAAAGGTACACCAAATCACAAGTGACACAAAGGCAAGTTTTAAATCGATGTTCGGGAACTTATTATGGTCACACCCCGTTAGTAGGTGTCTCGCCTTGATTTGCGGTGGTTGATTTTATGTATATATTAAGTACCACCGAAAAGACGTAGGTAATGATTTGTGCAAAGGGTTTAAAACTTTTGGACAATATTTTGGTATCGTCTCGTTTAACCAAATCGTATTCCTTTAAGAATCACCTTAAAAGAAATACAAGATAGAAAACGTTACGATTGTTTTGTTGTTTTATATTTTTTTGGATGTTTTAACACTTTAGGAAAAGTGCTAATGAACTTTTTGATGTCTTATAACTTTACAAAAACTTTTACAAATGGTGGGTTATGTGCAAGAATGGGTCCGAAAATGGCTAAACACACGCTAAAGCTCCCGCAATGGCGCCAAAATTTGATCCGTGCTAAACTAGTCAAGTCTAATCACACAAGCTAGCCACTTGTGAATGGCTAACCGTAATAGATTTAAAACTGCTTAAAACAAAAATACAATGAAGTCCTGGAGAATAGAATGAATTTCCGGGTCGTTTAGTCCCACGGAGACTCAATGGTGTGTAAAACTTACTCAGATGATAGAATGATCACTAAGGATAGTGATCAAGAAAGGTTTTGATGAGAAATTACACTACCGCTTGATTGGAATGGAATGGGATACAGAATTGGAAAGCACAACAATCGATAAGAGAAACGCAAAACGTAAGTTTAAAAACTACGTACACGCACAAATAAAAAGTGAAATCTAAGAAATAAAAGACCTAAAAATATAAAATGACATTTTGAAATCCTAAAATAAAAGAAAATTATTAGAAAAAGAAAATTATTTTTATAACTTTTAATTAATTATTATTAATTAAAACTATTTTAACTATTTAATAAATACTCTAAAATAGAAGAAAATACAAAATAAGGCTAGAAAAATAAAATTATGATTTAGAAAAATCTAAAATATTATAAAACTAATTTTAAAATTAAAATATATTTTCACACTTTTTATCTAATTATTACTAATTAATTACTATTTAAAATACACTTAAATACTAGAAAATATAAAATAAACTTGGAAAATTAAAATTTTAACTTGGAAAAATCTAAAATATGATAAAACTAATTTTAAAACTGAAAAGATATTTTTTATGCTTTTTAATTATTTATTACTAATTAATTACTATTTTTAACTATTTAAAATTCTAATAAATACTAAAAAGTTTAGGAAAATTATGAAACTTTTTCTAAAAATACTATATGATGACAGAAAACTAACAAAAGTATAAAACAAGATTTGCTTATTAATAAGCTAGAAAGAAAAATCAAAAAGCTAAAACCTATTAAATAAATGCTATCACCGATTTTAAATTGATCTTTTCTAGATTTTCTTTTGAAAACTACTTAAATACTAAAATATGAAACTTTAATAAACACAAAATTTTACAAACTACAAATAAGTCTGTTTGATGAGCTTATGAGCTCAATCATTATTTAATGAGCTTATTTGGAGAAATAAGCTCAAACAAGGTCACAAGTGAAACAAAAGATGGAATAAGATACAATAACCTAAAACTACTCAAATGAAGCTAAAAGATAAAAAGAAGCACATTGAAAAGCCAAGAACAAACAAATAAGCACTTGGCTTAAACACGTAAATGGGACAAGATTAGGGCTTATTGCGTTCTAGCAAACAAGCTAGAAAATGAAAAGCTAAAGTTGGAACCTCAAGATAGCTTGGTTGGCTTCCCAAAGAACCAATAATCACAGAATTTGAGCAACAATTAAGCTCTGTGCAAGCTTTTCAAAATGGTACCACTCAGCTGTGCATGTGGCATGGTTTCATACTAGGTATCCAAAAGAAGCTAGTAATTAAGCACTTAAAAGTCGATTGAAAGAGAACTATTATTTTTCTAATTTAGTATAGCAACTGAACTTTAATACCCTAAGAGCTTTTAAGCTAAGTCTTAATATTAAGCCCACGGTGAAATTATCTAGTTTAATAAAAACGACCAATTGCAACTTTTGACTTTTAAGAAGAACTAAAGGTTTGACCAAGATGAACTTTGAACCGATTTTTAATCGATTATGTTGTTACAAGGTTAACTAAGACCGATTTGAACAATTTTAACAACTTATGAACACAAATCCTTGATCATGATTCATAAAAACCAACAAGTGAGCACACAAGATGAAATCAAATGCAATTTTGACTTTTGATCAAATGAGGATCGAGTTTCTTGACCGAGATGAGTTTATAGACACTTATGTAACACACGAACAAGTTCAAACATCAACTCAAACAAACTCTAACACAGTCAAACAAGATAATCCAAACAACACTTATATGACTGTTTTGATGATTTTCAAAGCAAAACACAAATGAAAACCATAAAGCGATTATAGACCTTATAATTTCATTACATGAGATTGAATAAGCATGCACTAACAAGAATAGCAACATAAAACTAAGTATTAAGACTTAAGCTATTCTAACTGTCCAAATGAAGTTTTGTAAACTACAATTTAAAAAGAACAAGTGTCGATATTAGTGATTAATTTCACTTAACTATAGCTAATGAACATAAAGAAATAGATATTTAAGCTAATGAACATTTGTATAGTAAAATGCCAAAATGGATCAAATTGCTTACAAATGGCTATCCAACTCAAATCGAGAACCAAAGGCCAAGACCACTCCTATAGGCTTACCACTAAACCACTAACCCAAGGCCATCCTTAATCTACCCTCGCTCCAACTGTGAATGCCATTTCCAAGTGATTTTGAATTTTTCACTAATTATTTGGTATTTTGTGATTTTTCTGTTTATGATTCTAAACCGACTTTTAGTGTATCTAATAGCTTTTATAAGCTATCCGGGAGCTTATATGTACCATATCGGTCCATAATAACAACTAAAACAACATTTTCATAATATGAGATTTTTGAAATTGAAACGCATAAACCGAATTTGCAACTTAAAACTTGATATTAAACCGAAAGTAGTTCACAAATACTTGAATTAACTTAAACAAAGTACTAGGAAAGCTTAAATTACATCGAGATTTTGAGAATAATAAAACGACAATGGAAAACTAAAATTATACTAGATGGATAGATACATTGCTTCTTAGCTCCTCTTTATAGACTTTTATGACTTCTCCTTGACCCTCAATCTTTCCCACCACTTCGAGCCATTGGATTGGCTAAAACCATCATATCCGTCCAAGTGTCTTTTGGCGCCAATTTTCTCATTAGCGTGTTTGATCATTAATTGGGTTGGTTTCAATCAATTAAGGGTTTTTGGTGTTAGTGGAGGTGGAGGGACAAGGTAAGGGGGTTGAAGAAAATGGGAAAACCATGGTGGTTTTGGATATCGATGTTTGTGTGGGAGATGAGCAGTGCACGGTGGTTTTAGCGCGTTTGAGAGTTTTGACTTTCGTTGACCGGAGTGGTTTTAATAATACGGGAGGTCAAAAGGGATTATGGTGAGGCCAAAATGTATTTTGACCGGCTCAAGGTCAGCCAAAGGGTCAAGGGGTTGGGCTAAGGTTGGGCCAAGGTTGATTTGGGCTTTGATATTACAAAGGATCCATTTGGGTTTATTTAAGATAACAAGGACCAAAATGCAATTTCGCCAAACATGAGGACTGAAAATGCCAACTTTCCAAACTTATAACAAGGACCAAAATGACAAACATTGATAGTGCAAGGACCCTTTTGCAAAAATCCCATTTTAGAAATCCAAGGACCATTTTGCAAATTTTCAAAGTTTAGGACCTTTCTTGCCAATTGACCAAAGAATCATTCAAGGATCATTTTTGACAACTTAGAATATTTTAGGGACCTTGAATGATAAAATTCCACATTTTGATATTCCAGGACTAGATTTGACAATTTTAAAACTTGGGGACTAAAGCGCCAATTTTGCAAACTTGAATCATTTTTCATCCGAATTTGATATTTTGCATTTAAAACACATAAAACACCGATTTGTGATATTTTGATCATTTTGATGTGTTTCGAGTGTTTTCGGATGATTTTGCAGTTTAGATTGTACAAAAATGATGAGTATTTAGACACTTATCAAACAACACCTCTAATTATAGAAGGTGCGTGAATGACAATTGTTCTATAACGGAGACTAAACCCGAAGGCGTGATTAAACTAAACGTTCCTATAAAGCTAGCAATGCATGTGCGCCATTTCCCACATGCGATATTGCTCCCATAGGCCGACTTCCTTTCCACTCTAAACCCTGCGTTGTATTACAAATGTGAATACCACATCCGATTATCATATACCGAGAATTTTATGATTTAGAGTAAATAATTCATCGACAAATAAATTACCGGAAGAACCGGCCCAAGGACCCTTCGTACTTCATCTTATTTGCCCATGATTCATCAAGATAGAGCGCAGTTTTTCTTCCAATGCCCAATGCTCTTACGGTGGTGGCATGCTTGATCCTTTTAGGATTTTCCTTCCTAGGAGTAGGGTTCTTCTTGGGTTGTGGTTGATAGGCCATAACTTGTTTACCCTTATCAACTTTCCCTTTGCCCTTCCTCTTCTTGTTGTTCACAGCTGCGGTTTTGGCTTATTAATCCTTCCACCTGAATAGAAGTACCTAAAGTAGGAACCTTTTGAGGTAACCCTTTTCATAATCAATAAGCAATGCATGTAGGTCGAAGAATCGCCTTCCCACGCAAATTGCATATTGAAGTTTCTAACAAAACCATTAAAATCCTTGTTAAGGGATCTATTAATCGATTCATGCCATCTCATCATCATAAGTTTTGCCAAGTGCCTTTAGTTGGTCCATGTAACCTTTCATTTCGAAGACATGAGAACTTACGGGTTTACCCTCTCCCCGCTTACAAATGATAATCGTCGGTCAAGTCATAAATTTCGACAAAGAATTGGTTTCTAACATAGTTCAAGTTCATTGAGCATATTATATGGGAAATAATGTTCGAATTGCTTTTGAAGAAGCGATTCCATCGTTCCCAACATAAGACAAGCCACATCATTATGATGCTTATACTCAAGTTATAGCGTCCTTTTCACTTGAGTAGTCAGAGGTCCGGTTGGTTCAAGGGGCAAGGTTCATAAAGATATTTCAACCGGTCAAGAACTCTACGACAATTCTCAAAAGCGGTGCCAATCATTGAAATTCTTAGAGCTACCAACTTTTCTCGATCAAAAAGCTTTTGAACGCAGAACTTAGTGCAGATGTTAGTGTTATCGTTATTTTCACCATTTCTACGAGAAAAAAGTTCAAGTATTAGTATTTTCGATAATACAAATTTTCAAGAAAATAAAATATACCAAATGGTAATATAAACATATAACCATATAAATTTATCGAAAACTAGGATCCAAATTATCATAGGTTCATTACATCAGTTGATCTGCTAGTAACGAAAGCATATAATAAGGTAATATGTCGAACATTTATTGGCAAATAATTTCCAATTCCTAGATCATTATGGGATTTATATTTTCCAACGCTATTGCAAATATAAACATGTTTCATCCCATCTTATGCCATGAGTCCAATTCTCACTTCCTACTCAACTTAAGTGTCTAACTTAAAGAACTGCAAATATGTCCATGTAAGGTCTGACTTTACATAGAGATTTACCTCTCCATCACAATCTAGCAAGTACTGTCATGACGTAAATTGCAACTTCAAGTGTTCCTTTTAATTAGATGGCATAAAACTTAATTTAAAATGGTACTTGTTTTTGATTTTATGTGGTCAAATCAAATATGTACAAAGATGCCATGCATTCATCTTGTAGCATAAATTTAATAAAAAACTTTTTATTACCAATTCATAAAGATCAAATTATCAAAGTTTTGATTGAGGTATTGGTTTCACCAATCAAGGAATTTAGTGTTAATTATCGTCCATTATACCGTACTATTGCATAAGTGTAAACACTTAGTGTTTCTGGTAATTACCACCGAAGTGGTGCATGGAATTAAAACTAATTCACCCTTAAGATGAGTTTGCACATTTTATGGCTTACTAAGTAGCTCCAGTCGGTCTTAACTATGTTTCCACCGTTGTTAGAGGAACACCCACAAGTATTTTTCCATCTTACTTTCGATCTGAGGAGCCTTGGTGTATGGACCGACCTGTTGCTTTCCTTGACTCAGGATAGAAGCTAGCTAGAAGAGGTGGCAAAATGGGTGGGGTTGGGTAATGGGTCAAAATGGTTAAATTCTGGTAGGGAGTCAAGATGGGATTTATATAAAGAGTCAAATATTTGCTATATAAAAAATATCGCTTACTTTTTTAGTTTTTCTCAAAGTCATTCATTAAAATAATTTCATATCTTGCAAGGTTACCTTGATCCCGAATACTTATTGACCCATAAGATGACAGACAAGAGTGACGTTTGTAGACTTGCAACTGTACTTTTAGAGATCTTGACAAGTATGAAACCAATATCACATGGCAAAAATACCGTCCGTGAGGTATCCTTTGTTTTTTCTCTTTACCCTAATATATCCATTACTAGACCGTTAAAATGGGTATCTTTTTTGGTATGGGTTGGTTTCACCCCCAACACTTTTTCATCCAAAAACGAAATTTTGTTTTTATAACTAGTGAGTCGTTAAATATGATCATAAAGTTCATGTTTTTACAATAATAGTCTAGTTAATAATATAAAATGGTGTTTAAATGGTTTATGCATTATTTCTTTGGGTGACTCAGGGGTGTTAATGATCCGAGTCGAGTCGAGTTTCTGCCTAAATGAGCTAGGCTCATTTAATAACTATTCGGCTCGAGCTCGGATAAACTTTTATAAAGTGGCTCGACTCAAACTCGAATATTTTGTTGTTGTTCGAGCTCGAGCTCGAAACTCGTTCAAAATTCTAACTTCTTTTTTATTTTTATTATTTTTATTTTTTATTTTTTAATATATATAATTCTACAATAAACTTGTTTTCATGCTTAAAATGCTCTTATAAATGGTAGAGCTTGATTGGCTCGTTTATTAACAATGCTTGAGCTCGAAAGCTAGTTTACAATTACAAAATTTGTTCTAAAGTTCAAAGTAATGTTTATGAAGCTTATGATTAACATAAATTTGCATTAAAATGGAAAAGTGTGTTCTAAAGTTCAAAGTAATGTTTATGAGGGTGCCGTACGATTACTTCACCTAATTATCAACCCGAAAACACGCAATTAATTGATTTCCGAGTTTTCGGATCCTATTTCTCCACATCCCCTTCTTCAAATCAACACCCCAAAATAATAACCCTAGATTAATCCATTATCAATCACCTTAACAATGAAAAACGAAAATCAATGGTATGTTGAATCATCATTTTTATGAACCATACCAAAAAATCAATAATACGCTCCTCTAAATCTCACCCAAATAATTTGAATTTTTTGTTATATTGGATCATGAATTCGTAACACAAAATCCTTATGTTTTCTTGAATATAGGATTTAATTCGTGTATCAAGTAATCATCTAATGGCGGTAATTTCTTATTATAGGATTTAACTGAATTTAAATAAAAATTAATTAAGAGTTTGTATTGACTGAATTATGTTTAATTTTGATTTGGAATTTGTTGAGAAACTATTAGGCACAATTGTTTGATGAAATTTATCTTAGAGAGAAGTTTGTAGTATTATGTGGAATTTGTTAATTTTGTGCTTTTGCCTTTTTGATTCAAGGGGGGTGTTTTGATACTTGAATGAATTATTTGGATTTGTATTGGTGTATTACTTTTATAGAATTACTCACTTAAAAGAGATTTACGAACTTGATACACCTTATTGAAGGAGTGGTAGATAGTAATGATTGTTGATGGCAGTGAATTGATGAGAACTTATTATAGAATTACTCACTTACAATAGTTAAGAGTTCGGTTATGTATGCTATGAGATTAACTTGCAGGTCTTATCAGTGAACCATTGTGACGATGTTGATAATAGCAAAAAGAGGGTTTGAGGGTGTTGTTACTATATGTTGGACTAATCTCTAATTATTGTACATATGTAGTTTACTGATGAATATAACTTTACATATAAAGATAAAGTTCAACCCATTAAGTTATGGATGGGTCAGTTCTCTAAATATCCAGTTCGTTATAATGGGTCAAGTATGCAACATGCATTATACATTTATGATGTTGCATTACGTATAAGACTGCAAGGCGTGTCACCTTAGATTGTAATAGTTTTCTTGAGGAACCACATGTTTTATTTTGTAGAATCAGACTGTGTGACAAAGCTATTCTTGCATAGCTCATGAGGAGCACGATTGAGGTTTAAGTTTGATTACGGCTCATGATCGAGACCCTGCCGAATGCTACAGAAAGATCATATACATGGATATGTGGTTGTGGATATTCATTTTGGTAGATTTAAGGATTGGGAAGGTTTGTATATGATTGTTATTATATAATTGAACAGGGACGGAGCATGCTTAGGGCAAGAGGGGGGGGGGGGTTCCCCGCCCCCCCAAAACCTTTCACTTTCATATGTAAATTTATGTGTCTACAATGTTCAAATAAACTAAAATAAGAATAATTTCAATGATTGGCCCCTCCAAATTTACATAATTCCATGTTGGCCCCTCCTATGAACTTAACCAAGCTCCGTCACTGTAATTGAACGTTTCGGATATGACCAATTAATGTTAACAATTTATTTATATTATAGGTCAATACCATCCAGAATGGCTTCAATGCAACTCGATTATTTATAAACAATTATCTTGATGAGGTAAACGGATTCAACGATAATTTTGATACATGATAGTGAGAATTCCGAAAAATTACAAAAAAAGGTTAGTACATATTGATTAAAGTATCATCTCATTTTTTACGTACTATGCCGCATTTTGAGGTTCTGTCCCTAATGATACTGGTTCTTTGCAAAAGAGCATCAGGTGCTTGGATGGCATATGAGAATGGCGTCGATGAGGCGAGCAAGCTATGACAAAATTAGAAAGATGGATATTGCATTATATCCCAAAAGTATTTGAAATAAGAAGAATTTGTTGTCAATTTATAGAAGTAGGTTCATAACATTATTCACTGTATAAATTATTCAAGAGTAAATTACACCGTTCGTCCCTATGGTTTGCCCAAAATAACACCGTAAGTCCCTTCGTTTCTATTTTTGCGCCATGAGACCTAATAATGAAGTTTGGTAACACCATCTGTCCCTATCTCTAACGGTCGTTTTTGCACGTTTGTGCACATTTTCATCCGTTTTTTCACGTTTTTGTCCGTTTTTTCACGTTTTCGTCCGTTCATTCACGTTTTCATCCGTTTTTGCACGCCGTCCGTTTTGCACGTTTTACGTTTCGTCCGATTTTGCACGCGTTTTCACTTGTTTTGCATGTATTCATATGTTTTGCGTTTTCTTCGTTTTCACGTTTCGTCCGTTTTCGAGCGTTTTGTTCGTTTTTCACGTTTTGTTGTTTTTGCGTTTTAAATGCTTTTTGCGGGTTTCGTTCGTTTTTCTTGTTTCATTCTTCCTTACACGTTTTGTCCGTTTTGCATATTTTGACCGTTTTTCATGTTTGCGTCCGTTCATTCATGTTTTCTTCAGTTTTTGCATTTTTTCGTCCGTTTTTGTACGTTTTCATACGTTTTTGTACGTTTTCGCCCGTTTTTGCACGTTTTCATCCGTTTTTGTACGTTTTCGCCCGTTTTTGCACGTTTTCGTTTGTTTTTGTTCATTTTTGCATTTTTCGTCAGTTTTTGCATGTTTTCATCTGTTTTTGCAAATTTTTGTCCATTTTTTCACGTTTGCGTCCGTTCATTCATGTTTTCGTCCGTTTTTGCATGTTTTCGTCTGTTTTTACACGTTTTCTTCTGTTTTGGCACGTTTTCGTCCATTTTCGCACGATTTTTTCCGTCTTTGCACGTTTTTTTCCCGTTTTCGCACATTTTCATCCGTTTTTGCACGTTTTCGTCCGTTTTCCCACTTTTTCCACCTTTTCATTCGTATTTGCACATTTTCGCAATGTTTTAAAAACCGGTTTTTTTATCGACCCGGTTAAGTCGTCGGTTCACCGGGTCACCGGTTGAACCGGTTCTATACATATATATTTTTTTTCCTATATTTCATAAATATTATTGCATAATCTAATAATTTATCCGTTTTTTTATACATTTGATTAAACCCATGAAGAAGATTGAGACTATACCAATAAGTTTTGCTTTTCAAGTCTACATCCATAAAAATATAGCCAAAATTTTCAAGGTGATTCTCAATTATAAAATGGTTTATAGTAAAACTATATTATTTGGTGATTCTAAGATCATATATAACTATAATTTACTATTTTACAAAATTTTGACAAACATTAGTTATCATCATTTTAACTTTTCAATTAAACTTAGAAAAGTTAATGGGAAAAAAATCATTTTGTTAATTTTTTCGATAAAAAGTCATGACCCGGCCGGATTTATCAAACCGGGTCAAACAGGGTCAACGAAAAACCGGCGGTTCAATCCGGTTCTCAACCATGCAAAAACCCGGTCCTATCCGGCCCGGTCTCCGAGCCGGTTCCGGTTCAACAAGGTTGAACGGCCGGGTCAACCGGTTTTAAACATTGCATTTCGCGCGTTTTGTGCATTTACATGTAAAACATGCAAACACGGATGGCGTGAAAAATGAACAAAACATCGCGGCGTGAAAAATGAACAAAACGCCCAAAAGGCGAAACTTGCAAAAGCGGATGAAAAGTGCAAAAGCAGAGAAAACAAGAAAAAACGGACAAAAATGAGCAAAAACGAATGAAAATGAGCAAAATGGATAAAGCGTGAAAAAAAGGCAAACCGTGCAAAACAAACAAGCGGCGCAAAATGGATGAAACCTGTATAAACGGACGAAAACACGCAAAAGCGGATGAAAAGCGCAAAAGCAGGCGAAATGTGTAAAAGCGAATGAAAGCGTGAAAACAAGCGAAAACTTGCAAAAGCAGACTGAAACGTGTGAAAATGACAAAAGCGTGCAAAAGCGGACAAAACAAACGAAACGTGAAAAGCGAACAAAAACGTGCGAAAACATACGGCGTGAAAAACGAAGAAAAACGTGCAAAAACGGATGAAAACATGCAAAAACGGATGATAACGAGCAAAACGGACGAAAACGTGCAAAAACAAACGAAAACGGAAAACATGCAAAAACGTGTAAAAACTGCAAAAACGGACGAAAACGTGCAAAAACAGATGAAAACGTGAACAAACGGTCGAAAACATGAATGAACGGACGAAAGCGTGAAAAACAGACGAAAACGTGAAAAAACGGACGAAAACGCTAACGATCGTTAGAAATGGACGACACATGTAACGCACATGTAGGAGTTAACGGAGAAAGCTAACGACCGTTAGAGATAGGGACTGATGGTGTTACCAAACTTCATTATAATGACTCATTGCGCAAAAATAAAAACGAAAGGACTTGCGTTGTTATTTTGGGCAAACCATAGGGACGAACAGTGTAATTTACTCATTATTCAATGTATAATATTTGTATGGAAAGAAGATTTATGATATTAACCTCATTTATTATATGATGTATATTGCAAAAGGGGTTAATGTGATGGCGTTGTACATTTATCATGAGTCCTCAACTAACAATACATGTTAGTTATTTTCCATCATGTAGAACCGTTCTTCACATATTATGAGTATCTTTGTTTGTTTCTATTTTGCGCAAGTATAATGGATGTGTATCTTTTTTCCTTTTATGATTATGACTCACATAAACTTATTTTTATCGTAAACATATATTAAGGTTAACGATGTTTTAAAAACTATGTTATTAATTTTATCTTGAATAATTCTTAAAGCTAGCCGCCCGTTGGGCGGGCCTGTAGCTAAGACTCGTTTTGTAGGAATTATTTGATATGAAAATGGAAAATTTTAGCTTATTGGCAATAATGGTGCAGATTCTTGATCCTGTATTGTCCCTTTTTCGTTAAGACCCGTTTATTTTATTTTCTTGAACACTTATCTCTATATCTATTGATTTTATCTTGAAGATTTCTTGAAGCTAGTCGGCCAAAGGCGAGCCTACAACTAGTAAGTAAGATATAATTCTCATAGAAATAGATCTTGGTTTTATAGTTTCGTCCTCTCCATCTTTTTATCTTTTCGATGTGAGATACTTTTCCTTTAGTTTTTGATTAGACAACATATAACTACTACTCAAAATATAAGTTTTATATAATATTAAATTTATGATTCTTAATAAGAGATATGATCTATATATATATATATATATATATATATATATATATATATATATATATATATATATATATATATATATATATATATATATATATATATATATATCTATATTATATATAAAAGGGCGTTACGTAGATAATGCCATGTAAACGCCACCTCATTCTTGATAATTCATTATCACCATGTCATCACATTTGTTGCCATGTAAGCATTTTAAAATTTATTTTATTTGAAGACATTTAATTAATTTGAATTTTAGGCTATTTTTTATTTTTAATCATTAAATCCATGTCATTTTGGATTAATTCTTAAATTTCAATTTATTTTTCAAAAATTTGAGCTTAACAAGAATCGAACTTGGGTCTCTTAGTCCACAAAGAAACATGATAACCACTAGACCACACATGTTTTGAATTAAATCTTGAAAGTCCAAATCTATAAACTATGTAACCAACCATTTATATTTTTGGATTAATTCTTAAATTTCGAATTTATTTTTTCAAAAAATTTAAGCTTAACAATAATTGAACTTGGGTCTCTTAGTCCACAAAGAAACATGTTAACCACTAGACCAACACATGTTTTGAATTAAATCTTGAAAGTCCAAATCTATAAACTATGTAACCAACCATATATATTTTTGGATTAATTCTTAAATTTCGAATTTATTTTTTCAAAAAATTTGAGCTTAACAAGAATCGAACTTGGGTCTCTTAGTCCACAAAGAAACATGATAACCACTAGACCAACACATGTTTTGAATTAAATCTTGAAAGTCCAAATCTATAAACTATGTAACCAACCATATATATTTTTGGATTAATTCTTAAATTTCGAATTTATTTTTTCAAAAAATTTGAGCTTAACAAGAATCGAACTTGGGTCTCTTAGTCCACAAAGAAACATGATAACCACTAGACCAACACATGTTTTGAATTAAATCTTGAAAGTCCAAATCTATAAACTATGTAACCAACCATATATGTTTTTCCCTTAAATATAGTTAACCCTAAATTCGATTTAATATGTGAGGCCTGTAGAAAAACATGCGACAACCAGAAAAAAAAAAGTGTCGACTTTCTCTCTTTTTCCTCTAAACCCTAATATGTCATGCTTCGGTTGACATCTTGTCTCCCTATGACGCTGTTGGCCATGGCAGGTATATGTGGTAGTAATGGTTTGGAATTGAAAGTAATATACTTTATAAGATGGCTGAAATTGTTAGTAGTTTTTTCAGCCATGTAGCAGCAACTGCTGTTGGAAATTATGGAGTTCCAGTTGTTGTAAATGGCTTCTACTACGGGAGATCCAGTGTGATGGCGCCACGTGCACGGTAAATACTTAAATGTCTACCTTGTGCACTTCTTATTGTGCATTTAAAAATAGCAAAATGGTCAATCGGTTATGACCAGAAATTTTTATATTGAATTTTTATTCACTGTTTTCTTTTTTCATTTACAATGTCGTCTGATAGGATATGTGCTGTGGTTTTACAAGTAATAATTGCGTTTAACCATTTTGGAGAAAAGTTGGTGCTAAGAATGCCCGGATGCCTAACAGGGTATATACGTATCGTTAACAATGTGTATTCGTATCAAGAGATGTATGTAATTGGAGGGAATGGAAATCTAACGATCAATAGTCAAGGAAATCGGTGGACTGCACCCACAAATTCTAATGCTAACGAGGTACCGATCTTTATTTATTTGAAAATTCTTATAAAGTTCAATGACTTTCTATGGTATAAATGTCGGGGGCTGATTATCAAGGTGTCAAAGAGGGTGGAAACAGTGTGGGAGCATTGGATGGGTTAGAATTGGAGAAGGGGATATTCTGATGAATGGAGCTTTCTTTGTGGCGTCGGGTAGAGCTTAACTACGAGAAAGCATACACTATTGAACACAAGCGGTGGCTTGATGACCAAATTAAAACTTCACACGTCTGAAGTTGATGAAGGTCAGTTTCAAATCATTTTTTCATTTTTTTAATTCTTTTATGCAATCAGTAGTTTTTTTTTAATTCTTTTATGCAATGTAGTTGTATAGAATAAACTCATAAAGGCCTTCTAAAACAACCTACTGAAGTAACCCAAGTATATTAAAAGCACAACCAATATTCATAAGCATGTAAGACACCGTCTGAATCGACTTATTTTAATGTGGCTTGAAGCATCAACCATTTGATTCGGTATGCTACTTTACATAGCAGAAGAAATTGATAATGAAGCGAAGAGAAGTCGTTGGATACTTAGATTTTCTTTAAATTGTTCTATCTTGATTGGTATAGTAATAGTATAATAATACATAATGTTCTAAAATTGTCATGTCAAACAAACTGTAACCCACATTTTTGTAATGGTAATCTGCACTTCTTGGTTGTCCAAACCGGCCCTCAAAAATGCTCTTCCAAACAGTTCCTTTTGGTCAGACCCTGTCCAAACAGCCCCTTATAACTATTTTTCTGATGACAGTGCCTAATCTGGATGTATATTCACGATAAATGTGTACAAGAAGCTAACTTTTTCATGTATTTGTTTCAAATTTTTGGTTGTGTGCCAATAGTGTTGTTTTAGACCTGATTTTGATGTATATGCCTCAGTTTTAGGAATTACTTATTAGTATTGTCATCACAAATAAATGAATCAGTACTATATATTGTCATTTTTGGTAGGCATTCAATAGGTATTGTGTACGTATACTTGCTTAAAACTATATTCACTATAGGAGTGCTCTGTATATGTGATTTATTGCAATGCACGATTAGTTTAAACCGGATTGGGAAAGTCGTATGCTTTGAAAACACTCTTTTTCTTTAGGCGCATGTGCCTGTTAAAGAAACCATAACTCATATAGATTTCTTTTTTTAAATAGTAAACGGGTTGAATCTGACTCTAGAAAAACCTACACTTTTTTTTGTCATCATCTTTCCGTTTCACTACATATATTGATATTCGTCTTACGCTTTTACAGAGCCCGTGATGCACAACGTAGTAAGGACGAAGGATGCAGTGATTCGATGCACAACCTAAAAACAATCAAATTATCTCCTTGGACATCATCATAGTGGATCAACGAGTAAGTAAAGTTACATTTTTATGATTAATTTTGGTATAAACCACGACCTATAACATTATAAAATACTATATGCTTCTTTTCTTTAATATTAGATGTTTAATTTGGTATTGCAAGGAATATGTTTGCATTTTTATAAATCTGCAACTTTTTGCACATTGGTACAACATTTCAACTTTAGAATCATCCGCTTTAGTCTTATATTTGGCTTTTAGCATACCAAGCTTGGAATCAGCTTTAGTCTTATACTTGGCAAAGATTCATTAGAATGGATATATAATGTATATTTTTTTGAACTATAAACATACAAAAATACTAACCATTTATCGAATTCTCATGATCAATGAGACCAATGCAGCTGCAATTGCATATGGGCTAGAAAATGAAGTTGATATTATCAAATACTTTTCAAAATGGGTGAGTTTGAGTTCATCTTTTTCTAAGAGTTCAAATGAGTTGAGTGGGTTAAAATTCAAATATGAATTTAGTAACAGATATTGTGCATCACTACATATCTGTCTTATTTGTTTTGGTCCTCGACTAACCCATTTTAAAGATGTTTATCATCTCTTTCATTATTTTTTGTGTAATCAGTTTTTTTATACCTCTTCATGTGATTTAGTGAAGGCCAAAATGGCTTTTAGTGGTCAACTTCCCCCAAAGCATTAATGGTATCCTATGGTACATTCTATGGTTCCTCCCCAACTTTTTATTCAGTTCATATAGTACCTCAGCCGTTTTGATCCATTTTGATAAAATTGACCCATTTTTAAGAAATATTTGAATCCAAACAGCCCCAAAATAGCTCGCGAAACTGTTGCAATCATTGCCTACAGGTCTCAGTAATTCTTCTTTTCACAAGAAAGTTGATTTACTTTATATACTTGCTATGTACCAAGAAACTTGATGTAATGATATGATATTCAAAAACATGTTTGTACTCGAGTTGTTATTACAGGCAACACCTTAAATGCAATCTATTGGCCTTAAATTATGACATACATATAATGGTTGAAGCTTGCTGAAAATATGCGGATAATTCGTTGTTATAACTCCAAGAATTAATTATTGTCATGGCTTATTAATGTTTTCCAGGGTATTGGACATCCAAGAAATCGGCAAGCACTTGATTCAGATAGACTTGCTACCCATTCATTTAGAGTGCCAAGACCCGGCTTTATTTCAAGGTATGTCTCCTTCTCCCCTCTCCATATACACTTACACAAGATACTTGAGGTGACAAACTGGAAGGATGAACATAGCTGATTTTTTACTGTCGGTTAAATGGATCGGGTTGGGTTGACTCAGGCTGAAGCTCTTTTTATCCACATCTTTTTTATAAAAATATCGTGATGAAAAGAGTCACCAATACATCACCATCATCATCCCAAATTTAGGAGGTGCGTGGGATTAATACAAAAAGACCAGGTTCCATGATGAGTTTAGGGACAAGATCAACGGCTCAAACATTACAGGTGGGTAGGAAGATAAAACAAGTCTTTGCCCGTTGTCGCCAATAATGAATTAAATCATCGAAAATTACGGTGTGTTTTATGCACATGCTAACAAAAAAGATCGTAACTACGACATTATAACATTGAGAGAAAATAGGCCCATATATATAGGTATAGATTGAAGCCTTTCCAGTCCTCAATCACCAATCTTGACTTTGATGACAAATTATATCCACGTAAACATCGGTCTAAGAGATTCGCATAATATGTCACAAATCTTCTTGCCTCTCAAGACCCAGCACATCAAGATCGAAAATTTCCACCTTAGTTGCACTCCTTCTTTACGATTACCCTCCTTCTTTCGCTATAGCAAATTATGTCAACGATAATTATAAGACATGCCCGCCCATTGGGCGGGCCATTATCTAGTATATATATATATATATATATATATATATATATATATATATATATATATATATATATATATATATATATATATATATATATATATATATATATATATATATATATATATATATATTTAATTATTAACTTATGGTGAAAAAATTTAAATATTGATTTATTATAAATACTAGGAAGTAGATTATAAGACTAGATAATTAATAGAGTTAACATAACTTAATTGTTAATTCTTTGAAAATAAAAACTCATAATATAAATACAACGGATAAAATTCTACATACAAATATTATTAATACTTTTAAACTTCCATCTACTTATTTCTTTGATATTCTTAGTAGAAGATGTCTTAGATTATTTTTCGTACAAATAATGCTTGGGTAGTAAGAGTAACATTGTGATTGATTCAAACTTACACTCAATCTAAACAATTTTAATTCACAATAAATCTAAGCAAACGACTTTACTAATTGAAAACTAAAGAAAAGTATTAATTTCTTTTAACGTTGAAATATTGTGAATCGTAATTATGATGATGGTTTAACTATAGATCCAACAAATCAATTACTTAGTCCATATGATTGTAAAAGTAAGCGCATAAAGTGGTGAGTGCAAACTATAAATGTTTGAATTGTACAACTAAGTGATTAGTTTTAACTACTAACTCAAATTATCGAAGTTGATCAAAAACACATGCAAAAGATGGAAAAGTTTCTAAAAACCTAACTTATAATTTTGGAAGCGGTTAAGTCTTAAAAATATACAACCAACTATCACAACAAGTTTAGTCAAGGCACACGTGTCTTTTGAAAGCGGTTTAGAGGTCAAAACTTTGACTTTTTAGATGAGACCACACAGGTTTGAAAACTAATACATATATCTAAATTCTAGAAGAAATTTCACTGCATTTGTTTACATATTGAGAGAGTTATGGCCTTCTAAAGCTGAGTGTTGCAATTCGGAAGAATGTTGATCATAAACTAGACATGAAAAATGTTTTTAAACTCTTGTTTCCTCTAATGACTTTAGTTCTTTTTGCTTAGATCGTGTTTTATAAATATAATGCAAATTTTTCTAGAAGAGGAACACATTTAAAATCTAGAAAACATGCATGTAACAACTAGCTTTAGTCAAATGATTAATGCGTGATACCGAATTGATATAGGTTCGGATAATTACAAACGCAACTTGTAATAAGGTGAGTACTCGTGACTTTTACTAAACGGGGATGTACACTATAAGTCGTGATTGGGCGTTACATCTCATTATTGTGGAATCTATGTGATTTATTGTTATATACATGTGCATTTGTATTTCATGAAATTATGCGTGTACATTGTTTTAATCAATAAAATTTGAATGAAAATGTTATGATAATATGTCAATTATATTTTAAGTCTTTATCTTTGTGATTTTGACTTTAAAAACAATAAGACTGGCAAAAAGGGTTAGTAACAAATTATTAATAGTCCGTAACACAATTATTTGGGATCGCATAAGGTATATGTTATGTTATCATTTATCATGCATTTGAATCATATATGCGATATTATATGTATACAACACAAAACCTCACTATGCCTTTGAAACTACACATTCATTGTACATCTTCAGGTTCAAAATAATATATACGATCTCGAGGAGACTAATGGACTAAATAAAGGGGACCAATTCAAATCGGCATCCTTATGCCCCGAATGTTTTAATTTTTACGCTTTAAGTTGTATCTTTAAGGATGCTAAAAGACCTTTTACACTTTGACTTGTGTTGCAGACTTATGTTTTTAATGTCCAACAATGTATTTTATGTAAGTTTGAAATTGGGGTGTTATAATTCGATAAAGCAAAAGTGTGTAAAATTAAATCGCTTAACACTTCTACAAATAAAAACACACATTGAAATCATTTATATTAGTTTAGATAAGATAAATAAGTGAATTTATATAGATTAAAGTTAAAAGAGTTGTCATTTAGTTAGTTGATACTTGTAATAACTAAAAAGAAATAATGTATTAGAGATAAAAGATGCAAGTAAAAGAAAACACGTGTTAAAAATAAAAATAAAACACATTACACATTGAAAGAGAGAAGAAAACAAGACAAACAAAGAGCGTATAAAACAAATTCTAAGAAAAAGAAGGAGATTTACTTTCAAGTAAATATATAGCTTAGAAATACTAAGCTACAACTTGAATATAAATCGTATTAGAAACAATAAACTTAAAAATTTATAGAGATTAAGTGTTGGCTTGTTAAGTTCGAGTAGCTTATTCGGCTCGTTAAGCTCGAGTAGCTCGTTTGGCTCGTTCAACTCGTGATTATTAAACGAGTACTCGAACGAGCCAAGCCAGAAATTAGTTTTCAAAGCTCGACTCGTCAAAATAATCGAGCACTAATTTATGTTTGAGACCGACACGAGCTCGTGAGTATTAAGCTTGAGCTCTAGTTAAATAAGTTCGAGCTCGAGTAGCTCGTTAAAAGCTCGGATTGTTATCACCAATACCCGATAGCCCCAAAGTCTTAGACAACAAACATAACGCCCAAATTTGAAGGTTGTTTGTTTAGCTATATATGGGCGATTATTATATGAGTTCGACATATAACATAAGCCATAATTTTGTGGCTTATTTGACACCTATGGGCTTATATAACATTGACAATGTTATATAAGCCCTATATCATCAAAATAAGCCACAAAATTATGGCTTATGTTATTGGGCCAATGACTTAAATAAGCTAAAGATTTTTTTCATATACCATTTTCTCTATTTGAAAAAAATGTATATGAAAAAAAAAATCCAAATATAGACGGCTTGTCTGCGGACTACTTGACTCCAGTTTTATTTTTTGCTTTACTTTTTTTGAAAAAAAATCGCTAAGTCTAAATTTCGGAAATCATTTTTCTTATATTTGGGTCATTAACTTTATGTCATATAAAGTACTATATGGGTTGTGTTTGGCTAAGGGGCTTATGAGAGGCTTATAGGGCTTAAATTTCAAAAGCTCCTATAAGCCTCGTTTGGCGTAGAGGCTTATAAAGGGGCTTTTGAAATTATAAGCCCAAGCCACAGCCATAAGCCCTAGCCCCAACACCAGCCTCGAAAATGAGGCTAAAAATTTTATAAGCCCCAAATATAAGCCTCGTTGATACTAAATTACTTAATTGCCCACAAAAATATCTAATATATACATATGTTAATTTAATTATATGTCATTTTTAGTAATTTTACAATAATAAGCCACAACTTAAACTAATTTGCAATTAGATTTATGAAAATAAAAATTCTAGTTTCGGCTTATAATATAAGCCCCAGCCAGAGGTGCACAAAACGGTTACTGGTTCGGTTTGACGACCGGCCAAAGACCGAACGGTTTAATCGTCGAAAAAACGGTCGGGCGGTTAACCGATCGTTACAAACCGGCCTCGAGGAAAAACCCAACCGGTCCAAACCGGTTTGGGTACGGTTCCGGACCGGTTAACCGGCTTTGACCGGTTCGTGTATTTTTTTTTCGTTTTTCGTCGTCGTTTGTCATCGTTTCTTGTTTTGTGTATTAATAAACTTCAACTTTTATTTAATAGAACGGAAATACGACTGAAAGAAAATACATCACACATTATACATAAACTTAAAACATAACACATAATAACATAAACATAAAACATCGATAACTCGATAAGCTACTCAACGTCGACTCGAGCCTGGGCCTGGACTGCAAGTGTATGGCAATACTTATGTGTGTGAGCCTTCAACGCCGAGTTGGAAATGGGTTTCATAAACACAAGCAATGCTTACATTGAGCCATTTTCTTGTCATCCGACATTTGAACGTAGTTGTAGTTAGCCCAAACATCTGGTGCACGGTTTATCGGTAAAATACGAACAATCACCGATACCGGGGGTGGTGGAGGCGGTGCAGGATCGACCATTAGTGAAATGCTTTCGGTTTTTATTTTTTAGAGTGTATTTTTGATTGTATAAAACTTGCAAATATATAAAAACACAATCCATCTATTTATACTAACCTTACAATGGCAAACTTGTAAATATGAAGAAAAAAAATCAAATATTGAAAATTAACCGCCTTCCCGCTCAAGTATAGTTGCTCGAGTACCAAATGAGTCATTGGATAATAAACTCCCGACAATTTTTTTGTTGCGTTGTAAAAAACTTTAAGTAATCGGGTTAGTTTTTCAATAGTATCCCAATGATCGGCATTAAATGGAGCACACTTACCCCACCGACAATTTGTCATGAAATATTGTAAAGTCACCTTTTGTTTTAAACCACTTATGAACATAAGATAAGTGAAGTTCCATATTGTTTCAATATCCCAATTAGGTGATAACAAGGTTTCCGCATTTTCACACAACCGAATCGGGCATTATATCTTTTATTACCCCTTTTAAAAATATCATGAAACATTCTTTTCAAACTTTCTTTCATTTGACTCAAATTTTCATCTTTTAATGCCGCTTGCACAACCAAGTTAATAATGTGTGCAACACATCGACTATGAAAAAATTCGCCATTTAAAGGTGGCTCGTATTCCATTTTTAGTCTATGCATTGCATTTGTGTTGTTACTAGCATTATCCAACGTTATTGAATTTTTTCTCTCAAGTGAAATTTATGAAACACTTTTCTCAACAATTGGTATAAAGCATCTTCAAAGTGAGGAACCGGAAACTATTCAAATGCTATGACTCGCTTCATCATTTGCCAACTTTCGGGATCAACCCAATGTGCGGTAACACAAAGGTACGAAAATGGCAAATTATGAGGAGCAGACCAAACATCGGTTGTTAAATTAACAGAAGCATCTAAATTTAAAAAAAGCATTTTTTAAATCTTGTTTAGCCGTTTTCCACATTTTCATAGCATCGCGTTTAGAGTCATACGACTTACATGATTATATGTAACGCCCCGACCCGCCAAGGGTAAAGGAATCACAAGTAATGGTGTCATATCAAAGCAAAACATTCATAACCAAAAGAAAGTCTTAACATAAATGCGGAAAATAATCCAAGTCAAATGACTTCAATACATAGGTCCCAGCGGAAATGAAATAACGCCAACATAATATCCGAAATAAATAAGTCTAAAATGGCATCATAAGAAATCAAAGCTAAAATCTCTAAGGTAAGTCCACTCAAGCACTCATCCCAAAGCAACGACTTCGATGCTTAGATACGCGGAAGAAAAGAAAAGTCGGTGAGCTTCAAAAGCCCGGTGAGCGGATATGAAAGCAAAAGCGAATACTAAGCGATAACGGATATGAAATAAAGTGAATGAGCAATAACAAAATCTTAATCATTTTCAAAGCATAAATCATAATTTCAAAAAAGTTTATAGTCAACTACCACGAGCGAAACATATATCGGATCACATTCATATTCACACAAGGCAACATTTGTAGGGGAGACCTACGAGTTATGAAGGGCGTGCACGCACGCGCGACATCAATCATCGGATAACATATAACGAGATAACATATAACGGATCTAGGATGCATCCATACGCCCTTCCTACATATTCACAAATATGCTTCACCATCCGAGGCGTGGCGAACATCACTCTGCGCCTAGAGTCATATCGAGGTGCATCAACGTCTGGACATGGAACCCCCATGACTAGTTAAATATTTGGCTCGGGTGTCAAACTATCTTAGGTCAATCGAATGTCATAAGCGACACGGATCATCTTTATCGAGAAAATCATTCATATTTCCAAAATCATAGTTTCATATCGAGATAGTTCAAAATCGGATGTTTCATAATTGAGAAATCAAAGTTCGGATAAGCAATAGCTCAAACAAATCGATTTGGGATTCATAGCAAAGGCTTAGGAAAAACCTGTCTGAAGAAAACATTAAGAGAAACCTTCTTGAAAAGGTCGAATATCATGTACCTTATTCCAACGCAAAGATCGAAAAGCGGAAGGCGAAAAGCAAAGGATTACTCCTCTTCACGGAACCTATAGACATTAACGGTCGATCACGTTATTAATGATTCCATAATCGTCAAAATGATCTTTTAGTATTTGGTATTCATAATTAGTAATCTTTATACTTTAGGGTTTATTAATGAGTCTTAAGTATTTTATAATTAATGTTGTAGATTAGGGTTCGTTATATCATTTATTAAAGTCCGTCTTTAAATGTGAAAATAGTTTATAAGTTTATAACTCACATGAAATAACACTTACTATATTTAGCTCAAACCCTAATATACTCTCATTTACGTTCTAGGGTTTCTTACTCTTTAATATCTCATTAATATGCATTCACTTTACATGTTACGTCTTAATGACTCTCCACTTAACCTAATCGTAATTAATAACCTTCTTTACTTTTACACTTTATCATACACGTTTATGATTTCATGTGACCATAAGTTATTAGGGTTTTAGTATACTTACACGCTTACATATTAAACTAGGGTTTATGTTTACGTACTTACTTATTTATTACACGTCTAAATCTCATGTACATATGTATTCGGTTCACCTAGGGTTTCGCTAGCATGTTTTACACAAGACCTAGCTCATCTAAACATGTTTAGTATACAAGTTATAATGTTTTAAACACCATTGAAACTCATGCATGCCTCGGTCCAACCTCATGCATGTCTCGGCTTAGCTTTCGACTCAACATATACATGACCCGATTCAATATTACTTATCACTTCACACGTTCCTTATTAATTACAAGTTAAAATAAATTAGGGTTTCCTTGTTTTCTTGGTTAGCATCTCTAACCGCAAACAAAAGAAAAACAAGCGACTAAACAAAGTATATCTCGACATATACATGCATAATCGTTAAAAGGAAGATGAATAAGCGATATACCTTCAGCTTGAATAAGAAAATCGACACCAATGGTGTGTTGGGGACTCTCACGAGCAAGAAGAAAAGAAAAGAGAACAAATAAAACTAGGGTTCCAATTTAATGATTATGTAATGTATTTATAGTTGTAGTATTTGAGTTAGAATAGGAAAGTGATTTGGTTTGGGTTGGCTTGGGTCCAACCGAATACACACAAACACCACATGGGCTTGCCCTCCTTGGCTTTCACCGAACACAAACAAACACCTCTTGGGCGGTTTGGCGCAAAACAAAACAAAAGACACGAGTCCATTAAACAAACAAAGCGTGACTTATTAGCGAAACATTTACTTCCTTCGTCGTACCAAAGTCGTTCACGAAATTATATTCGTTAAGTTTTATTTATTAGGTTTTAATTTGTACTTTATTATAAAGCGTGTTTCGTATTTTATTATTCTTGGTTCCAAGGGTATTTTAGTCTTTATATAGGTTTTAGATTTTCGGGTTTACAACTCTTCCCTAAAAAAAATTTTCGTCTCGAAATTGAAATAAACGAGCGAAAAGCGATAACGAAATGAGAACATACCGAACTATTCAAAGAAATGAGGATAACTAGCTCGCATCGACTCTTGGTCTCCCAGTAGCCTCGCGCTGGGTGATTTTTCAAAGAATCTTAACGAGCGGAATAACTTTTCTCATAACTCTTTCTTGTCTTTCCAAAATAGCTTCGGTTCTTGTGCAAAGACATATCGGATCGAATCGATCAAGCGGATCGAAACAGCGTGTAATGGATGATAATTGTATCCTCTTGGGAGAGATACATGGAACACATCATGAACATGCGATAAGCGGGCGGAAGTGCCAAGCGATCGAAACTTCTCCTATCGTTCGAATTTCAAACGGACCAATGAATCGAGGACTAAGCTTGCCCTTGATTCCAACGTTCACACCTCTAAGCGGCGAGACTTTCAAAAATACCCGATCACCGACACGAAATTCTAAATCACGGCGATGCTTGTCGGCATAACTTTTCCGGCGAGACCTAGCCTCCTTCAACTTCTCTCTGCAATGACTACTTTCTCATTAGTGATCTCGATCATTTCGGACCTTGATTAGGCGTTCACCTACTTCATCCCAACAAGTGGGTGATCTACATTCCTTCCATAAAGAAGTTCAAGCGGTCTTTTGCCTTAATGCTAGCATGCCAAGCTATTGTTGTATGCAAACTCTACCAAACACAAATATTCATCCCACCGCGGTCCATTCAAAGCACAAGCCCTTAGCATGTCTTTAAGGTGAATAGTCCTCTCGGTGACCATCTGTTTGAGGATGAAATCTTGTACTAAAATTAAGTCGAGTACCCCAAGCTTTTGCAAACCCTTCCGAAGCGAAAGTAAAGCGGATCCTACTCGACACAATAGCGGGTCGGATACCATGAAGTCTAACTATCTCTTCTTGAAAAATCTCGACAATACGCCAATACCATAATCCTTCACGATTGGTAAGAAATGAGTCGATTTGGTTAGTCGATCAACAACCACCCAAATCGCATCATGCTTCTTCTTAGTAAGAGGTAGTCCGTCGCAAAGTCCATAGATATCTATATCCTTCCGTGTCGGAATATCGATGGTTTAATGCGTCCACTAGCTCTTTGATGTTCAATCTTCACTGGCGACAAATCATACACCGACCAAACGTCGCCACATCTTGCTTCATGCCGTTCCACGAAATCTTGTTTCAAATCCTATACATCTTGGTAGAACCGGGATGGATAGTGAAAGGAGAACTATGAGCTTGATCATAACTTTCTCACGAAGTACACGATCATTGGAACGCAAAGCCTATCTTCATACCATACAATTCCGTCGTTATCAACCTTAAATTCCGATGCCTTACCTTCTTCAACATTACGAGCTCACCACAACTCGGCGTCATCTTTACGAGCTTCCTTAATTTGCGATATGAGTTCGACTCCACGCGCCATACTAGCCCGGTATCCATCGAACCTCGTACACAACTTCGACATCCAAGCGCTCTAAGTCACGAATAATCCTAGGCTCAATCTCAATACTTGCAATCATACGATTTAGGCTAAGTCGTCGGCCTTCATTAACCTTACCGGGATGGTCTTGAATGTTAGTGTCATAATCCTTAAGAAGTTCTAACCATCTTCTTTGTCTCATATTGAGTTCTTTTTGGTGAAAATATACTTGAGACTCTTATGGTCGGTGAAAATATCACACGTCTCTCCATCAGTAATGTCTCCATATCTTCAACGCGAACACCACAGCACTAACTCAGGTCATGAGTTGGGTAATTCTCCTCGTAAGGTTTGATTGTCTTGAGCGTAAGCTATCACCTTACCATGTTGCATCAAGACACATTGATCCTTTCTTAGATGCGTCGCTATAGATTTGATATCCTCAGAACCGGATGGAAGAGTCAAAATAGGGCGGAAACCAATCTCCGTTTCAACTCTTCAAAACTCTTTTCTCTTTCATCCGTCCACACGAACTTTTCACCTTTCCTCATCAATTGGGTTAGCAAGAAAGCTAAGCGAGAGAAACCTTCAACAAAAGCGTCGATAGTATCCGGAGTCCTAGAAAACTCGACCTCGATCCTTGTCGTAGGTCTTGGCCACAGTGATAGCCTCGACCTTAGAGCGGATCCATGGTTATACCATCGTACGATCGATATGACCAAGGAAAGCGACTTGTCTAACAAAATTCGCGCCGAGAATTTGGCGTACAACTTCTTCTTCCTCAAAATCTCGAAAACTATCAGGAGATGTCGCTCGTGCTCTTCTTGAGACTCGGAGTAAACCAAAATGTCGTCGATGAAACAATAACGAACTTATCGAAACTCATGGAAAACACAATTCATTAAATCCATAAACACGGTAGCATTAAATCGAACCAAAAGGCATAACGAGAAACTCATGTGACCATATATGCAGTGCAGAAAGCGGTCTTAGGAACATCTTGCTCCTTCACGCGTAGTTGATGATAACGGACCTCGGATCAATCTTAGAAAAGAACTTGGCTCCTTGCGGTTGATCAAACAAATCGATCTATGCGTGGGAGAGGATAGCGGTTCGAGCGATGTCTGTTGAGTTCGCGGTGATCGATACATAAGCATACTTCCATCCTTCTTCTTCACAAACAAGCAGGTGCACCCATGGAGAAACACTAGGTCGAATGAATCCATTATCTATCATCTCTTGCATTTGTTCCTTGACTCCTTGATTCTCGGGTGCCATACGATATGGAGCTTCGAAATCGGTTTAGCACGAGGAATCGACTCAATGCTAAACTCGACCTCTCGGGTGGAGGAAGTCCGGGGAGTTCATCGGGAAAAACGTCGGTGAATTCACAAACAACGGAAAGGTTTTTCAATGTTAGGACTCTCCAAAGATGTGTCATGCGGATGCCGAAAACCTTGACACCCGTGAGCAATCATGGTCCGTGCCTTCATAAGCGAAATGAACTTATGATTTAAGTGGTTTAGAACCATAATAAGCAATTTAGGATGTTTCGTCTCCAAAGATCGAGTTCTAGCATAGCGATCGATGGAAGCTCTATGATAAACCAGCAGGTCCATGCCTAGAATGATATCAAGTCGACCATATCGAGAGGATACGGATGTGCGGTAGAATCGATCATCAAGCGAAGAGGACACAACGTATTTATGATCAATGATCGTATGGCTTTTCATAGGCGTAGATATCGATAAGTGATTAGATTAGTGGTTGTGGCTTCATATTTGGTTTCTTAGCACATGTGACGGATATGATAGGTGTGTGGCGGTGTCAAATAAAGCGAAGACGAATAATCATCGATGAAAAGAGTTCCGTAATGGTACACAGTATGCTCGCTTTGATTCCGAAGTAGTAGCATGAACACGTCCGATGGTAGGTGGCGGCTTGGTATAGCTTCCGGAATCGCGGGTTCCTCTTAGGGCAATCCTTGATCTTGTGAGTAGTAGAACCACAAGAGAAACATCCGCGGTGGCCTTGAACACGGTCCGGATGAGCCTTTCCACAAGTAAATGCGAGATAGGTGGGGAGGCAAAACTTGGTATTTGTCGCTGGCGACGGAAGATCTGAAGCACGACCACGATTCGATCCTCAGTCGGTGATCTTTGTTATGTATTGGTTATTGTTACCACGATTACGACGATCATTTCCATTCTTACCGCCTCTGCTATCGACCCTACGCCTCGGGCGCCTAGAGTCCACATTCCTTCAGTCGAGCCCGGTCATAACTCTTATCCACTTGTCCCCTCGAATCATAACTCACGCTAGTATTTCCTTATACTCATTACTTTGAGTCTACCTTGAATCCGATCACCATCAGCGATTCGCTTGTTGTAACACGAACCTGTGAAAGATCTCAATGTTCGAGTTGCATCATTGCGGGACGCCGACATCCTCATGGTCGATGTTAGCGATCGGTCCAACACCCTTCTTGATCCCCATTTGAAATGCTTAGCTTGGCGCCTACCATCTCCAATAATCGCTCCAACAGCTTACCAACCTCATAAACCTACTCGTGTACTCGTTGGGTTCTCATTATCAAGCTGGTAGATCGCGATAATCCTCCATACCTCTGTTTATTCGACATCGGGAAGTAGCGGTTATAGAAGATAGTCCGAAACTCCGTCCAAGTACAAGTAACGGAAACATCTCCTCCTCGTGCTTGTTTCAATGCTTTCCACCAATTTAAAGCATCACGCTTCCAACTTAAGCGCGGCAAGCGAGTCTTAAACTCGTCTCCGCGACCAATGCTTCAAGCGACTTCTCAACATGGGTGATCCGGTCCTCGACGGTGGGAATGGCGGCGATGCTAAAGAAAGAGCTTGAGCTTGCGAAGCGCTCGAGCCAAGTGTGAATCTGTGGGTTGATTTCCTCCACCTACCACGAAGCGCCCGTCGATTCGGATGTTGTTGATCACTGTTCCATCATCTCGGTGTAGTCAAGCCGGGAAAAGAGAGTTGAGAGCATTCGCAATCGCGGCATCCATGTTATGACATCATCGTCTCCATCGCGCCACGGTAGTACGAGTTCGAACCATCAAATGATATTGACGATTAGCAAAGCGAACAAAGATGAGATACGAAATGGAAGTTCGCGAGAGAAACCTAAGTCTACCCGATCCTGGGGTCAAATCTTAATTCTAAGGGATAACTTAAGGTTCTTATGTTCACGAGGTCCACGACTACAATGAAGTAAACACAGGCTCACGATGCCATAAATTATGCGCCCGACCATGCCGGTAAAGGAATCACAAGTAATGGTGTCGTATCAAAGCAAAACATTCATAACCAAGAAAGTCTTAACATAAATACGGAAAATAATCCGAGTCAAATGACTTCAATACATAGGTCAGTGAGCGAAATAACGCCAACATAATATCCGAAATAAATAAGTCTAAAATGGCATCATAAGAAATCAAAGCTAAAATCTCTAAGGTAAGTCCTCGGCGCTCATCCCAAGCAACCCGACTTCAATGCTTAGATACACGCCGCGGAAGAAAAGAAAAGAATGGTGAGCTTCAAAAGCCGGTGAGCGAGATATGAAAGCAAAGCGAATACTAAGCGATAACGGATATGAAATAAAGTGAATGAGCAATAACAAAATCTTAATCATTTTCAAAGCATAAATCATAATTTCAAAAGTTTATAATCAACTACCACGAGCCCGAAACATATATGAGATCACATTCATATTCACAAGGCAACATTTGTAGAGAGACCTACGAGTTATGAAGGGCGTGCCGCGCGCGACATCAATCATCGGATAACATATAACGGATAACATATAACGGATCTAGGATGCATCCATCGCCTTCCTACATATTACGTATGCTTCACCATCGAGCGTGGCGAGAACATCACTCTGCGCCTAGAGTCATATCGGTGCATCAACGATACGGACATGGAACCCCATGACTAGTTAAATATTTGGCTCGGGTGTCAAACTATCTTGGGTCAAATCGAATGTCATAATGATACGGATCATCTTTTATCGAGAAAATCATTCATATTTCCAAAATCATAGTTTTCATATCGAGATAGTTCAAAATCGGATGTTTCATAATTGAAATCAAAGTTAGGATAATGATAGCTCAAACAAATCAGTTGGGATTCATAGCAAAGGCTTAGGAAAAACCTAATCTGAAAGAAAACATTAAGAAAACCTTTCTTTGAAAAGGTCGAATATCATGCCTTATTCCAACATAAAGAATCGGCGAAGGCGAAAACAAAGGATTCTCCTCTTCACGGAACCTATAGACATTAACGATCGTCACGTTATTAATGATTCCATAATCGTCAAAATGATCTTTTAGTATTTGGTATTCATAATTAGTAATCTTTATACTTTAGGGTTTATTAATGAGTCTTAAGTATTTTATAATTAATGTTGTAGATTAGGGTTCGTTATATCATTTATTAAAGTCCGTCTTTAAATGTGAAAATAGTTTATAAGTTTATAACTCACACATGAAATAACACTTACTATATTTAGCTCAAACCACAATATACTCTCATTTACGTTCTAGGGTTTCTTACTCTTTAATATCTCATTAATATGCATTCACTTTACATGTTCACGTCTTAATGACTCTCCACAACCTAATCGTAATTAATAACCTTCTTTACTTTTACACTTTATCATACACGTTTATGATTTCATGTGACCATAAGTTATTAGGGTTTTAGTATACTTACGCTTTACATATTAAACTAGGGTTTATGTTTCGTGCCACTTACTTATTTATTACACGTCTAAATCTCATGTACATATGTATTCGGTTCACTAGGGTTTCGGCTAGCATGTTTTACAAGACCTAGCTCATCTAAACATGTTTAGTATACAAGTTATAATGTTTTAAACACCATTAAACTCATGCATGCCTCGGTCCAACCTCATGCATGTCTCAACTTAGCTTCGACTCAACATATACATGACCGATTCAATATTACTTATCACTTCGCACGTTCCTTATTAATTACAAGTTAAAATAAATTAGGGTTTCCTTGTTTTCTTGGTTAGCATCTCTCGACCACAAACAAAGAAAAACAAAGCGACTAAACAAAGTATATCTCGACATATACATGCATAATACGTTAAAAGGAAGATGAATAAGCGATATACCTTCACTTGAATAAGAAAAATCGACACCAATGGTGTGTTGGGGACTCGGCGAGCAAGAAGAAAAGAAAAGAGAACAAATAAAACTAGGGTTCCAATTTAATGATTATGTAATGTATTTATAGTTGTAGTATTTTAGTTAGAATAGGAAAGTGATTTGGTTTGGGTTGGCTTGGGTCGACCGAACACACACACAAACACCACATGGGCGGCCCTCCTTGGCTACAGCGAACACAAACAAACACCCTCTTGGGCTTCGGTTTGGCGCAAAACAAAACAAAAGACACGAGTCCATTAAACAAACAAAGCGGCCCAACTTATTAGCGAAACATTTACTTCCTTCGTCGTACTTACCAAAGTCGTTCACTGAAATTATATTAAGTTTTATTTATTAGGTTTTTAATTTCGTACTTTATTATAAGCGTGTTTTACGTATTTTATTATTCTTGGTTCCAAGGGTATTTTAGTCTTTATATAGGTTTTAGATTTTGGGTTTTACAACTCTTCCCTAAAAAAAATTTTCGTCTCGAAAATTGAAATGAAACGAAGCGAAAGCGATAACGAAATGAGAACATACCGAACTATTCAAAGAAATGAGGATAACTAGCTCGCGATCGACTCTTGGTCTCCCAGTAGCCTCACGCTGGGTGATTTTCCAAAGAATCTTATGAGCGGAATAACTTTACTTCTCATAACTCTTTCTTGTCTTTCCAAAATAGCTTCGGTTCTTGACGAACATATCGGATCGAATCGATCAAGCGGATCACGAAACAACGTGTAATGGATGATAATTGTATCCTCTTGGGAGAGATACATGGAACACATCATGAACATGCGATAAGCGGCGGAAGTGCCAAGCGATACGAAACTTCTCCTATCGTTCCAGAATTTCAAGCGGACCAATGAATCGAGGACTAAGCTTGCCCTTGATTCCAAAGCGTTCACACCTCTAGCGGCGAGACTTTCAAAATACCCGATCACCAACACGAAATTCTAAATCACGGCGATGCTTGTCGGCATAACTTTTACGGCGAGACCTAGCCTCCTTCAACTTCTCTAGCAATGACTACTTTCTCATTAGTGATCTCAATCATTTCGGACCTTGATTAGGCGTTACACTTCATCCCAACAAGTGGGTGATCTACATTCCTTCCATAAAGAAGTTCAAGCGGTCTTTGCCTTAATGCTAGCATGCCAACTGTTATTATGCAAACTACCAAACACAAATATTCATCCATTGCCGATCGTTTCAAAGCACAAGCCCTTAGCATGTCTTCTAAGGTCCGAATAGTCCTCTGTGACCATCTGTTTGAGGATGAAATGCCGTACTAAAATTAAGTCAGTACCCAAGCTTTTGCAAACCCTTCCGGAAGCTTGAAGTAAAACGCGGATCCCTATCCGGCACAATAGCCGTTGAGTACCATGAAGTCTAACTATCTCTTCTTGAAAAATCTCGACAATCGCCAATACCATAATCCTTCACGATTGGTAAGAAATGAGTGATTTGGTTAGTCGATCAACAACCACCCAAATCGCATCATGCTTCTTCTTAGTAAGAGGTAGTCCAGTCACAAAGTCCATAGATATCTTATCCCACTTCCATGTCGGAATATCCAATGGTTGTAACAGTCCACTAGCTCTTTGATGTTCAATCTTCACTTGCTTCGTCGTACCAAAGTCGTTCACGAAATTATATTCGTTAAGTTTTATTTATTAGGTTTTTAATTTCGTACTTTATTATAAACGTGTTTTACGTATTTTATTATTCTTGGTTCCAAGGGTATTTTAGTCTTTATATAGGTTTTAGATTTTCGGGTTTTACATTATACATTGGTTGGATATAATTCTGAAACACCGTCGTCGTCAAAGGGTCGTCAAAGTGGTTGAACGGCAAACCACGTTGAATCACCAAACCGGAAAATTGTTGACGAACTACATCATGATCGTATACAAAAATACTCCAGTCTCGACCCATGGACGATTGACCGGCTTCCGGAACCGTTTTGAATGCCTTGCCATACTTGTTTTGGATATGAGCCTTTAACGTCGAGTTGGAACCAGCAGGCATTATACTCAAGCAATGTTTACATTGAGCCTTTTTCTTGCCAACCGACATTAGGACGAGGTTGAAGTTTTCCATGGATATTTTACACGATCGCATGGTAAACTTCGGACAATCGTCGCTGCACTTGTTGAACCAGCTTCGATGTTGGTGGTGTTTGAACTTGCCATTAGTGAAATACTTTCAATTTTAATTATTTAGAGTGTATTTTGATTGTTTGAAAGTTGTAATTAAACAACTTTATAACCCTCTATTTATACTAACCATACAATGACAAAATGGTAATTTTCAACCCAATTAAATAATAACCCTCTCACATTAAAAATTTAAATTAAAAAAAAAAATAAAAACACGAAAAAGCGGTGAACAGGACGGTTCAGATACAACGATTATAAAAACCGATCTCCAAACCAGTAATTTTTTCAAAATACCCAACCGGTTACAAACCTCCCGTTTAGGTAAAAACCAGACCGATTTTGGTCAAAACCGGTTTCAACAGGGTTAGTTTTTTGGCTTGTTTTCGGTTACGGTTCGATTAACCTGTTTTTATGTTCACCTCTGGTCCCAGCCCCAACTCTAGCCCCCCAAGCCCAGCCCGTGCTCCAAACATATATAATCTTAGGGCCCGTTTGGTTTATAGATGGGTTTAGATTAGGATTTGGATTTAAATGTAAAGTTGTAGATTAGGATTTGGATTTGAATTTAATGTAGGAGAGAGAAAATTATTTAAAATTATATTATATTTAAAAAAAATGATTTATAAATGATTTATATAAATGTGAGAGGAGAGAGATAGAGAGAAAATAAAGTGGGATCCATTTTATCTTAAACCTACCACTTCTCTACTTTAACACAATCTTTATTATTTGGTATTAAGTCCAAACCCAACTATTACCAAACACTTAAAAAAGAGGTGGGGTCCACTTTTCTAACCCAAACCCAATCTAAACCCTAAAACCAAACGGGCCCTTAAACAAACCCCTTGATATCTTTACCAAAACATACCTGTTTAACAGCAAATCCAAAACACCCACCATACAACAACCACATCTCCGGCGTATCACGAGGGCACACGACGGCCTTCAAAACCCAGATCCGAAATCACCTCCTCTCCAAAACCCACTTTTCAGTTTTCACTAATTCAACCTCTTTCAAAAGTTAACTTAAACCCTAGAACAATATGTCAGACAACATCCCATTTGAAATCCAAATGGAAATCATCAAAAAAGTTTATGAGGTCAAGTCATTGATTCAGTTCAGGTCTGTTTCAAAACCTTGGAAGTCTTTCATTGACAGCTCTGACTTTATCAAAGGTTACGGCGCCCGGCACACGCAGCCACATAGCCGTATTGTAAGTTTATTACCGGGTTCTCAGGATGATAATATATTTCTAGTAGATGATAATATTGAATCTCTTGAGGAAAAAGAGTTCACTCCATCTTTTGTTGTGTCTCCTTTGCTTAAACAGTATTTTATTACAAAAGTTGTTGGTGCGTGTCATGGATTACTCTGTTTGTATGGTTTTCATAAAGGTTATAAGAAATGGATGTTTGTTATTTGGAACCATTCTATCGGAAAATCATTTGGTATTCCTCTCCTTTTTACTCTCATGACACTGTTATTGGTTTGGGGTCTGTCCGTCACTAGAGATCCTACCATTGTGAAGATTTTATGTGAAGATAACAAGCCTTGGCATGTTGAAGTTTTACATTGAGTTCGGGGTTTGGAATGTGATTCCAAGTGGTAATTTGCCTCCTCAATCGATTAGACTTAATCCGATATCAACTAAAGTTGTTATAGATAGGTTTATTTATTGGGCTGTTTCTGAAAAGACGTGGACTGATGATCGTGTACCTCATTATAAGTATATGGTTGTGTCATTTGATTTGATTACCAAGGAGTTTAAAGTTGTAGACCTACCAGATACCTTAACAAAGGAGTTGCGCTCATGTTGCTTCGTTTCTAAGCTAAGGAGTCTCTTGTTGTGTTTGGATACATTGAGTCCGCTCATCGTGGTGTATGGGTGATGGAGCATGACTCGTCTTTTAGAAAGCTATTCACAATTGGTGCAACGGTAAGTAAAATACTGGGGTTTAAGAAGAATGGTGAAACTATATTTCCAACTCGAATTGAGGGGACACAAGGTTTACAACGCTTGATGTTTCGACCCATACTCACAGCAAATCAAGAACATTGGGACTTTTGGAATCTGGACTCATTCTTCATGGGCTCTTACAAAGAATCGCTACTTTTGCTTGATCACTTGGATTCACATATATATGATGACAATAACTGATCAAAATGACGACGACCACATTTTAAGGGCCTATTTTGTAGTTAAGGTGTGGAAAATCACTTTCATCTATTTTAGCTTTTATCACTGATTTAATGCTGTTAAGTAATGTCATTTATGGAATCTTATGCGATTGTAGATGCAAGATATGCTACTTTTATTTTCAAATATGTGCTTTGTAGCAAGGTTGCTAAAATTGGTATTATCAAATTTAACGTGATTTTATTATTCCATTGATGGTGTTGCTTCTGCTTCATATCTTTGATGGCTTTTTAGATGGGGAATGTCCTTTATAGATGCCTTATTGCTTGTGTAAAAAAGCGATGAACAAGCCTTTTAGATGTTCATTACGTGTTGAAATCTTGTTAGCGTCCTTTGCTTCATTACATTCTTCTCTCGTTTTGCTTTGGGTCTATTTTGGATAATCATTGAATATGCAACATTTGAATGTGTAAATGCTTATGTGTGAACAAGAAGTAATATTCATGTATTTTATCTCAGGATTAGAGGAGTAAAGGCATTAGCATATAAAACATGAAAGTGTAGCATGTTGCGATGTACAAAATATACCATCAAAAGTTTGAATTCTGTGGGTCAGTTGCCTATGTATCTTGGTGTTGAACTCATTTGTGCTTGGATCTCATTCCCTTGTGATTGTGTATCTTAAAAGATTAGGTAACATTCATTTGTTGTATGTTGATTTTTGTAGTTAATGATAGTAGCTCGATAAGGAAAGTTTTCTGTACCTAAGTGGCCGAGTTTGCTATTTCTTGATCTTGAATGAGTTTTGGGAGAAGCTAGAAATGTTTCTGAGATTAATGAGCTGTTGCTCTGTTACCACAAACGCAGGGAGTGTTTGGTGTTGAACTCTACATTGTTTAATCCTCTTCTCCCTTGCAATAGGTATTATTTTTGGTTTCTGCGGTGTTGATAATAGCTCTATAAGGATAGTTTCCTGGTCCTTCACTGGTACTGGTACTGCTGGTATGGATCCTTTGACAGTTTCCTATCGAGTACCACAAGGGAGGCTGCAATGCAATCATGCATCAATGATTCATGTCAACCTACTCGTTGTATGCTCAAGTCTGAAGTCTCTTGGGAAACATAAATGATGGTAACTGAAGTTCAACAATTTTGGTTCAGCGTAAGTTCTCCCTGAATTTTCCCTTAACGATCCAACAATAGTTGGTAACTCTCGAGGCTTATTTTGGTTATTAGGATAGAATTTCTGTGTTTGGATACCTTTCAATTACAGAATCAGTGTTGTGCCAAATGTTTTACCTGGTCTATATGAAAATGTTCTTGGGTTATGGGGTTTATCCTAACCATGATCATTAGAGACTGGCTTGTAAATTAACATGCAATAGTAATGAATACCACAGAGTTCGGCAGGCTGAAAACCAGTGCAAAAGATTGGATACTAAAATGGCCGCCGTGTACATGACACAATTCTTTTTTATTTTTGCAAGACTATAAACCCTGTTTGTCGCCATTTTGACACATCAATCGGGTATGGACCGGTAAGGGTGTTCGTCATTTCATGTTTCGGGTTACTCGGGTTATATGGTTTAGATTATTCGGGTTGAGAATTTTTGAAGGCAAAACTTAACTGAATTCAAAGTGGACCAAACAAAACCGATAACCGAATTTGAATTTGCCAGTTTGGTATGGTTTAGGTTTTAAACACCGAATTGGAAAATTTGTTAATTTTATTTCTCAATTAGATATATACATATGTAGCCCCAAATGCATCAACTCATGAAGTTTATTTTTAAACATTTGACTTTTTGAGGTCAATAGACTACTTTTCAGAAAATCATCACCAAAACTGAAGCAAAAGAAGACCATCTATATTTCAAATGATCCATATGTTTATACTATTGTCTGTGCTTTTAGTTTTAATGCGGGCAAACAACTCAACAATCTATAAGTAACATCCTGCTGGTTTTAGAAGCTCATCGATTATCTCCTGCACTTGCTCATTTAAATGTTAATAACCCGGTCCTCCTCCCCTTAGGTTATCTTCCTTTAATTGCATATAATATGTAATCCAGAATTAGATTCCAAAACCACATGAAATCAGATTTAATTAGATCATTTTATGTCTTTTAGCTTCCGAATGAGGTTACCTGTAGCATTGGATTCAGCCAAACGCATTCTATATTCACAGTCACACCCAATCAACCGTCATATTCCACTGTCATGTCAAAACAAAACATTCTCATTGACTCCAAACTCACTGCCAAAGTTGCTGATTTTGGACTCTCAAGGCTAGCACCACTTTTGGATGACTATGGAGTCATATCCACCGTTGTTTGAGGAACACCCGTAAGTCTTTCTCCATCTTACTAGAAGGCTGAGGAACCTTGGTCTATGGACCGACCTTGTTGCTTTCCTTAATATAGGACAGAAGATAGCTAGAAGGCGTGGCAAAATGGACGGGCCGGTCAATGGGTTAAAGTGGGTAATTTCTGGTAGGGAGTCAAGGACTCAAGGCGGGCTTTATATAAAGTGTCAAGCGTTTGCTAAATAGAAAATATCACTCACTTGTTTAGTTTGCTCGTATCTTCTAGCAATTTCATATCTTGATCCCAAATACTTATTCACCTATAAGCTCACAGACAAGAGTGACGTTTATAGCCTTGGAGTTGTATTTTAGAGATCTTGACCCGCATGAAACAAATATCACACGGAAAAATATCGTCCGTGAGGTACACTTCAGTTAATCTGTTTTCAAGGCTTCAGAACTACCATAGACAACCAGTGTACAATTCAGTAACGCTTGTTATCCTTGAAATAACCGCAGGTTTTGCTGTGCCTACACAAGTACTAAAGCCTCCTCCAAAAAACATGTATGCATTTATTCTGTTTAGTGTTTTTTCAAAGTTTTCACAATACTGCTTGAACTTATATCAGTCATCCCGTCATATAGAATGATGTTTCGTCAGCCTAAGGCACTAAAACTATTCAACTCGTTGGAGAGAATGAAAAATGTGTGAAGTAAAATTTGGGAGCTATTGCTTATGGTGTCGACAACATAGGGAAAAATGAAAGATTTTATAGTGAAAAAATGAAAGACCAGCTTTACGTGGCTTGAGCTTACTATCCCAGTTATTGCAAAGTTGCCAAAACTTGACCAATTTTCTCAAGAAATGAAGCAAAATATTCAAGAGTTTAAACGTATCCTCAGTGAAAGTTCCTCGACCGAACTTCCATCCCAGCATTAGGGATAGCAGAATAATCCGATTACTTTAGACGAGCTACTCTTATGTACCTTTTAGCTTTTGGCCTTGAAGGCTTTTAGGTATTAAGTTAATTGTTGTAATACACCAAGTGTTGGCATAGCGAATGTGAAACTGTAACTAACCTCATTTTTTTGGCGATTCTTCTTTTCAAGTAAACAGCTTTCTTGTGACAATCTAAAACTACAAGACATTACTTTCATCAGTTGCTGGTTTTCAAGTCTTCCTTTCTAATAAAACTCATTTGTAACTAATGAATTTTTCATAAATGGTTGATTCAAGATGGATGAAATGTCGGAAACTTGTGCCAGTTTGGGGGCCAAATCCATCAAGTACCAAAACGGCCTATCTGAAATCTGAATGCATGTATCGACTAAATAGCCATGTTTGGGATCTATTAAGGATTTAACTCTTAAATGGGTTCAATATAGGGTTGATTCTGTACGATTAAGTTACTGTTTATGTTTAGTTGTAAAACCGAAGTACAGTTGTGATCTGACCGAGCTAATTTACGATGTAGTTTTTTAGGCTTATCTAAACGTGCATCTTTAATTGGTCTTGTACTATTGAAGTATAGTTAAGATCGTTGGTACGAGGGATTTGAGTCTAAGTCTTGAGCGAAAAAATGCCCTAACTTCATGAAATTTTCTTTTTTTTATAAATGATAACTAATGTTATAACAATTAATTATATCCATAACAAATCATAGTATTAAAATACATCCATCGTAGTTAACCAATGATCCAGTGAAGCTCTCCTAGCGTTCTTCATAGAAATTGGTTGATTAGCTCTTCATGATTTATATCCTCTAAGATTAGTTCTCGATAAATTATCGTAGCCAATCCACTAAGTCTTTCTTGGGATATTGTTGATCGTAAATAAGATTTCAATAAACTTCAACTTAAAACTTCTTTCTGCAGATCTGAAATGTGGTGGAATAGTCAACAATATTCTATATGCAATGGTTGCATTTGGAAAATAACCAAACTCTTTCAAACGCTTCAAAACATCTATAGAAATTTGTTAAGTTCGTGGGTTTGTAATGTGTCAAACAACTTCATTTCCATATAAAGTCCATCGACATCAATATCCGATCTTTCTTCAAACACGAGTGCATTTTCAAGAATGTGACATGACAACTTAAGTTCTTTATCTTGATTCCCTAAAGTTATGTGGAAACAAAAGCCAAATAATTTCTCGTACTCTTTGAATTGCTCAAATCTTGTCTCAGTGAAGAGCGAGCTTGATCAACAATATATAAGAAATAATTGACTCTAAAGTTCTCTTGGTGTAAATGAAGTTTCTTGGCTCTTGAACTCTCACCAAACTTGTTTTTCTTTGAATCAAACGCTTTTGTGGAAATATCGGATCAATACCCAATTCACTAGCAATTTCCTTTTCTTGATCGCTTTTGAATACCTTGTTTCTCTATAATCCTTGAAGTATTGAATCAATCATTTATTTCTTTAATAGCAATATCGAGATCATATCCTTCGGTTGTAACTTTTACTCACTATATTCACTTCCCAATAGTTGATACGAGATGACAATTGATACCACAAACTCAAAGTCACCAAGTTCTTTTCCGCTAGTGAATTTCTTTGCACTTGCGGTTGCATCATCATTATCTTTTCTCCGACTTCAAGTAAAGCTTCTCGCACATCGACAAGTTGCAATTTGATAGCCTTAACACTCTCAACGACTTTCCCAATGAGTTTGGGGACAATGATTTAAGACTCCAACCTTTAACATTGTTCTTCAAAATTTGCCACCGATTAATAGAATTTGCAAATATAGTATATATACGTTGGATGGTTCCAAAAACTCTTTCCTTTAACACAAACATGAGCCATATCACATAATGTAAGGTTAAGAGAATGACCACAAGGAGTGTAAAATGCTCTAGGATTTAGATCTAAAATCTCTTTGCACTCCTTGGTGTTTCCCTTCATGTTTGCCCGTTGTCATAACCTTGACCACGCATATCATCAATTTCAAGACCAAGTGACTTTAACTATTCAAGTGATGAAGATGATGATGATACAAGGATTTGATGATGGTGGAATGATGGTAATGAATTTAATGATTTAGTGGATGAAGAAAAATAGGGTTTTCCCTTTTGGGGTCGGTGTGTATGTGTTTTATGAAGTTATGCAAAAAATCAAAATGAAAATGTGTCTCTCCTTGTTTGTGTGTGTAGAAAAAGCGAAAAATGAAAAAGGTGTATGCTTTCTTCACGGCTGGTCCACCACAAGTCAAGAAAATAATTCTTACAAATTGAAAATGTGAGGTGTCTTTGTGTTGGTATCGTCCATGGGTCAAGAAAATCAATCACTTTCAACTGCGAAAGATATAAATAAAGTAAACAATTTGGTGGGTTCTGTTATGTATTTTATATTATAAATCTGATTGTTTCAATAGGATCTGTTATGTAAAAATTATATATAATAATAAATATATATTAAAAATTTAAAAAATTGTGGATTCAACGTGCGCAATCTTGAATCGGGTTTACACACTCGGCCTCCACAGGTTAAGATTTGGCTGGTCAGATACGGACCGGTCACCAGATTTAGGACCGCTTGCATTAAGTTTATTCGTGTTAAATTATTCGAGTTGAAAGAAATACAGTACAATCAAGTAGATGAACAAGATAATGCACATAATATTTTGTTCAAGTTTGATGATTTTTCAGCTATTTCATTGAGAAATTGTATTTCTACCACTCATTTATAATCTGCCTCTCAAAAGTGACATTTTGTTCTATCTATTATGTCGTTTCACATTTTACCGAATTTTTAAGAGACGTATTCAAAGAATTAAAATCGACAAAACGTGAAATAGGAGAACATATGGAGACGATGGCGAAAGTTGATATAGATCCAAAATTTCTGTGGATCCAACGAGCCAAATAATAATTCATTCGTTTTTATTATGATAAACTTTCACCCTTTTAAAAATTAAATATCTCATGAAACCGTTAATCGTTCTGTGATAAAATTATCTTATCATGACGAAATTAAATTATCTTTCTATAGATATCTTACTCTTATATATTTTAACCATTTTTTTCAAAATTTCGGTCAACAAAATCATATATGATTTATGAAAATTATATATGATTCGATTTTCTGAATCATATATGATTTTTGAGAATCATATATGATTAAAATCGAATCATACATGATTTTTAAAATCATATATTATTAAGTAAAAATCATATATGATTTTTTGGACGAATTTTGAAAAAAATGTTTGTCAATATATAAAAGTGCAAGATATCTATGAAAGATAATTTCTCGTCATGATAATGTATTTATATTTTAAAATTCTGGTTTGTAAGATATGTTGTTTTAAAAAAGGTGAAAATGATTTTTATTAATTTAGATAAAGATGGAGGATTATGATTGGTTCATTTGTTACTATAAGCGAATATGGGTTATATTGATCTTAACTTCGTGGACGATAACCCATTTTGAGACAAACATATGAGACAACGATTCAACCATATATCAAAGAATGATGACAATAACGACACTCAAGTACTTAACGATGAACTAGCCCTAAACATTTCTTTCATGTATGATTATCAAAGCAGATAAACGGACGATTTAACACAGATTTACAAGAAATGTATATTTTGTAAGTTTTGGACGTAAAATATCTTGTGAGAATAATTCATTCTTAACTCCTAACAACCAAACCACCTTAAAGTGCTAGGTGCGGTACCGAAGTGGCGTCGTCGCGTCGTTTTACCCTATAACGTTCTTATAATACAAAACCAAAAACACCTTCCTCGAATAGCATTCTTATACACACCAAAAACACTCACTCCACTTTACACTTAAAAAAACCCACATAACGCTGGTTGTCCCGATCACATTATCACCTACAACGAGAGACCATGGTGCGATGTTGGCGAGATGGCGTGCGTTATAAGCGCCATTTGGCATTATAACGTGCCTATAACATTAATACACCATGCATTTTAATAGTGATAAATACGAGTTATCAGATATTCAAAGGAATTCTAAAACATAGAAGTGAGAGAAAATAACTACACTTGAAATACCAATATATAAACAAAGTAAAGAGAACATACACAAATAGGAAAAATGTCAAAAAGTGAGAAGAATAAAACCAAAATCCAAACCACAAACCAACATTTTCGACTTTACACAATAACAAAAAGTAAAAATCGTTAAAATTACTAATGCGTTTTGACGGATGCGTTTATAACTAGTACTCCTCGGTTGAGAAAAATAAAATATAGTGATTGGATAGTTATGTTAAACAATTAATAAATCATCAATACTTATACATTTCGTTTCACTGGTGTAAAACAGAAAGATATGATAAAAAAGAAAAGAATAGGAGAGAAAAAATTTAATTTTTAATTTTATATTCTTTAAATTGGAAAGAAAAGAAAAAGAATATATGAAATAAAATTAAGCTTAAAACCTACTTTTCTCAAATAATCTCAATTTGGTGAGTGAGCACTCGGAAACCGAGCCGAACCGACGAACCGACAAACCGACCAAAAGCATGCCGAACCGAACGAATTTTTCGGTTCGGTTTTATATATCGGTTTGGTCGATTCGGTTTTGTCGGTTTTATTCGAAACCAACCGACCCGAACCGAGTTATTTGGTTCGGTTTCGGTTTGATATATATTTTCGGTTTGAGTTTTTCCTTTTTGGTTTTCGGTTCGGGTCGGGTTTGACCCGATGCTCACCTCTACAATTTGGGAAGAATATTACGAGGAAAAATTTGGCATAATTTTCTTCCATCTTTTCTCTCCAAAAAATCTCAAAAAATGATTATTTTTAATTTTCTCTCAAATTTTCTTATTTCTTTTCCAAATAGAAACTTCGAACAAAGTAATAATAAAACATGAAACCAAACACCACACACACAAAAGAAAGTAATAGTCGTGGTGTTGATGGTGAAATGAAAATTAATTGTGTTGAATTAACGATGATGACATTTTCGCTGCGGATGGCGTTTAACCTCATATAAGGCGTTCTTCACAACATTCCTACGTATTGTGTAACTGTGAGCGGGAATCTTGATCTTATATCACCACTATAGCTATGTTTTAATTGTTGTTATACGGGTTTGTGAACTTGTCACCTTATATGGTTTCGTCGCTTTCTTTTTAAAATATCATCATGTGCTACGAGCAGGCGAAAAAATTGGGTGGGACGAGTAATGGATCAAAATCGGGGTCTAAATTATGCGAACCGTATAAATTGATGCAAGATCCCCGATTAAAATTGTTTGGACATTTTAAATGTGGACAAAGATTATAAACCCAAAGAAATTTGAGAGGCTTCACTACCAAACAAATCGAGAAGCATTGGTATGATGGTTTTTGCACTTGATTTTACAATTACATGATGATCGGCATGGGTGTTTAGGATTGCTAATTAAAGCGCATATTGCACATCCACGTCTGTTTTAGTGGGAAATCCCAAACATCCCTTAAATCTTCAAATAGTTTATGAATGATAGTGATGGCTTAGATTCTTGATTTAATCCTCAATTACAACTTTAAATCTATGAATCTTAAGCTACACTTGAAAAAGAGTGGAAAACTCAATACGTTTTGGTCTTATAAAAAGCGTCGCATTTCTACCATCTACACCATCAACTTGATGTATTCACATGATCTCCTCAAAGTTAAAATGTTTGATTATATTATCAACAAGGTATGGCACTTAACTTGAAAGCGGGACTAAAGAGCATAAATAACATTATAATACCTCTGAGATATAAAAGTTTTAATCCGGGTAAGACATGCAAAAGGTATGTTCTTGTGAAGTCACTTTCTCTCGGTTTGTGGCTCGAAGTTGCAAACTAGACCCTGATTCTTATGCTGCTAAAAAGGATCGAGCGTTATCATGTTACGCATGTCTTGGAACTGGGTAAGTTTTTTTTTACCTTAACTTTCTAAGTCTCATCAAATTTTATTATAAAAACCTATTTTAGTTGCAACTAATTTAATCCGGGTAAGACATTTATGCAGGAGTTGAGGTCCAGGGATTATGTGTTTGGAGTGATGCTGTGTAAAAGATACTTTGTACCATCGCCATTATGATTCATTTATTTTTTTGTTTGATATACTTGAGAAACTGAGAAAGATTTAGTTTCACATGTAAAGTTTTTATGCATTATCTATATTTAATAAAAGTTCCTATCAATGTCAGTATTCTTTTATGAGATTTAAAAGTGAAATTCTACTATGAATTATTATTTTATTTACAGTAAAAGCCCATTATTCTTGAATAACACACATAAAGCAAAGTATAGGAAGTAGATTGATTCTGCTCATAAAAACAATCATCTAAAAATAACAATTAATCTAAAAATGCCGAATAAAAGTTTAATATGGATGATATAGGAGCATATCAGGTCATCTCATAAAAACAATCATTTAAAATACAACAATTCATCTAAAAATGTCAAATAAAAATTTAATATGGATATATAGGAAGTAGATCCAGGTCACTCATAAAAAACAATCATCTAAAAATGCCGAATAAAAATTTAATATGAACCAGTATATTAAGTAGATCAGGTCTTTACTCATAAAAAGCAGTCGTTTAAAAATAACAATTTATCTAAAAATGCCAAATAAAAATTTAATATCGATATATGAAAGTAAAACCAGGTCCTACTTATAAAAACAATCATCTAAAAATAACAATTAATCTAAAAATGCTAAATAAAAGTTTAATATGAATAGTTTAGGTAAGTAGATCAGGTCATATTTCGTCAAAAACAATCCTCTAAAAATAACAATTAATCTAAAAATGCCAAATAAAAATTTAATATGAACCATATAGGAAGTAGATCAGGTCCTATTCATAAAAACAATCATCTTAAAAATAACAATTCATCTAAAAATTCCAAATAAAAATTTAATATGAATAGTATATGAAGTGAATCTGGTCCTTTCATCAAAACAATAATTTAAAAATAACAATTCATCAAAAATCACGAAATAAAAAGTTTAATATGGATAGTATAGAAAGTAGATCAGGTCCTCTTCATAAAAAACAATCACTTAAAAGTAACAATTCATCTAAAAATGCCAAATAAAATTTAATATGGATATATAAAGTAGATCAGGTCCTAATCAAAAACAATCATCTAAAAATAACAATTAATCTAAAAATGGCAAATAAAAATTTAATATGAAAGCATAGGAAGTAGATCAGGTCATAACTATAAAAAGCAATCGAGATCGTCTTGAAACAATTTCGTAATGGGTTCTTTTGCCATGATGATAAACAAAACGGACAATCACTTTCGAAAGTTGGTTTATACCTCTGCGTCCTGTTTTCACTGCGGATAATTATATGTAGCTCTTTCGCGTAAAAGAAAAAGGGTTTGAAGGTTGTTATTTCGATCTGATAGTAATTTATTGAAGACTACTACAAATGTAGTTATAAAGAGGTTCTTGGCGATCTTTGATAAGTTATCAGCGGTATGTTGGATATTCACTTAATGTGATACAATTTGTTTTTACATGTTTATTGTAATTCAACAAAATGTTTCTTATGACTCGTATTAATAAATATGATTCACTCTTTGTTTTCTTTCATTATTTTTCTTATTTTGTTTACATACTAAATTTTCATCTTTTGGAACATCTTTTTTCATCTTATTACTTTTATTATCATCTCATTTATCTATTTTTTAAAAAATAACTAGGTGTCAACGAATCTACATAAAGTAGTTTCATATATACTAAAAGTGTAATAACCGAATACATAATTTATAATGTTTTTAATAAATGTTTGGGTATATATAAATTACTAAATTAAGAAGACAAATCTGAAGGGTTTTTCTAGCTTGTGCTAAGAGGCGTGAGTTAACATGTAATCTGTGAGAGCCGCGTAAAAATACTTATATATACTTTTATGTAAATACCTCATGTCTTTTTAAGTACTTATGTCTTTATGATGTCTTAACTTGTGTCACAAGGTAAAAAAAACTCAAGTATGAAATTGCCACAAAAGTAAATGTTCATTTTAAAAAAAGAATATGTGCTAAGTCCAAATTTGTAAAGTAAGCGCTCCAAACCATACCTGTCTTAACTACAAATTCAAAACACCCACCATACAACCACCACATCTCCGGCGTATCACGACGGTACCCGACGGCCTTCAAAACCCAGATCCAAAATCACCTCCTCTCCAAAACCCACTTTTCAGTTTTCACTAATTCAACCTATTTCAAAACTTAACATAAACCCTAGAACATAATGTCAGACAACATCCCATTTGAAATCCAAATGGAAATCATCAAAAAAGTTTATGAGGTCAAGTCATTGATTCAGTTCAGGTCTGTTTCAAAACCTTGGAAGTCTTTCATTGACAGCTCTGACTTTATCAAATGTTACGGCGCCCGCCACACGCAGCCACATAGCCGTATTGTAAGTTTATTACCGGGTTCTCAGGATGATAATATTTTTCTAGTATATGATAATATTGAATCTCATGAGGTACAAGAGTTCGCTCCATCTTTTGTGTCTCCTTTGCTTAAACAATATCGTGTTTCATACGTTGTTGATACGTGTCATGGTTTATTGTGTTTGTATGGTAATTGTAATTACAGAAAGAAGATGCTTGTTATTTGGAACCATTCTATCGGAAAATCATTTGGTATTGCTCTCCCTAGTTATTACGGTCAGTTTGTTTTTGGTTTCGGGGTCTGTCCTGACACTAGAGATCCAACCATTGTGAAAATTTTATGTGAAGATAACAAGCCTTGGCATGTTGAAGTTTTTACATTGAGTTCGGGGGTTTGGAATGTGATTCCAAGTGCTAATTTGCCTCGTCAAACAATTAGACTCCAAATATCAAATCAAGTTGTTATAGATAGGTTTATCTATTGGGCTGCTAGTGAGAAGACTTTGACTGGTGATGTTGTATCTCGTTATAAGTATATGGTTGTGTCATTTGATTTGATTACCAAGGAGTTTAAAGTGGTAGACCTACCGGATTCCTTAACAAAGGAGTTGTGCTCATATTGTTTCGTTTCTAAGCTAAGGGAGTCTCTTGTTGTGCATGGATATGTTGAGCACGAGAAAGAAGTTCCTACTGGTGTATGGATGATGGAGCATGACTCGTCTTTTAGAAAGCTATTCACAATTGGTGCAATGGTAGATAAAATAATGGGGTTTAAGAAGAATGGTGAAACTATATTTGAAACTCAAATTGAGGGGGAGGACACAGAGTTTACCAGGCTTGATGTTTATGACCCATACTCACAACAAATCAAGAATCTTGGGATTCTTGGAATAGGGACTCATTCTTCATGGGCTCTACATGGAATCGCTACTTTGCTTGATCACTTGGATTCACATATATATTATGACAATAATTGATCAAAATGATGACGACCACATTTCAAGGGCCTATTTTGTAGTTCAGGTGTGGAAAATCACTTTCATCTATTTTAGCTTTTTGTCACTAATTTAATGCTCTTAAGTAATGTCATTTATGGAATCTTATGCGATTGTAGATGTAGCAAGGTTAGTGAAATTGGTATTATCAAGTTTAATGTGATTTTATTTTTCCATGGATAGTGTTGCTTTTGCTTCTTATCTTTGATGACTTTTTAGAAGACGGAATGTCCTTTATAGATGCCTTATTGCTTGTGTAAAAATGATGAACAAGCCTTTTAGATGTTCATTACGTGTTGAAATCTTGTTAGCGTCCTTCGCTTCGTTACATTGTCCTCTCGTTTTGCTTTGGGTCTATTTTGAATAATCATTGAATATGCAACATTTGAATGTGTAAATGCTTATGTTTGAACAAGAAGTAATATTCATGTACTTTATCTCAGGATTAGAGGAGTAAAGGCATTAGCATATAAAACATGAAAGTTTAGCATGTTGCGAGTATTGTGTGGGTCAGATGGTTATGTATCTTGGTGTTGAACTCATTTGTGCTTGGATCTCATTCCCTTGTGATTGTGTATCTTAAAAGATTAGGTAACATTAATTTGGTGTATAACGATCCAACAATAGTTGGTAACTCTCAAGGCTTATTTTGGTTATTATGATTGAATTTCTGTGTTTGGGAACCTTTCAATTACAGAATCAATTTTTTGTTGGGCCAAATGTTTTACCTGGTCTATATTAAAATGTTTTTGGGTTATGGGGTTTATCCTAACCATGATCATTAGAGACTGGCTTGTAAATTAACATCCAATAGTAACGAGTACCACAGAGTTCAATAGCATACATAGCAGGCTGAAAACCAGTGCAAAAGATTGGATACTAAAATGACCGCCGTGTACATGACACAATTCTTTTTGATTTTTGCAAGACTATAAACCCTGTTTGTGGCCATTTTGAGACATCAATCGGGTATGGACCAGTAAGGGTGTTCGTCATTTCATGTTTGAGTTACTCGGGTTACTCGGTTTAGATTATTCGGGTTGAGAATTTTGAAGGCAAAACTTAACTGAATTCAAAGTGGACCAAACAAAACCGATAGCTGAATTTGAATTTGCCAATTTGGTATGGTTTAGGTTTTGAACACCGAATTGGAAAATTTGTTAATTTTACTTTTCAATTGGATATATACAAATGTAGCCCCAAATGCATCAACTCATGAAGTTTATTTGTAAACATTTGACTTTTTGAGGTCAATAGACTACTTTTCAGAAAATCATCACCAAAACTGAAGCAAAAGAAGACCATCTACATTTCAAATGATCCATATGTTTATACTATTGTCTGTGCTTTTAGTTTTAATGCGGACAAACAATTCAATAATCTATAAGTAACATCCTGCTGGTTTTAGAAGCTCATCGATTATCTCCTGCACTTGCTCATTTAAATGTTAATAACCGGTCCTCCTCCCCTTAGGTTATCTTCCTTTAATTGCATATAATATGTAATCCAGAATTAGATTCCAAAACCACATGAAATCAGATTTAATTAGATCATTTTATGTCTTTTAGCTTCGAATGAGGTTACCTGTAGCATTGGATTCAGCCAAACGCATTCTATATTCACAGTCACACCCAAGCCAACCCGTCATATTCCACTGTCATGTCAAAACAAGAAACATTCTCATTGACTCCAAACTCACTGCCAAAGTTGCTGATTTTGGACTCTCAAGGCTAGCACCACTTTTGGATGACTATGGAGTCATATCCACCGTTGTTTGAGGAACACCCGTAAGTCTTTCTCCATCTTACTAGAAGGCTGAGGAACCTTGGTCTATGGACCGACCTTGTTGCTTTCCTTAATATAGGACAGAAGATAGCTAGAAGGCGTGGCAAAATGGACGGGCGGTCAATGGGTTAAAGTGGGTAATTTCTGGTAGGAGTCAAGGACTCAAGGCGGGCTTTATATAAAGTGTCAAACGTTTGCTAAATAGAAAATATCACTCACTTGTTTAGTTTGCTCGTATCTTCTAACGAATTTCATATCTTGATCCCAAATACTTATTCACCTATAAGCTCACAGACAAGAGTGACGTTTATAGCCTTGGAGTTGTATTTTTAGAGATCTTGACCCGCATGAAACAAATATCACACGGAAAAAATATCGTCCGTGAGGTACACTTCAGTTAATCTGTCTTTTCAAGGCTTCGTAACTACCATAGACAACCAGTGTACAATTCAGTAACGCTTGTTATCCTTGAAATAACCGCAGGTTTTGCTGTGCCTACACAAGTACTAAAGCCTCCTCCAAAAAAAACATGTATGCATTTATTCTGTTTAGTGTTTTTTTCAAAGTTTTCACAATACTGCTTGAACTTATATCAGTCATCCCGTCATATAGAATGATGTTTCGTCAGCCTAAGGCACTAAAACTATTCAACTCGTTGGAGAGAATGAAAAAATGTGTGAAGTAAAATTTGGGAACTATTGCTTATGGTGTCGACAACATAGGGAAAAAATGAAAGATTTTATAGTGAAAAAAATGAAAGACCAGCTTTACGTGGCTTGAGCTTACTATCCCAGTTATTGCAAAGTTGCCAAAACTTGACCAATTTTCTCAAGAAATGAAGCAAAATATTCAAGAGTTTAAACGTATCCTCAGTGAAAGTTCCTCTGACCCAGAACTTCCATCCCAGCATTAGGGATAGCAGAATAATCCGATTACTTTAGACGAGCTACTCTTATGTACCTTTTAGCTTTTGGCCTTGAAGGCTTTTAGGTATTAAGTTAATTGTTGTAATACACCAAGTGTTGGCATAAGCGAATGTGAAACTGTAACTAACCTCATTTTTTTGGCGATTCTTCTTTTCAAGTAAACAGCTTTCTTGTGACAATCTAAAACTACAAGACATTACTTTCATCAGTTGCTGGTTTTCAAGTCTTCCTTTCTAATAAAACTCATTTGTAACTAATGAATTTTTCATAAATGGTTGATTCAAGATGGATGAAATGTCGGAAATTTGTGCCAGTTTGGGGGCCAAATCCATCAAGTACCAAAACGGCCTGTCTGAAATCTGAATGCATGTATCGACTAAATAGCCATGTTTGGGATCTATTAAGGATTTAACTCTTAAATGGGTTCAATATAGGGTTGATTCTGTACGATTAAGTTACTGTTTATGTTTAGTTGTAAAACCGAAGTACAGTTGTGATCTGACCGAGCTAATTTACGATGTAGTTTTTTAGGCTTATCTAAACGTGCATCTTTAATTGGTCTTGTACTATTGAAGTTTAGTTAAGATTTGGCTGGTCTAGATACGGACCGGTCACCAGATTTAGGACCGCTTGCATTAAGTTTATTCGTGTTAAATTATTCGAGTTGAAAGAAATACAGTACAATCAAGTAGATGAACAAGATAATGCACATAATATTTTGTTCAAGTTTGATGATTTTCAGCTATTTCATTGAGAAATTGTATTTCTACCACTCATTTATAATCTGCCTCTCAAAAGTGACATTTTGTTCTATCTATTATGTCGTTTCACATTTTACCGAATTTTTAAGAGACGTATTCAAAAATTAAAATCGTCAAAACGTGAAATAGGAGAACATATGGGACAATAACCCATTTTTGAGACAAACATATGAGACAACGATTCAACCATATATCAAAGAATGATGACAATAACGACACATAGCGATGAACTAGCCCTAAACATTTCTTTCATGTATGATTATCAAAGCAGATAAACGGTTGAGGTTTTTCTTTATTCAAGTTACCCGCACAACATGAATCTTTAACACAGATTTACAAGAAATGTATATTTTGTAAGTTTTGGACGTAAAATATCTTGTGAAAATAATAATTCACTTAACTCCTAACAACCAAACCACCTTAAAGTCTTTAGGTCTGTTGGCCATGGCGTCGTCGCGTCGTTTTTACCTTATAACACGCTTATAATACAAAACCAAAAAACACATTCGCCGAATAACATTCTTATAACACACCACCAAAACACCACTCACTCCACTTTTACACTAAAAAAACCCACATAACGCTCGTTGTCCGATCACATTATCACCTACAACGAGAGACCATGGTGCGGTGTTGGCGGATGGCGTGCGTTATAGGCGCCTATTTTGGCATTATAACGTGCCTATAACATTAATACACCGTGCATTTTAATAGTGATAGTACGGTTATCTAGATATTCAAAAGGAATTAAAACATAGAAGTGAGAGAAAATAACTACACTTGAAATACCAATATATAAACAAAGTAAAAGAGAATATACACAAATATGAAAAAATGTCAAAAAGTGAGAAGAATAAAACCAAAATCCAAACCACAAACCAACATTTTCTGACTTTACACAATAACAAAAAGTAAAAAATCGTTAAAATTACTAATGCGTTTTGACGGATGCGTTTATAACTAGTACTCCTCGGTTGAGAAAAATCAAATATAGTGATTGGATAGTTATGTTAAACAATTAATAAATCCGTCAATACTTATACATTTCGTTTCCTGGTGTAAAACAGAAAGATATGATAAAGAAAAGAGAAAAGAATAGGAGAGAGAAAAAATTTTGATTTTTAATTTTATGTTCTTTAAATTGGAAAGAAAAGAAAAGAGAATATATGAAATAAAAATTAAGCTTTAAAACCTACTTTTCTCAAATAATCTCAATTTGGTAGAGTGAAGCACCGGAAACCGCCCCGAACCGACAAACCGATCGAATCGATCGAACCGAACCGATTTTTTCGGTTCGGTTTATTTTATATCGGTTTGGTCGATTCGGTTTTATCGGTTTTTCATCAAGTCCGAAAACCAACCCGAACCGAGTTATTTGGTTCGGTTTCGGTTTTGATATATATTTTCGGTTTGAGTTTTTTCTTTTCGGTTTCGGTTGGTCGGGTTTGACCCGATGCTCACCTCTACAATTTGGGAAGAATATTACGAGGAAAAATTTGGCATAATTTTCTTCCAACTTTTTTCTCTCCAAAAAAATCTCAAAAAATGATTCTTTTTTAATTTTCTCTCAAATTTTCTTATTTCTTTTTACAAATAGAAACTTCGAACAAAGTAATAATAAAACATGAAACCAAACACCACACACACTAAAGAAAGTAATAGTCGTGGTGTTGATGGTGAAATGAAAAATTAATTTGACGTTGAATTAACGATGATGATGTTGGTCATTTGTTACACTTACCCCGTTTGGTTATTGTAATTGGATGTAATTGAATTTGATTACATTACTTAAGTTGTTTTGTTTGCATAATAGAGAATTGTAATTCATAGTATATTACGTATGCTATTTGTTTCATTTTAATTGTAATCCAGTCAATTCAATTACATCAAGTGAAGGCATTAAGATTAAATAGAAAGTTGGATGGTTATAATTCAAAAGTTTATACTTTAAAGCATCTATATCAATAAATTATATTTTATTATTTAATTTAAACATTTTTTATTATTTTATTAATAATTATTTACTTTTTATCAAATGTAACTCTCTCTCGTTAACCACACCGAGCCTAGTGAGTTTAGAGGCGAGCCTTAACACATTGTTAAGGGGATAACATACGTTAAAGGCAATTTTCGGTTATTTTTTCCCCGAATGAGGGTTTGTTTTGTAAATTGTTGGTGAGTTAAGGTTTAACTTGGGAATGTTATGATAAAGGGTGTTTTTGTTGAGTTAAGGTGAAATATTAAAGCTAATGCAGCGGCGCGACATGATATTAAGGTTTAACCTAGATCACCATACCTAGTGCTCTTACTCCATATTATAATTCATAATTGATTATAATTATAATTTCTTTTGACATATTACAATTTATTCATATTATATCTTTGTACAATTCTTTTCACAAATTACAATTTCTTTAAAACATTCTCAAAACCAAACAACTCTTAAATCTTAAAGTTCCTAACAATATAGTATACAATTATCAATAAAGGCGTTACACACCGCTGGCGGACCTCTCACCGTTCAACGAAACAAGAAGAATAAGAGGCTGTGCGAGTGTACATGGACGGATGTTTCTTCGTATGAATGGTCTTGACTGTTGTCCACTTGACCACACTAGGCTCATTTGCCCTTACTTTTTAGCACTTATGATTTTGACTCCTTCACACTTTTAACCCGTCTTTATGTTTCAGATCTTTTCTGCAACACCTGTTTACAAGCATCGACTTAACATTAACGTGTGATCAGAGGTGTGAATCTCATTATCAGTTAGTTGCATCTCCATATTCAAATCACTATTATCTTTGTGTAGGTGTTGTCGTGCGTGCATTCTGAAGAAACTACGGCCTGTAAAACCCTCTTCCAAAACAAGACGTTCTTGTTCAGTGATCACCAGTGTGAAGTGGAACCTGCACCACAAATACATGTTACCGTTATACAGAAGAACATGGATTTCGGATTCTTGAATTAGAAACTAGCTAATAAGACATCTTATGATAGCTCAATAGTCAATATGACTTTATAAGTTCTTCAAATATATCATACTTTATAAAATGTTCTTGGCATCCTAATTCTTAAAAACAAAAATGTTCTGAACTTTTGAAATACCTCAGTACCTCAGAAACAAGAAATTTAAGTTGGCCTTTGGCTATTATGAAAGTGGCACGAAAGTATTTGGAAAGCAACGACTTAAGGTGGACAAGTGTGTGTTTTAAAGGTGATTATGTGATTCGAGCAGCTAGAATCGTGTAATCGGCAAGATGATTCGCTAATAAACTCTTGATTGTCAAGTGTTTGGTAAATCCTAAACATGCAAGTGAAAACACATTAAATACCAAAAATAAAAGCACTTTTACACCAAAGAGTCGGTAATCAAGCAAAACATCCGAGTGAAATTGAATATAAATCATATTAGAAACAATAAACTTAAAAAATTATATAGCTTAAGTGTTGGCTTGTTAAGCTCGAGTAGCTTGTTCGGCTCGTTAAGCTCGTGATTATTAGACGAGTTTTCAAACGAGCCGAGCCAAATATTAGTTTTCAAAGCTCGGCTCGTCGAACTAATCGAGCACAAATTTTTGTTCGAGACCGACTCGAGCTCGTAAGTATTAAGTGTTAGTTTTATGGATATAAATTAGTAGACGTGAGTTAGGATCGAACTCGAGACTACGGGATTTCACACTTTACGTATGAGAATTTAAAGTTAATAATTAATTATAAACGTTATATTTATTTATTTATTAAACGAAATAACTAACGAACGTTAAGTAATTAATGTAATGGACTAACAGAGCGTTAAAGATATTTGGAAAAGGACTAGATTGCGAGTTTGAAGTTCCGGAATCCCTTGGGGATGTGATGATCCGATCGGCCAAAGGATAAAGGAAACAAGGACCAACTTGTTCACCAAGTTTGCTTGGGTATATATCAAGCTGGGGTCTTGTTTTTGCATCTCTTGTATTCATTAGCTAAATCCTAAAAAGTTTTTGTGTGTGTTTTTAGTTACAAACCGATCGGCCACCTCAAGGGTGTCGATCCACTCTTTCCACAAAACCAAGTTATTTGTTTGATAAAACTAACATTACTTTAATTCGGTTTAGTACGTGTACAAGAACGTAGTAATAACACACTATTGTTATTATCTTGGATTGAATTACAAAGCTAGAAGGGTAATTCACATAATCCTAACTAGTTATAATACCGTGCATGCATGGGTTTTGACAAAAAATTATTCTGTATTAATATTGAATATTGTGTCTTTAAAGGTAATTGCATATAATTATATAGTTATAAGTTTCGTGCACGCATGAAGTTTACACATAAAAATTTCTGTTAGGTAACTCAAGATTTAATTTTATTTAGCTGATAAAGATGTTGATATTGTTATTTAAATTTCACTACTCATATTATGTTGTACACAGTTGCAAGTTTAATAGCACATAATGAGTGTTGATAAAGTTAAAGTATACTTATTTTATAATGAGCGTCGATATTATGTTGATGTTTTATAAAAATGTTTTTTCTAGATAGCCTTATATAAATAAATAAGAATTACATGAATCATTGTTATATGTACAATCGCGTATATTTATTTTTATATTAAAGTAAACCGTGCTTACAATTTGATAGTTATATTCCGTTTCGATTAATTTAGCCAGATTTAAAATGTAAACTCGTGTCCACGTAGGTTATCTTAAAAATGAAATAAATGAGTCCTTATTGAACGTATATAGTAAAAAATTGATACTTATAATCTTATGTAAATTTATATGTTGTTATTTTAAAACAACATATACATTGTATTTTTTAAGATATAAAGTTTAAAGTGTATAAAGTATAAGGGGGTATTTGTTTATAATCCAAAGTTATTAAAAAATATGGAGGTTTATAATATTATACTTAACTCTATATAATTTTTAAAAAATCAACCACTAAAGTTTTATTAATCACCTCCTCTTTTTAAGTTTTGTTTCACAAATTTGACACCTATATTTTTATGTGTTTTTATCAACCAAATTCTCCACCAAATTTATTTAAGCCAATTAAAATCAATTTAATTTTGACTTTTATTAACCAATCACATCACATGATTTTCTTACGTGGCGAAATTGAACTCTCCTATTGGCCCAATTTTTTTCATTGAGAAGGGTTTTCCAAAACACTGCGAAATGATGTAATTCTTTATTATATAAAGATTAAATCAAATTAGGGTTCATCCGTTCATAGTTTGGATTTGATTCTTGTTCGCTAGAATCGAAAAAAGGCACGATATTCTTTTATGTTAATTAATTGTTCATTAATAAACCTATACGCTTCGCATGTGTTCTTTGAAGTTTTGTGATTATTTATTGAATGTCATGTTATCTAATTCAACGGTGGCGTCACGAGTCATTGGTTTTAATGAGTAATTAATTACATAAGCAGTAATAAAACAAATACTTGTATGTTGTTTGATATGTTAATCTAGGGTTTATGTTTAATTTATTGTTTGGTCGATTTTTTGTAAGAATTGGGCGTACCCTATTTTTTAGTCGACACATGTATAAATTTTAGGGTTTTGAAAATTGTTTGCTAACCTTATTAAAACCTAGAATTAATATATTGATTACGTGATTAATTCGTGAATAATTTGTTATGTGTCATGGAATTTTTATATGCGATCTTGTGACTTATTTGTATAATTGTTATGATATCCATGATTATACATGCATGTTAGTCATGGATAAGTTGCTTTGATAATTGTTTAATTGTTGAGACATATTTAATTACGATAAATCTTGAATTGGGAAGACTCAATTATATATATTAATGAATCAATTATGTGCAATTTGGTATATCATTAATTATGGGTTTACTGAATCGATTAAATCGATGTATGTGGCTCATTCTCAATTGAGAAAGTGAAAGCCCTAATTAATATATACATTAATTTAACCTAGATATTGATTATTAATAGGGTTTTATCGAATAAGTTGCGTGTGTCTACTTGTTTACACGCATATAAATTGTTTATTATGTGCGCATTGTTTTTAGTAGTTTATTTTTATTTGTTACTTGTTTGTTTATTATGTTAGACACTTTTAAGCAAGGGTAATTTTGAATAGAAAATAATACTGGACTAAACAATGGCTAAATTTGATTTTTTGGAAGAGTTAAGTTTTCAATAGTTTAATTGATTGGTTACTTTGGTACAAATGGTGCGAACGGCTCACCCACTAGAATGAACTATAAAGGGTTAATAAAGAAGTGCTTGATCGCGAAAGGATGTCTAAGGTTATGCTTTGCGCTTACACGGTCCTCTCCCCTGTAAGTTCGAATGGAGCTACTTAGTAAGCCATAATATGTGCAAACTCATCTTAAAGGCTAATTAGTTTTAATTCCATGTGCCACTTAACGGTGGTAATTACCCGAAACACTAAGTGTTTACACTTATGCAAAAGTACGGTATAATGGACGATGATTAACACTAAATTCCTTGATTGGTGAACCCAATACCTCAATCAAAACTTTGATAATTTGATCTTTATGAATTGGTAATAAAAGTTTTTATTAAATTTATGCTACAAGATGAATGCATGACATCTTTGTACATATTTGATTTGACCACATAAAATCAAAACTAGTACCCTTTTAGATTAAGTTATATGCCATCTAATTAAAAGGAACACTTGAAGTTGCAATTTATGTCATGAGAGTACTTGGCTAGATTGTGATGGAGAGGCAAATCTCTATGTAAAGTGAGACCTTACATGGACATATTTGCAGTTCTTTAAGTTAGACACTTAAGTTGAGTAGGAAGTGAGACTTGAACTCAATGGCATAAGATGGGATGAAACATGTTTATATTTGCAATAGCGTTGGAAAATATAAATCCCATAATGATCTAGGAGTTGGAAATTGTTTGCCAATTAATGTTCGGCATTACCTTATTATATGCGTTCGTTGCTAGCGGATCAAGCGATGTAATGAACCTATGATAATTGGATCCTAGTTTTCGAGAAAATTATATGGTTATATGGTTATATTACCGTTGGGTATATTTTATTTTCTTGAAAAGTTGTATTATCGAAAATACTAATACTTGAACTTTTTACGTAGAAATGGCTCAAAATAACGATAACACTAACATCTTGACTAAGTTCGCGTTCAAAAGCTTTTTGATCGAGAAAAGTTGGTAGCTCTAAGAATTTCAATGATTGGCACCGCTTTGAGAATTGTCTGTAGAGTTCTTGACCGGTTGAAATACCTTTATGAACCTTGCCCCGAACAACCAACTGGTCACGATGCTACTCAAGCTCAAATGGACGCTAGCGACTCGAGTATAAGCGTCATAATGATGTGGCTTGTCTTATGTTGGGAACAATGGAATCGCTCTTCAAAAGCGGTTCGAACATTATTTCCCATTTAATATGCTCAATGAACTTGAACTATGTTAGAAACCACCGTCGAGATTTATGACTTGACCGACGTTACGGTGTACCAGCAAGGTGAGGTAAACCCGTAAGTGCTCGTGTCTTTGAACCGAAGGTTACATGGACCACTAAAAGCACTGGCAAAACTTATGATGATGACATGGCGTGAATCGATTAATAGATCCCTTAACAAGGATTTTAATGGTTTTGTCGAAATTTCAATATGCAGCTGCGTGGGAAGGCGATTCTCGACCTACACGCATTGCTAATTGACTATGAGAAGGGTTGCCTCAAAGGTTCCTACCGCCTGTACTTGCTATTCGGGGTGGAAGGATTAATAAGCCAAAACCGCGGTCAGGCGAACAACAAGAAGGGAAGGGTAAGGAAAGGTTGACAAAGGCAAACAAGTGATGGCCTATCAACCTCAACCCAAGAAGAACCCTACTCCATGAAGGAAAATCCTAAAAGAATCAAGCATGCCACCACTGTAAGCGTTGGGCATTGGAAGAAAGCGTGCTCTATCTTGATGAATTGCGGGCAAATAAGATGAAGTATGAACGGTCCTTGGCGCCGGTTCTTACGGTAATTTATTTGTCATTGAATTATTTACTCTAAATCATAATAATTCACGGGTATATGATACGGCCGTGTTATTCACATTTGTAATACTGCTGCAGAGGTTTAGAGTGGAAAGGAAGCTTGCTATGGGGAGCAATATCTGCGTGGGAAATGGCGCATGCATTTGTTGAAGCCATAAGAACGTTTAGTTTAGTATTGCCTTCGGGCTTAGTAATCGTTATTGAACAATTGTCATTACGCACCTTATATAATTAGAGGTGTTGTTTCCTTTTCATTTTGTTGGATGATGGTTTTACTCATACTATTTCACGTAATGGAATTGATGTTTCTTTAAATGGTGTATTTTATTTTAAAGCAATTCATCGTGAATGGTGTGTTTGAAATTGATGTGATTGGAAATGAATCTAACAATAATAATAATTCGATGTTTAGCATCAACAAGAAGATAAAGTTAGACTTGAATTCTTCTTATCTTTGGCATTGTAGACTTGCTCATATAGCAAGGCTCGCATGCATAAGTCGCAACAAGAAGGGCTATTGCAAAATATCAATGATGAATCATTTGATAAATGTGAGTCATGCATATCTGGGAAGATGACTAAGAAACCTTTTCATAGCAATATGGAGGGCTTCGATCTACTTGGTCTTATTCATACCGATGTGTGTGGACCACTTAGACATGTGTCAAAGAGAGGTGCTAGCTACTCTTAACCTTTACCGATGATTTCACCGTTATGGTTATGTTTATTTACTTAGCATAAACATGAGATGTTTGAAACATTTAAGGTTTTCAAAGTGAAGTAGAACCGCAATTGGGAAAGAAGATTAAAGCTCTTCGATCCGATAGAGGAGGCGAGTATCTAAGCCAAGAGTTTAAAGATTACTTAGGCGAGAATGGAATTTTCAGAATCTCACTTCTCCATATACTCCACAACAAAATGGTGTATCGAGAGAAGAAATCGTACATTGTGGACATGATACGATCTATGTTTAATCTTACTACTCAACCTTTATCCTTTTGGGATTATGCTTTGGAATCGACTTTCGCATTCTAAATATGGTTCCACAAAGAAGGTTGATAAGACACCATATGAAATATGGCATGGTAAAGCTCTAACTTGCCTTATTTAAAGGTGCGGGGTTCGAGGTGTATGTTAAACGTAACTCAACATATAAACTCCAACAAAGACCAGAAAGTGTATATTCGTAGGATACCCTAAGGAAACTATGGGTTACTACTTTTACTATCCAACTGAAAATAAAGTAATTGTTGCTAGGTATGGAGATTTTCTTGAAAGAGATCTCGTATCTCAAGAATTAAGTGGGAGAGTTTATGATCCGGAAGATGATCAAGAAGATGCATTGCCTTCGAAAACACTAACGTACTTCGGTAGAACCACGATAGTCGGGTCCTCCACCGTGGTTGAGTGATTCCCGTCAGAGATCCGTAAGAAATCTGGCGTGCACTGACGTCTATGTCTTAACGTGAGGTTGAGGAAACTATGTTAGGAGATCTTGGAGAGCCTACTAGTTATAAAGTCGCCATGGCAAGTCACGATAGGTAAAATGGCAGGTTGCAATGAATGGAGAAATGCAATCCATGAGAGAAAATAAAGTCTGGGTAGAGGTCGATTTACCTCCAAACGCCACGATGGTTGGAAGTAAATGGCTCTACAAGATTAAGACTGACATGGATGGCAATGTACACGTCTATAAAGCTCGTCTAGTTGCGCAAGGTTTTACTCAAACTTATGGCATTGATTACGAGGAGACCTTTTCTCCTGTAGCGGACATTAGAGCTATTAGAATTCTCATAGCTATAGCAGCATACTATGACTATGAGATATGGCAAATTGATGTCAAAACCGCCTTATTAAATGGTCGCTAGATGAAGACATATATGAAGCAACTCGAGGGGTTCGTGAATCCACAATTTCAAACCGTGTATGCAAACTTCAAAGGTCCATTTATGGATTGAAGCAAGCATCAAGGCAATGGAATAAAAGATTTGATGAAGAAATCAAAAGGTATGGATTTATTCAAAATCTTGATGAGCCATGTGTATATCACAAAGTTAGTGGGAGTGATGTAATTTTCCTAATTCTTTATGTCGATGACATATTAATTATGGGAAAATACATTCCGAGTTTGCAAAATGTTAAGGCATATCTTGGGAAGTGTTTTTCCATGAAGGATTTAGAGAAGCCATGCATACATTCGGGAATCAAGATCTCACCGAGATAGGTCAAAGTGGTTAATTGGTTTAAGTCAAAGCGCTTACATTGATAAAATATTGAAGAGATTCAATATGCAAAATTCCAAGAAAGGATATTTGCCGATGGAAGTAAAGCATGACTTATGTAGCGATATGTGTGCTTCAACACCGCGAGGTGGCATGCATGCGAATGTTCCTTATGCTTACTGTAGGATCTATTATGTATGATGTGAGATGCACAAGGCGGATGTGGCGTTCGCTCAAAACATGACCGGTCGATATCAATGAGAATCCGGGTGAACTTCACTGGATTGTTGTTAAACATATTCAAGTATCTTAGGAATACGAAGATATGTTTTAGTGTATGGAGGAAATCCGGACACGTAACTTGGTGTTACTGAGTTCTTGTGATGCGTCTGGCGATGTGATAAAGATGATACGAAGTCTCGGACGGGTTATATCTTTGTCATCAATGGAGGAGCGATTGACCTGGAAGAGCAAGCGAGTATGATTGCGATATGTCTGACGAAGCCAAATATATAGCTGCCGGAAGTCGCGAATGGAGGTGTTTGGATTAGGAAAATCATTTCGTGGCTTGGTGTTATGCCTTGATTAAATCACCTATTGATATGTATTGTGACAATTCTGCGCAATCATATTTGCCAATGAACACAGAGTCATGAAGGGCACCGGACATTTTCTACTGAGTATCACTATGTTCGGGAACAAGTCACGAAAGGTGAAATAAATCTACTAAAGTTCACACAGATGATAACAGCCGATCCGTTCACTAAGGCTTTAGCTAAAGACAAGCTTGTAGGACTTGCCAATGGAATTGGACTTCGTTTAGCGAATAGTTTCATGCATAACTGTGATTAGTATTTAGATAAAGGATATTGTAAAACATTTATTATTTTCAATGAAATAAAGTTTGGATTATGTTTATTTTCATTTATAATATTGTTATCCTATAATTGCATGTTTAATCCATGAATAACTAAGTTATTCTAAATGTCCGTTGTCGATTAATGATATGGGAGTATCATTAAATTAAGACAAATATGAGAGATGTGGTAGAATATACTTGAAAGTATATTGATGAGAATGCATACTAATTTCAGATGATATTCAATGAATTGAATATAGGACTTATCAACTACATAATTTACTTTGTGGATATTGTTATAAGTAAATTATGAATAGTTATCCTCGACTTGAGATACCGGATAAGTGTCATGAATGTAGTGCATTTCGTGAAGCAACTTAACGCTATCGTGGCGGTAGTTATAAGGGTTGTTTTCGAAATGTTACAAAGTTCATGGGTTATTCTTGTAGTCAAGATAGAATTTGTTCCTTCAAATTTATTTGGAGTTTAATCTTCTGGGCCCCGTGAGGTTGACAATATGTTTGTGCGGCACACCCAAATCTCCCTAAATATGTTTAGATGATTTGTAATCTTGGCCAATCACTTATAACGAAACATAATAGTTTTATAAAGAATGACTTAATTCCATATCTTTATTTAACGTGGTATTAGAAACAAAAGGATAATAATAATGAGAAATCATTAAAGGTTTTCCATGAGCCTTACTCGAGTTGTACTAGAGGCATCGAAGTGTTGCTAGACGCTAACCGATGTGATCACTCTATTAAGATATATCCAAGTGGGGGTGTTAGTTTTATGGATATAAATTAGTAGACGTGAGTTAGGATCGAACTCGAGACTACGGATTGCACACTTTATATGAGAATTTAAAGTTAATAATTAATTATAAACGTTATATTTATTTATTTATTAAGCGAAATAACTAACGAACGTTAAGTAATTAATGTAATGGACTAACCAGGCGTTAAAAGCTATTTGGAAAAGGACTAGATTGCAAAGTTTGGAAGTTTTCGAATCCCTTGGGGATGTGATGATCCGATCGGCCAAAGGATAAAAGGAAACAAGGACCAACTTGTTCACCAAGTTTCTTGGGTATATATACTGGCTAGGGGTCTTGTTTTGCATCTCTTGTATTCATTAGCTAAACCCTAAAAGCAGTTTTGTGTGTGTTTTTTAGCTACAAACCGATCGGCCACCTCAAGGGTGTCGATCCACTCTTTTCCACAAAACCAAGTTATTTGTTTGATAAAAATTAGCATTACTTTAATTCGGTTTAGTACGTGTGTATAAGAACGTAGTAATAACACACTATTGTTATTATCTTGGATTGAATTACAAAGCAGTGAGGGTAATTCACATAATCCTAATTAAATCAAATTAGGGTTCATCCGTTGGTAGTTTGTGGATTTTATTCTTTGTTAGTATAAAAAAAAAATGATATTCTTTTATGTTAATTAATTGTTCATTAATAAATCCTATCGCTTCGCATGTGTTCTTTGATGTTTTGTGATTATTTATTGAATGTCATGTTATCTAATTCCAACATTAAGTTCGAGCTCGAGATAAATGAGTTTGAGCACTCGTTAAAACCTCATATTGTTAACACCAACACCGATAGTCCCCAAAGTCGTGAGCAGTCAAACGTAACGCCCATATTTAGGGGTGTTTGCTTCAACTTATACATTTTTTTATTTTTAATGGGTTTCGACTCGACATTGCATGAGTCGACTAATCTAGGCGACTCCACTTTTGGATAGCCCGAGTCGGCCTAGATAAACCTCCGTGGCCAATGTGGGATTAATTTTCTCCGGATGGTTCAACCCAAGACTCAAGCATTTTCGTCTTAAGAGGCGGGCTTATTAGCTTATATGAGTTCGGCATATACTATAAGCCACAATTTATGAGTTATTTTGACACTTATGAGCTTATTTAACATCGACAATGTTATATAAATTATTTAACATTGACAATGTTATATAAGCTATAAGTTGTCAAAATAATCCAAAAAATTGTAGATTATGTTATATAAGCAACAAGGCTTATTTTATAAGCTTAAACATAGGGTGAGCAAAACCAAGTTTAACCCAATCGAAACCGACAAAAGCGAGCCGTCGAACCGAAACCGTGTTTTCTGGTTCTATTTGGCCAAATTTTACCCGCCGGGTTTCGATCGGTCGGTTCGATTCGATTCGAGCTAAAACCGACATCGACCAACCGGAAAAACTACGTTTTCTTGGTTTGGTTTCGGTTCGAGATTTTTCCGACTTTCGGGTTTGTCGGGTCGGGTTAAACTGAATGATCACCCCTGGCTTAGACAAACACCCTCTTGATATCTTTACCACATCATACTTGTTTAACAACAAATCCAAAACACCCACCATACAACCACCGCATCTCCGGCGTATCACGACGGCACACGACGGCCTTCAAAACCCAGATCCAGAATCACCTCCTCTCCAATACCCACTTTTCAGTTTTCACTAATTCAACCTATTTCAAAACTTAACATAAACCCTAGAACAATATGTCAGATAACATCCCTTTTGATATCCAAATGGAAATCATCAAAAAAGTTTCTGATGTCAGGTCATTGGTTCAGTTCAGGTCTGTTTCGAAACCTTGGAAGTCTTTCATTGACAGCTCTGACTTTATCAAAGGTTACGGCGCCCGCCGCACGCAGCCACATAGCCGTATTGTAAGTTTATTACCGGGTTCTCAGGATGATAATATATTTCTAGTAGATGATAATATTGAATCTCTTGAGGTAAAGAGTTCACTCCATCTTTTGTTGTGTCTCCTTTGCTTAAACAGTATTTTATTACAAAGTTGTTGGTGCGTGTCATGGATTACTCTGTTTGTATGGTTTTCATAAAGATTATAAGAAATGGATGCTTGTTATTTGGAACCATTCTATCGGAAAATCATTTGGTATTGTTCTCCCTTGTTTTTACTGTCAGTTTGATTTTGGTTTCGGGGTCTGTCCCGTCACTAGAGATCCTACCATTGTGAAGATTTTATTTGAAGATAACAAGCCTTGGCATGTTGAAGTTTTTACATTGAGTTCGGGGGTTTGGAATGTGATTCCAAGTGGTAATTTGCCTCCTCAATCGATTAGACTTAATCCGATATCAACTCAGGTTGTTATAGATAGGTTAATCTATTGGGCTGCTTCTGAAAAGACGTTGACTGAAGATGGTGTACCTCATTATAAGTATATGGTTGTGTCATTTGATTTAATTACCAAGGAGTTTAAAGTTGTAGACCTACCAGATACCTTAACAAACGAGTTGCGCTCATGTTGCTTCGTTTCTAAGCTAAGGGAGTCTCTTGTTGTGTATGGATACGTTGAGGCTGAGGAAGAAGTTCCTTCTGGGGTATGGGTGATGGAGCATGACTCGTCTTTTGAAAGCTATTCACAATTGGTGCAACGTTAAATAAAATACTGGGGTTTAAGAAGAACGGTGAAACTATATTTCAAACTCGAATTGCGGGGGAGGACATAAGGTTTACAACGCTTGATGTTTACGACCCATACTCACAGCAAATCAAGAATATTGGGATTTTTAGAATAGGGGACTCATTCTTCATGGGCTCTTACAAGGAATCGCTACTTTTGCTTGATCACTTGGATTCACATATATATTATGACAATAATTGATCAAAATGAGGACGACCACATTTCAAGGGGCCTATTTTGTAGTTCAGGTGTGGAAAATCACTTTCATCTATTTTAGCTTTTTATCACTGATTTAATGATGTTAAGTAATGTCATTTATGGAATCTTATGCGATTGTAGATGTAGTATATGCTACTTTTATTTTCAAATATGTGTTGTGTATTAAGGTTTAGTGAAATTGGTATTATCAAGTTTAATGTGATTTTTATTACTCCAGGGATAGTGGTGCTTCTGCTTTTTATCTTTGATGACTTTTTTAGACGGGGGAATGTCCTTTATAGATGCCTTATTGCTTGTGTAAAAAAAATGATGAACAAGCCTTTTAGATGTTCATTACGTGTTGAAATCTTGTTAGCGTCCTTAGCTTCGTTACATTCTCTTCTCGTTTGGCTTTGGGTCTATTTTGAATAATCATTGAATATGCAACATTTGAATGTGTAAATGCTTATGTGTGAACAAGAAGTAAAGGCATTAGCATATAAAACTTGAAAGTGTAGCATGTTGCGAGCAAAATATACCATCAAAAGTTTGTATTGTGTGGGTCAGATGGCTATGTATCTTGGTGCTGAACTCATTTGTGCTTGGATCTCATTCCCTTGTGATTGTGTATCTTAAAAAGATTAGGTAACATTCATTTGTTGTATGTTGATTTTTGTAGTTAATGATAGTAGCTCGATAAGGATAGTTCTCTGTGCCTAAGTGGCCGAGTTTGCTGTTTCTTGATCTTGAATGAGTTTTTAGAGAAGCTAGAAATGTTTCTGAGATTAATGAGCTGTTGCTCTGTTACCACAAACTCAGGGAGTGTTTGGTGTTGAACTCTGCATTCTCCCTTGCAATAGGTTACTTTCCTTAAGAGTTTTACTTTTGGTTTGTGCGGTGTTGATAGTAGCTCTATAAGGATAGTTTCCTGGTCCTTCGCTGTTACTGGTACTGCTGGTATGGATCCTTTGACAGTTTTCTATTGAGTACCACTAGGGAGGCTGCAATGCAATCATGCATCAATGATTCATGTCAACCTACTCGTTGTATGCTCAAATCTCTTGGGAAACATAAATGATGGTAACTGAAGTTCAACAATTTTGGTTCAGCATAAGTTCTCCCCCACTTTTCCCTTAACGATCCAACAATAGTTGGTAACTCTCGAGGCTTATTTTGGTTATTATGATTGAATTTCTGTGTTTGGGTTTCAATTACATAATCAGTTTTTTTTTTTTTTTTTTTTTTTTTTTTTTGTTTGTGCCAAATGTTTTACCTGGTCTATATGAAATGTCTTTGGGTTATGGGGTTTATCCTAACCATGATCATTAGAGGCGGCTTGTAAATTAACATCCAATCGTAACGAATAGCACAGAGTTCAATAGCATCCATAGCGGTGAAAACCGTGCAAAATATTGGATACTAAAATGACCGCGTGTACAGACACAATTCTTGTTTTTATTTTTGCAAGACTATAAACCCTGTTTGTGGCCATTTTGAGACATCAATCGGGTATGGACCGGTAAGGGTGTTCGTCATTTCATGTTTCGGGTTACTCGGTTCAGATTATTCGGGTTGAGAAATTTTGAAGGCAAAACTTAACTGAATTCAAAGTGGACCAAACAAAACCGATAACTGAATTTGAATTTGCCAATTTGGTATGGTTTAGGTTTTGAACACCGGTGGAAAATTTGTTAAATTTATTTCTCAGTTAGATATATACATATGTAGCCCCAAAACATCAAGTCATGAAGTTTATTTGTAAACGTTTGACTTTTTGAAGTCAATAGACTACTTTTCAGAAAATCATCACCAAAACTGAAGCAAAAGCAAACCATCTGTATTTCAAATGATCCATATGTTTATGCTATTGTCTGTGCTTTTAGTTTTAATGCTAGCAAACAACTCCAGTAGGACGATAACTAGAAAATAAAGGTGTCATAATCCGATTACTTTAGACGAGCTACTCTTATGTACATTTTAGCTTTGGCCTTGAAGGCTTTTAGGTATTAAGTTAATTGTTGAAATATGCCAAGTGTTAGCGCAAGGTATTATGAAACTCTAACTACCCTCATTTGTTTAGCAGTTCTTCATTACAAGTAGATAACTTTCTTGTGATAATCTAAAACTACTAGGCGCATACTTTTATCAGTAATTGGTTTACAAGTCTAATTCTTGTAAAAAATGTATGCTCTTTGAATAATATGCAAGGTAAAAAATTGGTGCTGGTTTGTGACCAAACCATGTCACACCGAATTGGTTTTATGTACCATAGGATGGGTTGAAGAGTGAGTAGGGTCGATCTTCCACATCTAGATACTCTCCGATTTTGGGTCTGGTATAGAGACGCTAGTCAAGATACGTGCATGCTTAACCCGTTTTGTAAAACTGAAGTATGGTTATGATCTGGTCGATCTAGTTTTCTTTTTGGTTCGATCTAGACATGCAAGTCTCAAAACTTTCATCCTTAATTGGTCTTGTAACATTGAAGTATAGTTAAGATTTGGCTGGTCTAGATAGACCAGTCACCGGATCTAGGACCGCTTGCATTAAGTTTATTCGTGTTAAATTATTCGAGTTGAAAGAAATACAGTACAATCAAGTAGATGAACAAGATAATGCACATAATATTTTGTTCAAGTTTGATGATATTTCAGTTTTTTCTTTGAGAAATTTGTATTTCTACCACTCAAAACACATTTATAATCTACCTCTCAAAAGTGAAACAGGAGAACAGATGGAACAATAACCCATTTTGAGACAACGATTCAATCATATATCAAAGAATGATGACAAATAACGACACATAACGATGTACAATTATCTAAAGAGGTAAACGGACTTTTTTTTTTTTTTATTATTCAAGTTACCACAGAGCGTGAATCTTTGTTATAGATATACAAGAAATGTATATTTTGTAAGTTTTGAACGTGCAACATCTTGTGAAAATAAAAATATACTTAAGTACCTAACACCAGAGTCGCCTTAAAGTGCTAGGTGCGCCGAGTTATAGGCGTCATCATGTCAATTTTTTCTTTATAACATTCTTATCTTTTATATAATAAAGAAATTACATCATTTTGGAGTGATTTTGTTAATTCATTCTTATTGAAAAAACAATTGGGCCAATAGGAGAGTTCAATTTCGCCACATAAGCAAAATCATGTGATGTGATTGGTTAATAAAAGTCAAAATTAAATTGATTTTTGTCAAACTTTAATAAGAGCACAAGTAAGGTAGGAATGAATAACATGTTATTCGTATGCCACATCAGCGTCACATTATGCTCTCCCAATAACACACCCGTAACCAAAACAACCCTCCTTCATAACACACAAATAACATCACTTGTGGAGTCTCTGAAATCGCCCCACCAAATATCTTCACCACTCACAAATCACAATATACAAAAGACAAAAAAGAAAACACACAAAAGGGTGCATTTGGCATGAGCCATTGGGTGTTCAAAACTCTTTAAGATGAGTTTGGCGTGTTGGCAGGTATGGTTGGCTCACGGTTGGCCGAAAAAAAGGACGGATGGCATGTTATTTGCAATCATACAGTATCTCTAAATTTGGTGGAGAAATTTAGTTGATAAAAAAACACATAAAATATAGGTGTCAATTTGTGAAAACAAAACTTAAAAAAAAGAAGATAATTAATAAAACTTTAGTGGTTGAATTTTAAAAATTATATGGAGTTAAGTATAATATTATAAAACTCATGTTTTTAATAACTTTAGATTATAAACAAATCTTCTTATATTTTATATCTTAAAAATACAATATATATGTTGTTTTAAAATAACAACATATAAATTTGCATATAAAATTATAAGTATCAATTTTTTATTATATCGTTAAATAAGGATTCATTTATTTCGTTTTAAAAGTTTAACCTATGTCTTGTATGCTAATTTACATTTTAAATAGGGCTAAATTATTGAAAAGGGAATATAATTATCAAATGTAAGCACGGATTCTTTAATATAAAATAAATATATGCGATTGTCTTATAAAATTGACTCGTATAATTAACATTTATTTATATAAGGATATTTAGAAAAACATTTTAAAAACTTTAAGGAGTATCTTTAACTTTATCAACACTCATTATGTCTTTATTAAACTTGCGTCGTATGTCTGACGTAATATCGATGGTGAAATTTAAATAACAAAATCAACATCTTTGTCATTAAATAAAATTAAATCTTGAGTTACCTAACATAAATTTTACAAATATTTTACCAAATTCTAATAGATATTAATGCATAATGAAAAACTCGTGTATAAGTATTAGTTGTCTTATATCACAATTTTCATGAAAGAATTCTTATATGTGAATCTTGAACTAAAATGTTAAAATAAATTTGATTTATGTGTAAACTTCAAGTCAAGACGAAACTTATAACCATATAATTATATGCAATTACATTTAAAGACCAATATTCGATATTGATATAATTTTTTTTTTGTCAAACCCGATGCGTGCGTGGGTATTATAACTATACAAAAAAAAAAAAAAAAAAACCCTCCCAAATAACATTCTATAACACACTACCAAAAATCTACTCAAAAAAAAAAAAAAAAAAAAAAAAAAAAAACGGCTGTTGTCGGGATCGGGGTGTCAACACAACGAGAGACCATGATGCTGTTGTTTTTTTAGTGCAAAGGTGAATTATATTATAATTCCCAAAATATGTACATCATAAGAATAACAAGACCAAGATTTGGACAAACCCCAAATCTGATATAACACTACTGCTTCTATCCGATATCTGACAATACATCAACACTATATCAGACACTTCTTACATCTCACAGATTAAGACAAACAGGGGCAACAGAAACATAAAATTGCACTAATTTTTGCCATACTGTCTTGCACTGAATTCACCTTATATGCACTTAACCATCTAGCTATATTTCCAACTCACCATCATATCAAAATCACTCGACCAACACTAGTGATTTCCCCCCATGGTGCAATGTTGGTGGGTGGCGTGCGTTATAGGCGCCATTTGGCATTATAACGTGCCTATAACACTAGTGCACCGTGCACTCGTAGTAGTGATAGTAAAATTATCTAGACGTTTACATAAAATGAATTCTAAAACATAAAAGATGAAAAAATAACTATACTTTAAACACCAAAAATGTAAAGCAAAAAGAGAATATAGACAAAGAGAAAAAATTCGTCAAAAAGTAAAAAAGAATAAAACCAAAAGTCAAACCACAAACCAACTTTTAATGCCTTTACACAACAACAAAAAACTGTTAAAAGTAATGAGTTTTGAAGCCAACGTTTATAGCTAGTAGTGCATAAAGTTGATTGAGAAAATATCAAATACAGTGAATGAATAATTATTATTTTCTATATATCTTAAAATTTGAGTTTCATGAAATAAATGTTACTATTTAATACTACATAAAATAATGATTATAATTTATAACTTGTAGTTTTATATAACTATATAATAATTAAATATAGTATAAGTATTACAGTAATGGTTATTAATTAATGACTATATTATATAATTTTGTAAATATATCTTATATTATATAAAATAAATGTATTTATAAAATAATAATCGAATGTATAGTTTCATGCAATAAACTTACGTATGAGTTATTATAAAATAATAATTAGAATATATAGTTTATAAGTATGTTTTATATATCTATATAACAATAAAAATAAATGTATTTATAAAAGTCGGGTTCAAAATTAAGTTTTAATATAATATATTGTTTTGAATATATATATATATATATATATATATATATATATATATATATATATATATATATATATATATATATATATATATATCGAGTAATCTATTAGAACATCGTGTATAATAAACGCATGTGTATATTAAAGAATGATGACAAATAATGACAAATGACAATGAAATAGCTTTAAAATTTTATTTCATGCACGGTTACTTAGAAGGATAAATTAATGAGTTTTTTCTTTGTTAGGTTATGGAAAAAGCGCGAATTTTTAACGCTTAATCATAGTATCTCCGTAATTGTTTCGACATTTATTCTGACAATCCCATGAAGGAAGAGACGTTTATAGAAAAAGGCATAAAAGAAAGAAAAGAATTACACTTTGAACACCAAAAATGTAAAGTAAAAAAGAAAATACCCATCAATAAGTCAAAAGTAACAAAAAGAATAAAAACAAATGCTAAACCACAACTAACCAATGGGATGACCCGCTGTTTAGTCTTTTAAGACGAAAGTGTATAGAAGTATTCGGTTCGAACTCTGGGGAAAAAATTAACTCTTATTGGCTATGGAGGTTCAGCTGCGTCGACTCCAAACTATCCAAATAAGTAGTCGTTCTAAGATTAGTCGGCTCGCAATGTCGAGTTGGAAACTATGTATAAAAATAAATAAATAAAATCAAAACCAAACACCCCAAAACACACCCACACACACACAAAAACAAATAAAAAAACTCCCCCAAATTCATTTCATTTCATTTCATTTCACAAATCAAAAACTGCAAAATGCCTTTAACAAATTCAGGCATCGAATCAGACTCCTCCTCATCAAAGCGCTTCCTAGCGACATGGCTAATCGGCGGCCTGGTCGCCGGAATCTCAATAACGGCAGCGTTACACACCGCCTGGCCGGACCTCTCACCGTTCAACCGAAACAAGAAGAACAAAAAGCCGGTGAGAGTGTATATGGACGGATGTTTCGACATGATGCATTACGGTCATTGCAACGCGCTTAGACAGGCGCGTGGAGTTGGAGATCAGTTGATTGTTGGCGTTGTTAGTGATGCTGAGATTACTGCTAATAAAGGACCTCCTGTTACTCCTCTTCACGAAAGGTCCTTATTGATGATGACGTCATCATCATTTTTATTTTTTTATTTTTTTTGGTGATTTAATTTGATTTTTATTAGGTGATTTAATAGTAAAGTAGGTGCCACGTCAGCATAGTTCCTTTTAATTAGATAATTTGTAGGTTTAGTAGGTGATGTCATCATCATTTAGTTTGTTACTCCTCTTCATGAGAGGTTGTTATTCATGCTGACGTCATCATTTTTTCTAAATTTTTTTTTGTGATTTAAATTGATTTAGGTGATGCGTAATTATATTAGGTGCCACGTCAGCATAACGCCTGAGAGTATAATAACTAGATAATTTGTAGGTTAAGTAGATGATGTCAGCATTTAGTTCGTTATGATTTAGTGAATTTGATTTGAATTAGGCGAGGTGATTTTTTAGGTTAAGTTGAATAATTGTGTTTAGAAAAGTAGGTGCCATGTCAGCGTAACGCCGAGAATAACACTGAACCACATTTAATTTACGTACATAATTTGCAGGTTAAGTAGGTGACGTCATCATCATTTTGTTATGATTTGTGAGAGATTAATGCATAATTGCGAGAGATTGCGTATTTAATTTGGTGATTTTTTAGGTTAAGTTGGATAATTGTATTTAGAAAAGTAGGCGCCATGTCAGCGTAACAGAGTGTAACGTTGAATTGCGGTTCATCCGTAGTAGTTACTTCTCTGCATGAAAGGTTGTTAGGATAGATGCCACGTCAGTGTAACACCGAGAATAACATTGAACCACATTTTACTTCTTGTCGTAACACTGACTAACAGTGATGAAAACTGACTGCTAAAATATACGCATAATGAAGGACCTCCTGTTACTCCGTTACATGAAAAGTTGTTGACGTCATCATTTTGTTATGATTTTGAATTAGGTGATTTATTTAGGTTAAGTAGGTGGCATGTCAGCGTAACATCGAGTATAATACTGAATTGTGTTTTATCTGTAGTGGTTACTCCTCTCCACGAAAAGTTGTTAGGATTTGTTATTAGGATTTTAATTTATGTGATTTGAATTAGGTGATTAGGTTAAGTTATACTATTGTTGATGAATAATTGTAAAAGTAGGTGCCACATCAGCGTAACACCGAATCGCATTTTACCTGTAGTCGTAACACTCAAAACTGGACCTGCTAAAACATAGGTGCACACACATAACACATAATTGTTTTATGTCAACGCTGACAACAACACGGGAGAGTGAGAGACGCGATAAGTCGGACATAAATAATATAATGTGATGTTTGATTGTGCGGTTAATTTTAAGATTTTGATGTGAATGTTGATTTTATTTGAATTAGGTAATTAGGCTAAATTATGATGTTGTTCATGCATAATTGCATTTGCTGTAATTGTAGGTTTAGTGTTTTGATTTAAGTTGCATGTGTGATGTGATTTTGGTAATTTAGATATTGTTAGGGTATTCTTGGTAAAACTAGCTAGTGCTAAAGCTTGTATTGTGAGCTGGATCCAAATTTTGTGTAAAGCATCTGGCAAAAAATAATTTAAAAACAGAATTAGTTAAAGAGTATTTGTGTAATTATGTATTAAAAAAGGAACTCCATCTAACATTATGTTTTGGAGCCTAATTATAGAAGTTCAGAAGCTTCAAGTTTTAACAAAAAGGAGATTTTTTAAATAGGAGCAATTTTTCTGAATTTAAAAGCTAAAAGCTTTGAAAAGCATACCTTATTGGCAGGTTAAACTTGGAATTGAATAACAGAATAAGTGATTGGTTTTGCTGTTAGGTGTTTGAGGGATGCTATGCAACGTTTTGGAATTTATGTAAGGTTAATTCTTCGAAAGCACAGGCTTTATGGGTATTCAAGATAGCACCATAAATGGCAATCATTAGATCTTTTTGTGATTCTCTCTATGTAATTTAGGTGAGTAGTGAAAGGGGAAGGTTCTGAGCTACACTTTGGGTGTGTGTCACATATTCTATGTTGGAGAATGACTATACTACAAAGTATTCATTGACAAGTAGAGATACAATGTATCTAGAAGTCAATTTTATCAGTGTTAGGATCCATGGCCCCTTAGAGGATAAATTGATGGCTTCTAACTGATATCTGTTTCCTTATACATTTAGACTTTGGATCATAGTCATAATCACATTGATCCATAATGATGGGCTGTTTCTTCTCAGAATGTGAACACGGAATCTAATTTGGTTTAGCTGTGTATGAAAGGTCAAACAACTAATACCACTAGTGAATCTTTTTGCGGTTACCTTCCATGTATGACGAAAAAAAGAATATCCCTGTGGGATTTGAAAAAGTAGTAACAATAAATAGGGTAAGAATAAAGCCTTAAAGGTTCTAGTGCTGCATTCACTTCTTAAAAACTTCAACAATCTGCTACAGGATGTGATAAATTTATATGATGATACTGAAATTTTTGGCTGTAAAGATTTTCTCTAAGTTCTTTGTACATGTACTTCTACTATGTTGTGTGTTTTTCAAGGTTCTGATTGATTATTCTATATCCAATTATACTTCTTTACAAGTACGATGGTACGAATTTAGAAAAATGACTATTATACCCCATACAGATAAAAATTCAAGTGTCGTTTATCTGTTTATCAATAAAATGGTTATATCGAGTATATCTCATCAAATACATTAAGTATATTGTATTGACGCTGGTTTTCTTATCTTAGGATGCTTATGGTCAGTGCTGTGAAGTGGGTTGATGAAGTTATTCCTGATGCACCTTATGCTATAACTGAAGAATTCATGAGGAAACTGTTTGACGAGTACAATATAGATTATATCATACATGGAGATGATCCATGCATTATGCCTGATGGAACTGATGCATATGCCCTTGCAAAAAAAGCTGGCCGCTATAAGCAAATCAAGAGAACAGAAGGAGTGTCAAGCACAGACATTGTTGGTATGTATTATGCTTTTTATTAACCTAGGTCTATAATCTAATTTAAATTAACAATGAATGTGTGGGATATGACTTGCACCATATATCAAGCAATAGGTGGGGAGTAACTGGGACCTTTATTTCATCCATATCTCAACTTTAATTCTGCTGTCCAAATCTCAATTTTCTATCACATCATGGAAACGGTCCCGCTAAATGATAAATTAAACTAAATGGAATGGACTTACGGATCGACCATAGTTTCTCTATATACGTGCTGGTTCCATGAGCTTGAATTTCAAGAAGATTGTTTCCATGTCAATAGTAGGTGTATAGATGGAGTATTAAACATTATGTATGCTAGGTTTTCCTGTATTTGTTGCTCTTTTTTGTTGAATGTGTTAACTTTCTATAATTAAGTTAAGTTTCAACATTAATATGCCAAACATCTTTCTGTTTGTGTACTACCAATAATTAAAAAATAACAAATAATAATAATAATAAGTTGGGGGAATCATTTTAAGTGAAGGCCACCTTTTCAATTTCAAACGGGCTTCACTTGAGCCTAGCCTACTTACCTAGTTTGGTGTCAAGGTTGATCGGATCAGAGCTCAAATTGGAAGTAAACTAGTCATCACACTGTTTCTATTTATAATTGTTTGATGAATGTCACAAATACAGGGCGGATGCTTCTTTGTGTAAGGGAGAGGACCACTAGTGAGAGCCCCAGTCATGCTTCCTTGCAAAGACAATTTAGCTCTGGTCACAGCAAGAAATATGATGATGGTGGCCCTCGCAGTGGAACCCGTGTATCTCACTTTCTTCCTACATCTCGCAGGATTGTTCAGTTTTCTAATGAGAAGGTGCTAAATTTTCTTTGTTTTCCAGTTCTTATTTTAACTCTCCCAACCATGCTGATAGCTATAATATGATTATTCTTGATTTCCAGATGTTATGCCTTGGACCTATAGGGAATTGGGCTTTCTTTTGTTTTCTGCCATAGTGATAAAAGTGTGTGTAATTGTGCCAAGAAAGTAAATTCTCATAAATAATTGTAGTTATTTGCTATTATTAGAACCATCGACCATGTCCCAAAAAGTGAAGGATTTATAATTATTGGGATACGTTGCAAGGTTATGTGATTCTCAATAAGCTCTTTATCGTGTATATGTCAGCTTCCCTTGACAAGATGTTCGTTCTTTTAGGTCATAAGACTTAGCTATAAGTATTTCTCTGACTAATTATGGGCACATTTTTGGTTCATAAGTTATCCTTTATAGTCGTAATAATTACGGGCACATATAATTTGAGGGTGTAAATAACTTGATTCTTTCATGAACATTGTACAAACCTCGATTTTTGTTGTTACCATTAGTGTCGCGTGGACATTCTTTAAATGCATACACCTACAATACATTTTTGATTCTTACTCATACTGTTCTTCTTACAGGCAGCTGAACCGAACTCTCGCATAGTTTATATAGATGGTGCATTTGACCTCTTTCATGCTGGACACGTGGAGGTAGGCTGATAACTTTACTTTTTTTACCAGCTAATCTAAATTATTGTATCACACGTTTACATGTCTCAATTGCATATATCCTTGTTAAAATTGCTGTACAATGTTTAGCAGATTTAATGCACCTTTTGACTTTTGCGAATACTAACCTCATCTTGAGTCTGTACATACATTCCAATTAATTCGCGCAACTACTATTGATACTACATAGATAGCTATGTATATACTGTTACAAAACTCTTTTTTGTTTCCCCTTTCTTTATACATATAGTCTTACTAGCACAAACTGATTGTATCAACTAGTATAAGCAGGGCAACCATTAGTTAATATTCTTACAAAACTATTTATTGGTTAAAGTCATATTTGACATGTTTTGCAACTTTTGTTTTTACAGATTCTAAGACTCGCTCGTGGGCTTGGAGATTTTCTACTTGTTGGGATTCACACAGATCAAACTGTGAGGTATGAACCTCTCATACTCTCGTCTCTAAATAAGAGATCCCAATATTAGTTGCTACGCAGTGTTTTCGTTTTTCTTTCTTACAAAGTTTTAACATTTCGATTGGCTTATCTCCCTGAAACTTTTAGGATAAGAAACAACATGCTTTGTCAAGTTCCGGGAAGGCATACAGAAATCACAAACCATTTAGCTTTTTAATTGGTGTTTTTTTCTTTCAAGAGGGGGAGGCTGATTATGGAACTAGGTTACAGTCTATAACCGCATAAAATTAAATAAAACTAGGTTACAGGTTTTAATTAGTTTGAGATAGAAGATTTATTAATTCAAGTTGACCCATTTATAACTAACTGGGCCAAAGTTACATCTAAATTAATCAGTATATACCATGTGCCCGAACTTTGCATTTGCTTGGCATCTTGTTTTGGCTACGAAATTTTCATGAAGTGTTATATAATCTATTAATATTTTTTTTCTTCATACCCTGCTTTGTTGTTTAATTGCTCTTTCAGTGCCAATAGAGGAGCGCATCGCCCAATCATGAATCTCCATGAACGAAGTCTTAGCGTTTTGGCTTGTCGGTATGTGGATGAGGTGATTATTGGTGCTCCATGGGAGGTTTCAAAGGACATGGTGAGTTATATCATAATTTAGAAATTTTACTTGCTTTTATAAAAAGATATAGAGCATTTACTCCGTATCATTCCTTATCAGAGATGCGCCTTTGATGTTTGTAGTCAAAATATTTCGCAATTTTTAAGAATAAGTTAGAATTCTGTTACATGTTAGAACACCAAAAGATTTCGTCAAATGTGTACTACGATCATAAAGAATATTATGGTAATTAACATCGTAAATTAACTACTACTTTAAATATAAAATCAACTCTTTAATTTTTAAATCTCAATGTAGGTGTGGTGGTCTAAAAATGAAACCAGAAAGATCATAAAATTGCGAGACCCAAACGTAATTAGTACATATTACCTAATATTTAGCTACTTAATCCATAATCTGGAATGATCATCGTATTCAAAAAATTTCCATTAGTATATTTCGTCCCAAGAGAAAGCAATGTTTCCTTTTTGTTGGAAAGTTTTGTATTCACAAGTAATTGTTGATTAGCAACTACGAGATATTAGTAGGATTTATAGTAGTCCGCATGTTCCCTTAGTCAACAAGATAAATTGTGTTCAGAGCTTCATATATTGCAAAATTAAGTTGTAACAACTCTTTATTCTAAATCAATATGCAGATCACTACCTTTAACATCTCATTGGTTGTCCACGGGACAGTGGCAGAAGATGATGACTTTGAAAAGGTATGCTAAAATTAATTGCTGCTAACATTGTTTTTCTTTTTCTTTCTAAGATTGGTTTAAAAATTTTTTGCTTCGCTGACATTCTGTCGTTGACCTTCCAGGATGAGCGTGATCCATATGAGGTTCCGAAAAGTATGGAGATATTTAAAGTTTTAGAAAGTCCTTTGGACATCACTACTAGCACAATAATAAAGAGGATTGTATCAAATCACGAAGCGTATCAGGTTCTATAACATCTATTTAAGATATCTCTTGTAAGCAATCACTGCAAGAAATTTGTGCAGCAAGCATGGGATTGGCTACATTGGTGGGATGAAAACGGGTCAATGACAGATTTGGGTTGAAAATCGGTCATAGATTACTATGAGACGAAACGAAAACTTTTATAAGTAGAATACAACCCATATCGGTTCATTATAGATAAATGAATCTAAATTACCATCTTTGCATAACATGACATAAAGAAAGAAACAGGTGTCTGTTACCAAATTTATTGCAGTGATTTTACAAGTATCTCTTATTTCGTATCATCAATAAATGTAAATTATTTGATAGGTTTATGCTAACCGTGGATTTTTGTTGTTTTTTTGGGTTCAGAAACGTAATGAAAGGAAAGGAGAAAGTGAAAGAAGGTATTACGAGGGTAAGAGTTACGTGTCGGGTGATTAAATTATGACTCCTCAACATAGATACTCATGAAATCAGATTTTAAAGGTATTTATGTACCTGAGTAGTGAAAAGCCTATCTCGCCAATACAATTTTGTTTTCATGGCATCGAGAGTTTGGTAGTTGGAAATCGTGACTGCATGTAGGATTTATGTAGATTATTTTAACCCTACAACTGGTTTCTTATGGGGCTGTTTGTTTTTTAATCCCCAAAGATTATGTTGTCATTGTAATAATGCTAACCAAATAAAGCTATTTTGTTTATGTTTTATAAATGTCTTTTCCTTTGCCCAGATTTTCACAAAAACTATGTCTAAAACAATTTGAACAACTAAGAGGCGAAAAAAGCAAAACATACGGCGTTTAATTTAACAAACATAAGAAAAAACTTGAACTTCCGGAATGTTGTGAGGTGCATCGGAGTAAGTGGTAAAAATGGAGGACTCGTCCGGTGGTGGTGAGAGGGATGAAGGGGCGGTATCCATGGACCAGTGGGTCGGCAATATCAACTGTAAATGAGCCTATGCAGTGTTTCATTGCACATGGGTGTGAGTGTGTGTGTCACAGAAGTTTATACTAAACCGATTTCCATATTTATGAAAGTGTATGGGTAGAAATTTAAATAAAAGTTACAAATACTGTGCAAGTAACCTAGCATTATCAATTATTTGTTTCTAAAGTTATCGGATGTACGTAGGACTACAAATGAGATGATGAATGTATTGACAACCCGGCCAGGTGAAACATAATGTTTAGAAGAAGTGCTATCTTAATATATTTCTTTTGTGAAAACCGATTTAAAATCAATCCCACATTGGTTAAAGAAACAAATTGTTGCTACTTTATTTACTATAGTGTAAGCGGATTGTTCGAGTGTAGATTAATATTATGTCTTCAAGAGATTTATGATCAATCCTAAACAATGAAACACTAGTTAAGGGTTGAATTATACTACTCTTGAAAATTTATATACATTTCTCACTTTTTGTCAATAATACACATTGTTTAGTCAATAATCTTTGAGAACACAGATTCCTTTACATTCGATGTGATGTATATAGATATGACTTTTAATATGTCATTTGGAGATAGATTTGCTTTCATGTATGCAATGAGGAAGGTAAAGTTTACATTCCTATATTCAGTAGACATGCATTTCAATCTTCAAACTTTTGTTTTTTGTTTGCTAAATGATAGTAGCATAATGCTTCATTTATAATAGAATTCAGATAAAAGTGATAGCAAGCTATAACCTTGTTACATGATTTAACATTTTTCGAAAAATTTTACACTAATATATATTCAAGAGAATGAAACCTTTAAAGACAATAGTAAACATTATAGGCATGCTAATGAAGTATTAGTTGTCGATAAGTTTCTGGAAATTACAGAGAAATAAGCAAACTTAAAAAAAAAAAAATAAATAAAAAAAAAAAAAAAAATCTGTTTAGCTATATGATGTTTGACCTATAATAAGCAAAGTAATAATTTATTTATCTACTTCTCCGTCTCAAAATTATAGTCATTGTTTGATTTTTTGGTCTTTTTTTCAACTTTAACTTTAAATATTTTTGTTTGTATTATACAACTTGATGAAAATTATACTAACTAAAAATACATTTAAAATTTAGTCCATTCATATATTTTGCATCAAGTATTATGCAATATAAACAAAAATACATAAGGTTAAAGCGGAAATATAAAGACCGAAAAAATCAAACGGAGACTATAATTTTAGGATGATGCGACTACAATTGAGCTTTACTGATAAAAAGAATAAAAAATAAATTCATCAATGATTATAAGGAACAATTGCGTATATATCATTGATTACACAACTATAAAGGTGTGTTTGGTAGAGAAAAAGAAAAAAAGAAATGGAATTCGACTAATTTCCATTATTTGGTTAGGGGTTTTCATCGGATTCGTTATCGGCTTGTTCGGTTAGTCGGGCTAGGGTTTTTTTTGGGGTAAAATCGAAAACCGAACCAAACCGAATTCAAATTTAAATAAACCGAACCGAAGACCAAACCGAATAACTGAAAATCAAACCGAGTAACCCGAATTACTTAATTTTAATTAATTAATTTTTTATTTATATAGATTTTTAGCTGTAACCACCGAAAAATTTCAGTTTATATTAAACTAATACTTATCTATTTCCTACGTCTATTTTTTTTTAAACGTAAACAATTTATTTAATCACAAAAACTAATGTGACGTAACTCACATTTTCAATAAACGTGCTCACACGCAGACCGACACCAACGACCTTATGTTTATTTCTCATAAACATCTTTATATGTCAAGTAACAAAAGTTTTCAACTTTTATTTACCACTTTAAGTTATTTCGTTAACGTACGGTTATTAAACTTTCAAACTAAACGTTAGCCATATATTATAATTTACACGAAACCCTAATTTATTTTAACAATGATTTTATGAAACTAAATCATAAATACTGAAGTACAACATTTTATACCTAGAGTACAAGTCATTAAAGCACGGAACCTAGCTATACTTTAATTTCCGTTACAAGCCCTAATATACAACTATGATTTTATGTGCATGATATATTATAAAATACTAATGTACAAGTCTTTCAAGCACATGTACAAGTCTTGAATGCATAAAAGCTTAGTAATTATATAAATCATACTAGCGAGAATTACCGTGCGTTCAGAATGCATGCGCTATACAATTAAAATATTCGGTCTGAAATTTTTAGATCTATATTTTACAATACAATAGATATACTGGAAGACGATAAATTTAGTTTTGAATATTGTTATCAATAACAAAATTTTTCATATAAAATTTGTAGATTATCCGCGTGATGTGGTAACAATAATGAGTTGGTAGTAGGTATATTGTAAGGTATAAGATAAAAGTAGTTGATGATAGGCCAGAATATAAGTTATCATTAAATAATAACACCATAGCGACTTTTAAAAATCACTTACATTATACTAAGAAAATTTAGTTCTAAAAATAATGTTTGTTAAATTTGTCCCACATAGATGGATGATACAAGTAAAGATTACTTATAAAGATAAAGTAAATATTAATATTCAAACATATATATATATATATCATATATTATATATAAGGAGGCGTTCACGTAGATAATCTGCCACGTATGCCCACCTCATTGCCCAAGACGTCGCGCCATTCATTGCCAGGTAATTCATTATCGCCCGGCCGTGTCATCACATTGTTGCTTATGTAAGCATTTTAAAATTTATTTTATTTGAAAACATTTAATTAATTTGAATTTTAGGCTATTTTTTTATTTTTACCGAAATTATTTATGTTTTATTAAATTTATTTTATTTGAAAACATTTAATTAATTTCGAATTTTAGTAAATTATATAAATTTTTAATATTTTTTTTGTGAAATTCGATTTTTATAAAAAATGAGAATGGTGAGATTTGAACTTGGGTTGTTTGTAAGAGTAGCATTAATAACTTGTGTGTTTACCACGTAGATAATGCCACGTAAACGCCACCTCATTGCCCAGTAATTCATTATCAGCCATGTCATCACATTGTTGCCATGTAAGCATTTTTAAAATTTATTTTATTTGAAAACATTTAATTAATTTCGAATTTTAGGCTATTTTTTTATTTTTACCGAAATTATTCATGTTTTATTAAATTTATTTTATTTGAAAACATTTAATTAATTTCGAATTTTAGTAAATTATATAAATTTTTAATATTTTTTTTGTGAAATTCGATTTTTATAAAAAATGAGAATGGTGAGATTTGAACTTGGGTTGTTTGTAAGAGTAGCATTAATAACTTGTGTGTTTACCACTTAGGCAACAAGTTATTTTGATAATTATGTTGTATTCTATAATATATAAATGCCTATAATTATATTGGAATCATATACTAAATACAATTCTTAGAAATCTGTATTCTTATAGAAATATAAAAAGAATATTAGTTCGGATTTATTAAAGATATGTACCCTATTTTCCCTCAAAACCCTAATTGCTTTAATGTCACATTATGCATGGCATATATAACCGATTATGGTTTGAAAATTTATATATAATTATTTACTTTTTATTGATGAGTAGTTATTACTTATTATGTGATTTGTTCGTTTGAATCTTTCTTCGTGTAAGGTTTTTTTTAACTGGATTGTTATATTGTGTTGATGTTGAAGAAGCTATTTTTTTTAACTGTATTGTTATATTGTGTTGTATGTTTCTGATTTACCTTCACTTTTCTTATATAACCTGACCAAATTATGTGTTATCTCTCCGATATTCAATTTATAACATGATCTAGATAGCATTGCATGTCCTAGACTAACTGACATTATTGACCTATTGGGCGACATTTTTTAAAAAGTGAATACCCTAATGCTTTAATAATTATCGTATAGACTTGGGCTGTAAGATTTTGGTTTTATTATGATGTCAATTTGCAATTGTATGTAGGGTTAGATTGGCAATGGCAGACAATGGTTCAGATGATACCAAAGATCAAATCTCGTATCTTTGGAGATTGTTAACTGTGATTCATCGGTGACGAGTTAGCAAGAGAGGTTGAAGAAACACTCACCCTTTCACAAAGGCACGTGTTTATACTTTATTGATGAGCAGATGATGCTCATTCCATCGATAAGTTTCACGGTTGGTTCAATCATCTTAAATAGCATGAAAAATTAAGTACATTGACCTTGATGGCTGTGACCTAGAGTATTTACAAAGATTTTAGCAAAAGGTTGTATGTGAATATGGAATATGAAGGACCAGGAAGCATTGTGAGCCTATCCAACATGTTTATTTGTGTCCTACGATTGACCCATATAGACCCATCTAAGTATCTAACCATCCCATTCCCTTTCACAAAGGCATGTGTTATACTTTATTGATGAGCAGTGATGCTCATTCCATCAGTAAGTTTCACCGGTTGGTTCAATCATCTTAAATAGCATGAAAAATTAAGTACATTGACCTTCAGTAGCGCAGCCTAGAGTATTTACAAAGATTTTTAGCAAAAGGTTGTATGTGAATATGGAATATGAAGGACCAGGAAGCATTGTGAGCCTATCCAACATGTTTATTTGTGTCCTACGATTGACCCATATAGACCCATCTAAGTATCTAACCATCCCATTTTGCTAACAATAATATTTGCAGAATTAGCTTACTATCAACAATGAAGGCCGGCAAACATTACGCTGCTGCTACAGACAAGCGGTTCAAGAACGTTGTATTTTCCCAAACAATGGTATTGTAGTTCACAATTTAGTCTCTACATTGCAGGCTCACTCACCTATAAAACCAACATTTTCTAATTGCATAATCATCAAAACAGTCTGCGTCATGTACTTTTCTTTTTTTATTCCTACACAATGAGCATGATGAAGATAATATTTCTTCTGATGGCCCTCATACTTGCGACTTTCCATACGACAGCGGTGGCGATACCGACATTCTCTCGGACTTTATACTACCTCCAGGCACTTGATCATCAACGCTAGCTTTCTCGCATACACGGTGTCACAGTATTAGTTAGTGCACAGAGGCCAAAACTCTAAACATACTAGAAGCAAGCATGACCGAATTCCCAGCTTTAAATGGTCAAAGTGTTTCCTATGCGGTCCTCGATTCCACCAGGTTCAGTCTTTTGTTGAAAGCATTAGTACGCTACCTTTTATCAAATCTTGAATAGAGGGAGGGTAATATTGAAGATAATATAAGTCTCGCTATTAACATCTATAATAGCCGTCTATAAAATATCATTTTATCTGCAAGCTAATTGTCACATGGTGGTTAGGCTGTTGGTTCATAGGTTCTAGAAGTTACAATTTGGTAAGGATATATGTGGTGGAAAGGGTATTAGTTCATATGTTTGATAAATTGTGACGGATATTGTTTTTCGATTGATATTTTCATGTCTAAGCAGTAATTTCGACCACGAGGCAACTTCGATGGTCTAATTCGGGTTTTGGTTCATCAAGCTGTTATAGAAGGAGTTTGTGGGTTCGGGTTTTCTATATGTATCATCTAATATTGAGTAATAATTTGATTCTGTTTGATAGCTATTTGTTATGCGGATCCACTCGGTTATTGCTTGAGTTGGATAAATCAGTTTATTGGCTAGATAGTTTTGATAAATGATTTCATGATCTTCTTACGGTAAGTTTTAACCCGGTAATAATCCGGTTTTGATTGCAAACCTATTGTCACAAGAGAGCAAACAATCTTGGCCTTTGATGTCAAAGTGGCGCTTGAGGCTCATGTGTTGACTACTATTGAGTTTATGAGCAAGTTATAAAGATATCCTGTCTACTGATATATATGGACTTTTGAAAGGGTTAAATGGAACATAATGCGAGACATTTAAAATTCTATAAGTTTATGCGACAGGTAAATATACATTAGTTGAACAAGATTATAAGTTTTAATGGTCATTTAATTTTCAGGCCGGAGTATTGTGGGAAGTTACCACTTAGAAGATTCCTTGGGATGATCTAAATCTGATGTAGGTATGTGATTCTCGAGTGTCATGTTTAATATTGTTGAAATACATATGGTTTCTTTGACTTTCGAGGTCATACACATACATGTCATACATTTAGTCCATTGTCCATCTCTTTGTAATATTAATTAGTCTTGGTGAACAAGATGAATGTTGCATTATATTTAAACTTAAAATGTTAGTTTATTGGCCTGAAAAGTTAGTGCGTCTTTTTGCTTGACCAGATAACACTCAAGCATAGTGGATCCTACGTATATTAATTAAGCTAAAATCTAACTAAATCAGCAAATGGATAAGCAGATAAGTAGTTGAGAAAGTGATTATTTAGGATAGTACCCTCGATGGTGCAGGGAAATCGAACCAAACCTCCAACTTTGATGCACAAGCGATTTAATCAAAACATTTTTTGATTTTTTTCCTTTAAGGAAAAGTCAAACAAGCTCTTGAAATTGTTATTTTTAATTTTTTAAAAATTTTATAGCAACTAAAAATGACTAAAAATGCTCTGTGAAAACTGACAAAAACAACTTTTGGACAGAAATTTAATTTGATGACAGAAATGGGTAAAAAGCTTGAAACTCAATTTTTGGCTTGGCAAAATGAAAATTATTATTGAAGAGGCTTCTAAATCTTTTTTTTTTTGAACAAAGAAGAGGCTTCTAAATCAGTAACCAAAACTAATCTACTCAACTACCTCTAATCAATATGACTTTAACTCTAAAAACAAGCTATAACCAAACACCCCTTTAAAACTGAATTGTATCTAAAAAAACTAAGAAACTTGACTAAAGCTTGACAGGATTGGAATGAAGATGAGCAGGAATGGTATCATATGGGTAAGCTTACAATACTAAAAGAAAGTATTTTGTTTATCTAAAATGTTAACGAATAAATAATGGTTTGATGTTATAAGTATTTTCGTTTTTTGCATATATAATTCTTTATATAAGTCGTCTGGTTTCGATGTTGGCAATTTTGAAAAGGAACTTCTCTGCGAGTCGCTTAGAAGAAATGAAAATAAAAGCATAAACAACCCTAGAGGACTTGACAAATCCGAGACTAATTCGATATTTAGGTAACGAGTTCATTGTCAACGGTGAGAGTTTTGACGGAGGGTAGCAAATGAACCATTTGTGGAGGAGCGGCGACCTTTCGGCGTGAATGAGGATTTTCTCGAATTAGATGATCTAATCGGTCCACAACCGCTCTGTGCAACTACGAACAACCCGTAGTGGATGATCTACCGTTTGATGGTGTGGGCGAGTTTCGTGCATTTGATTTTGTAATGATCCAACCACACTCAACGAGACAAATCCGATTATAAGTCAACACATCAACATCCGTTCTATCCAACTAATCTTGATTATGGAATGGAAAATTCGATTTACATTGAAACGGATCACAATAGCGAGAAGTGACCAAAGCAACCATAACCTCACGGATCCACAAGCATCCCGAACACCCTTCTCTGCTCCCTCGGTCTTGATTTGCTACTATATCGAACGACACATTCGACAAATGGGGTTTGTAATTAGTTATAGACATGTAAAAAGTTTAAATTATGAGTCGTATGTAGAATGATGTTTACATTTAGGTAACATTTGGTGGGGCTCTTGATCTTGATCGAGATGTGAAAATGGTCGAACTCTTGAGCCAAAACTCTCAAGATCTTCATTGCTCTTAGTGTGGTATCACGAAATCGTTAGCTAATAGGCGAGGTTTTTTATGTTGATTTTTCTAGGTGTGATAACAAACAATGAAGAAGGTTATGGTGGTTCGGGTTCGTTGTTTTCTTACGCTCTATGGGATTATGTTGAGTCGGTACCAACGAGTCCGACTTTTGCTTTGAATTACCTTCACAATTCATGTCTCCATGTAATAGCACATCATCGGTGAGCAATCATCAAGCATGGCTCCATCTCGAATCTGCATCTACATCTACAAACAAGGTTTTCTATCTTGATCATAATATTTTCTTCTTATTAGTTAATACACAATTTTAGTGTATCAGGGTGTTTGTATTTGCGCTTAAAACTGATTATCTCCCTCTACATACATAGTTCAATTTTACTTGGGGTGATTATCTCTTTTTACAATGTTACTTTTTGAGGATTTTATGTTGCTAAATTTGATTGTCTCATTTGAATTCATCTTGACTATTGATAATCACATATTAAAATTGGCATTTGCTAATTTATATATGTATACTATTCAGTGACGGGTCGAGTAACAACAAAAATAATATGTATTATGAGCTTGTGTAAAATATATGATCTAATTAGCAGCATATTTCGTTCATATAAGCATATTTTTAGTATACTTGATTAATTTGGTAGTCCTTTGGAAAAGATTAGCTAATAAACAAATTGTGAGACTTCATGAGACACGTGATACAGTAGAAGAGAATGAAAGCTACGAGTTAATGTTCAAAGAGCTGGAATTGAAACAAAGCGACTTGAACAGCCGCATCACTGGCTCAAAGACTTGGAGGGACAGACCACCAGTTCATTGACTTGGACAAACGCACCACAGACTTGGCAACATGGATGGACAGACCACTGATGACCACCTCGCACGGAACAAATGAATAAACCACTGCCATAGGACAACTGTTTATTCATACTACATTGAGGTCTTGGAACGCCTCATATATACTAACTTAGCATCATTTTTGATGAATTTATACCGTATTACTTTAAAGTGTTGTATGTTTGCAGGAGAGAGCTTCAAGAAGAGCTAGGTGTAACCTTCCCAAACGATGCCGTTGAATTGCTGTTTGTTTTTCTACAAGAATGGTAAACCATCTATATGATCAGTGCGCGTGTTGGTTTAGTTATACAAAAAGGCTGCAATTTCTTTTGCTAATGGGAACAATTTCTTTTGTTGATCAGCGTGTAATGCATTTAAAGTGGACTGCAAGTCTGCAGATGTATATATCAACTCACTATATAAATGAAGCACATTTAAATCAGGTAGGTCACTGTGAAAATGAGGTTTGTTTGGATTAGGTTACTAAAGAAATAATTTTTTATGCTCATAAAAAGCCAAACCGTGGTTATTTATAACTTTGCAAACTGTTTCTTTTGTATGTCTCATCATCGGCATAGGCGACCGTTTGATTTATATTTGATAGCATTAAGTTGCCTTAACAACTTATGATATGAGGATGTTATAAGCTTCTATAGTGAGGTGCACTAGGGCATTACTTAATATGTATATCGGGTTGAATAGAGACATGTTAGGATGAAATTGCTATAGTTAAGAATAAGGTGTGTTTGTATCATACTTAGCGAAATAATGTGTGTTTGGATTAGGCGACAATATAAATGGTTTAGTATGTACACATTCGATAGGTAAAGCGTGTTGTGGATACGAGTTCAAGAAAAGGCTCTATTTTACATAGTGTTCGTGTTCTTGATCCATATTATTATGCCATCCACTTTTGGTGCCACGTGATCTGATATGAAATTTTTGTGTCCTCTATGGTTGTATATGACTATATGCTTTTACGTAGTCAAATTTCAACTCGGGTGATTTTAAGGCCACTTGCATACAACTAACACATATTGCTTACAAATACATAAACTACAAAAACGAAGTCGGTGAAAGAAGAACTAACATGAGTTTGTATTTGTTGCGGTGACGGATCAAGGATAGATGTGGTGACGGATAGTGACATTGGGAACTGTTGCTTTTGTTATTGTTGTTTATAGGACTCAATATGAAATTTTATGAAATTTTATACTTTAAAAGTCTATATGCAGAAAGGGATGAGGAACATGGGAGAGCTAGAGCTTTTCTTCAAGAACAAGATCATGCTTTCAAATCTGGACAACTTGGCAAGAGTAGAAAAAGGAGGAGATAGTGCACATGCGTTCTCACCTGATATACAAGTACCTGATTCAGGTTAGACATTTTTTTATAAAGGATTGCCGACTTATCTGCGTAGAAAGTAAGCATATACCAACCTGATTTTTAAAGTGCTAATTGTTTTTATATAGGAAAATAAACAGTTTCAATCAACATTGGATGGAAGGATTACCTTGGTGCCATGCCCAGATATGTTAGAGTATTATGTTGGTCGTCATTGTTGTTTCAGAATAGGTACCCACACATTATAGTAACAATACAAATAAGGCTTCTTTGGATGAGATTATTTGAATTCTTTGCTGCGAGATTGTGGTTATATGATACCCTTCTTTTTATACATTGCTATGATTGACGTATTGAGATTGCATGTGAGTCATTTGACTACAAAATATATGAATGTAAAAATAATAGTAATTTTATAGTATATTAAACTTGAACAAGAAACTTTGTTCGTTTGTAGGAAAATCAAAACAATTTTAGATGTACAAATTGTTACACTTGAGCTAACAAATGTCAGAGACGGATTAAAGTGAGCACTAAAAAATTGGATAGTCACATGCTTATTTTTGAAAGGTAAGCGGTTTAATTTATAATCCCAAACACCCCTTAATATAGTTAACAAGGGTGCAACCTAATCAACTGTGCAGGCCTTTAGAGTTTGTTAAGCGCAAGTAGGATGCCAAGGGTGCTGAAATTCGTATGAAAGGAGAATCATATATCAGAGAGTACGCTTATGCTTTTTTGTCGATTATTATTAAGAGATATTATTGATTCTCTGTTAGGAATTATTTTAGGATAAATTTAAGTACTTTGTGTTTCTTGGATGAATACTGATGGTGATCTTAAGCTTCATCTTTATGTCCAAGAGCTATCAAAACGTAGTATATTTTAGTCACTAAAAAACGTAACGAGGATGACAATTCCACTGATCCTGATGAACTTCGTTAGTTTTTTCTTTTCTTTTGGTGTGCTACGCATGTTCAATGTTTCCATCTTTTAATACCTTACTTTGAGTTGATCATCTATTCCAGTTGACAAGTCGGTATTTATTGTCTATTATAAAAATATTGCAATAGGACACTAATAAACTAAAAGAGCATGACAACCCGTCGTAGCAATGATAATGACAAAGTTAATATGGATAATATGTTTGAATATTTCCTTACGTAAAAGTGTGTAGAATAATGATCAACAATAGTTACTCGTGTTTGTGGGAAACTTGATTGAGTTTGTCGATGCGGGGAATGCTATTGATCACTATAGTCTGTTCAACGGCGGTTCATGAAGCGCCTATAGGCAATTTCTATTATCTTTTTAGTGATGCAAATTTAATCTTATATAGCTATAATCTTGGAATTATGTTTATTAAATGACATGAGCCTTCATTGATAGAATTGGATTCTCCAATTAAATATGACAAGTACATCGATCATGTTAGTTGTTTATAAACATTGTTATTTATCTTATTCTTTTAGAACGATAACTAACTATCTCACAATATATAAACCACACAAGTTTATCTCACTAAATTCATCTCACATGCTTATAACACGACTTAAAAACAAACCTATTTGGTACCGGACATTATCACATAACATGGAATATTGATGCACAAAGCCTCTTATATATAGAAAGTATTATTATCACGTTATCTAACTAATAATCTTCCCATTTTAAAGCATGTATATAGAAAAACAATATTTTTCAAGCAAGGAAGAATGTGCAATTCACAGTATAGACATACAAAGTGAAAAACAAAGGATTAACACTTTATTTAACATGGAGTATTTGGTAGGGGACATTATCACGTAACATGGGTATTGATGCACAAAGCATCTTATATATATACACTACTATTAACACTTTATCTAACTAATAATCTTTCAATTTTAAAGCATGTATATAGAAAACAATATTTATATATATATACATAACATATATAATTAGCACTTTGCACCTTTGCATCCTTTGCTTTGTAAAGACCGTCCGATTTTATAAAACAAAGTTTTTAGTTTTACGGTAAGTTTTATTAAAAAAAAAAAAAATCCAAAAGGCGCATATGTTGATTCTCGAGGTACTCTTGCGATTTAATAATATTTTTGAACATTTTATTTTAATATGCATTTTAAACTCTATTGATTTAACAATATCGTTTTGGACGACTTTTAAGGGCTAGCCGAACCGGTGGTGACTCCGGTTCCCGGTTGAACCCGTTGGCCCGGTCCGTTTTTTAAAACCATATGTACCATGAACTTGTTTACATATAAATTGCATGAAGATTTGTGTGTTTTATTAGTTTGTACAATATGTATAATAACAAGCATTTTTCATATTAGGGGTGTTTTAAAAATAACATTTATTAGGTATTTATTGTCATAGACGTTTTTTTTCTTATATTAAATTACTTTGTATTTTTTTTATTTACTTTTTTTAAAAACATGTCTAAAAACGTGCTTTAAAGTGTTGCAACAAATGCTATTATAGATGTACTTATTAAAATTTGCCATTATTAGCAAGTGTTGAATCTTAATTTTTTAAGCCTTCCTTTTTAGGAATGTCCCAAATGCTTTATAATATAGTATAGATTATAAACCTCAATGTACCTATCTTAAAGCACATGATACAAACCTATAATGCACAAAGCCCTTAAAATTGACTTTCTTTTAAATTACAAGTCCCTAATGCTTGTGGTACAAGTACTTAATGCATGGAACTAAAGTCTATACTTTTCATAAACCTAACTAAACTAACTTAAATCTAGTTACAAACCAACTAAACCATAACTAAACCCTTTCTAGGCTCAAATTAAGCCACATAGTGTGCTACCTCATCATGTTCCTTCCATTTTCAACACTATGGTCAAATATTGTAGGCTATGTTCATGGTAATTAGTAAAACTTATGGTTAAAACTTTTACGCATTTCAATTTACCCATAAGCCACTTGCAACCATACAAACTTCAAAGAACACCTCACATTGTCTCTTAAGTCTTCCACCTTTGTGGCATAGAATCGAACAAGTAGTTCTTTCCTTCTAAACCATTCGAATCCGATGGTAATCTAAGTAGACACATCACCTTGTCTTAAAGAATGTCCAGCTAAGCATATGTGGTTCATTCTAAAACATTTGAGCCACATGGTTAGTGAATGAACACATCATAATGTTTTTCTACCCTTGGCCTATAAATACCAACCTCCTTTCATTCATTTCTTCTCATCCCTCATTTGACACACACCCAACACACACATACACATTTAAATTCTGGTTTGGAGTCCCTAAGAGAAGCAAAGGAAGGATAGTTTAAAGCCTAGGAGGAAGGAAAGAGCTTGGTTCCACTTTAGAAGCCCCTTGGTCGAAATTCCCTCTTAGTCGAGTTCCAAGATTGTAAGTCTTTTAAACTCATTCAATTTCGTTATCACTTTTAATATCAAGTACATCTGTTAAAAGGATTTTATAAGGAAAACGTAGCAATTTGAATCACCCAAAGCAGTACACGAGTCAAAAGATATGGCCAAATGAAGTTCCCAAAAGGTCATCAAAACTTTACGTGATGAGCGTTTGGGCACGCAAAACGAGGCACTTCTGGTCTGTTTCTGTAACATATTGGATTTCACAAACACTCAATCAATCACAAATATGGCGTATGAATATATGGTTTTAGAGAGAGAAAGTGGGATGGGAGCCTTTCTAGAGAGAGAGAGTAAACAAAAGAGAAAATGTTAGATTAGAGTGAAAGGTCCAACCCTCTACCTTGGGAGGTAGAGGGTATTTATAGTTACATACTACACGTCCTCCTTGGATCGTGGATCGGGCATCTGATGGGTAAAGACCGTCCTTCCTCCACGGTGTTACTCTAAACTATTCTACGCTACTGACTAACTAATTACCTACTAAATAACATAAATAACTACAAGTCTACGAGCTAACTTATGCTAGATAATATTTGGGGTGACCGACTCTTCACTATAGAATTTCTAATTCCTAACAATCTCCCCCTAAGGGAGGTCACCCCATGATTTACATTTTGAATCCTAGCATTCTATTCTTGACTTTGTTCTTGAGCTCGTAGACTTCAATTCTTCAATTCCGCAATCTTTGTGCTTTAGTAGCGATTCTTCAAAGTCCGCATTGATTTGTACTTTTAGTGGAGGCCTCTGGCGATCCACATCTTTGATGATCTTGAGCTTTCTTTGAGATCATCGACCACGAGAAATCTCGGATCACCCTTTATTTTGTTGCCATCATGTGAAGTTGTGACTTTCGGACCGACATGCTCACACTACGGATCATGACATCTTTTATCGAGTAGCGGAAGCTTTCTTGGCTCATGATATTTGCGGCGAGCGGAAGCATAGTATAAAAATATCGAGCCGGGTTACGTAGATATGCACAAGTCATGATTTCTTCAATTAAGTGTGGATGATGTGAGCACGCGGCTTTGGATTGACTCCTCGATTACGATCGGCAACCGTCCAAATGTACCGCAAACAACAGTTAGCAATAAACACACGAAAGTGTCTTTGATCACTTCGTTGAATTGAGTACACGCCCACGGTTCCCGTTGATCGATTACAAGTCTCGCCTGTGATCGGTATAATTCGAAGAATCTCCTTGACGGGGTTTCGCGGTTGTTTTAGCCGTTCTCAAACCGAACGTCTCAAAGAAGACAACACGGAGTGAGTGAACCGGTAATTGAGATTCAGCGATTGATGAAAAATTGATTTGAAAAACAATCGTGTATTGCTTGAAGAAAGAGTTTTGTAATACGATGAAGGTTTTATGAGAAAGATCAATTTTCAATCAAAATAATTTTTGTATTAGAAAATGAGTACACATTCGATGTGCTAGAGAAAAGAAGAGATTTACACATCGAACGGTTTTTACAAAAGTATTTTTCAATCAGAGATACTTTTTGTGTTTGAAAATGAATACACATTCGATGTGCTAGAGAAAAGAAGAGATTTGCACATCGAATGGTTTTTCCAAAAGCATCCGTCAATCCATTTCCTAGACCAAGGTTGATTCACGGATGAATCGCCCCATCGTTTCTATCCAGTTGTCACAAGCTTGATCTTTTGGAAAGATCTCACATGTCACCCACCAAGAGCTTGTTTGATGTTGGCTCTAGAAGGCTTTCCATCTTCATCGTGAATATTTTCATATCACTCGGATGTTCTGGCAATACCACAAGGATAATGCGTAGGACTCTCAATATATATTTACTTTCCACATTGTGTGAAACAACAAGTCTTCAAGAATTTAGTGTCCTAATGAGATGTTGTGGATGATCTCTTGGCTCTAGACTCAATCGTGCACATTTGGTTCCTATCTGGGAGACTAGGAGAGGGTCTCCTTCTTCAATATCAACAATCTCTAAGAGAAGGTCGATAGATTATGTAGGTTCCCGTGAGAATGAAACAAATCCTTTTAAGAGGAACTTGAGTAGCTTGGGAAGTTTAGTGCGGTCGTCCTTTGGGTCCATGACGTCTTGTCTTCAATACGGTGTTACCTTGGTAACCACCGGTAGTATATGTATTGAACCCGTTCACGCCCTAAGGTTGAATTATTGAAGGCTATTTCTTTTCACCCTTTTCACATTCATTTCTTTTTCATTCTTCAACCCTTCGATTGCTTACCGAGACTTCATAACTAGAACCTTGTTGGGTTTATTCCATCCTAGCTCTATCTCACCGCACTTTTCCCATATCTCACTTTTCTCCTTTTTCAATATTCCTAAGGACTCTACACTAAATCTAGTGGATTGTCCACAGGAAGATCCCTCCGGTTATGGCGGATCGTGGGAACTAAAACCTAACCTCACCATCCTTATAACTCCATACATAAAGTAAAATGGTCGGTCTTTTAGTGCAGTTCATTCCTTCTCGAAACCAATTGAAAAATCATTTGGAAAATCAATCAAGGTACTTGTGATACGAGATCAAAGCATTTTGTACCTTAATAGTTTTGATCATTTAGAAATGCTCCCCTCAACATGTGCATATGATCTTGAAATTGTTTAGCACATGGAGGCAAGAGTTCTTTGAAATAATTTCTTGATCACAATTTCCGTAGAAAAGCCATTTGATTTTCTTGGTAAATTCTCCCCTCAATATGTGTTAGATATTTATAAAATCATTTTGCACATAGAGGCAAGAGGTTTTGAAGTACTTTCACGATCACATTTGCCATAGAAAAACATTTCAAACTCAATCAAGGTACATATGATAAACCGTTGAAACCTTTGTACCTTGAAAGTTTAATTACTTTAGAAATGTTCCCCTAATATGTGCTTCGAGATTCGAAAGCGTTTTAGCACATATGGGAGAGTTGCACACTTTGAGTCAAAGCGATCACTTGTTATCGATTTCATATTTAAATCACATTTCTCCCCGATCAAAATATCAAATCCTTTGAGATTTTGGATCCCAAGTGATTTAAATAGGTTTAGAAAACATGGGAGAAAACTGTGTTCAGATTAATTTAATTCGATAGCGGAACAAATTTAGACATTAAAAGATTGTTAGTGTCGGTATGATAATTTTAAGAGATCTTTTAGGTAAAATAAAACATTTTCACAATCAAACAAGAACAGAAAAAATTTCAATTTGAAAGACCTTTGACCTTTGAAGAAAATCATACCATGACATAACATTAAATCTTTAGATCACCACTTATGTTGTACAAACCGGACTTTTTAGGAAGAAATATCATTTGAAAATATTTTGTTTTAAATCACTCTCCCCCTCAATCGATAACCGTAGTCGATGATTGAGTGACTTAGGTTTTGATAAAATAAAGTCCGGTGATTTTCAAAATTAAGTCCAATTAATTTTCAAAACAATATTTTCCATTTTCAAAACAATTTAATCAATTTTTTCAAAATTGTTTAAAATGGTATCTGCACAAAGATACGTTCGGTGGTTGAGAAGCTTATGTTGTTGTTGTAGGGCTTGGAAGAAAAACCGTCACGATGCGGTGAGACTTCTTACGTTGCATTTTAATGCCAAGCGAGGTAAAATTAAGCTTCGTTTCTTCATTTGATGATGAAGAAAACCATCTGGCGATGCGATGAGACCTCTTACGTTGCATTTTTCCATGCCAACTCTCCATAGAAATCCAATTAAGCTCCGTTTCTTCATTTATCAACCCAAGATATAGTTACCTTTTCCTTTCGCATCCAATCATCTTCATTTGTGGGATCCGGATTGGGAACATTCTTATATACCAATATACGCATACGTTAGTGAACACACATACGAGATATATGGTGGTCGACATCACCCAAACAACAATCGACTAATAAAAGTCAATTCAACATATCAATCAGTTCATATAAAGCATGGGATTATGTGTTCATCAAACTCTAATCATCTAAACCTAACAATCATATCCTAGGCACCTAGTCCTTCAACGTAGGTTAACATCATTTTTCAGTTAAGCATTTAGGATAATTAAGAAAGCCCGTTAGATGATATAGGTTTGAAAACATTCTCCCCCTCAATCAATTACTTATTTTACGAAAAGTTTGAAAGTACTGAAGTCATTGGTGAGTTTTCAAATTTCTGAAAACTCAAACCGATTGATTTTCAAGCAACTCATTTACCACCAATTTTGAAAACAACAAATATTTTCTAAAGAATTTTAGACGGAAAAACATTTGTGTAGGAGCAATGATCCTTGACATACTTTCCTCAATTAGTTTTAGGATAAGTGCATGAAATATTTGAAAACTTGGTTTAGCGCAAGACTTTCCTTTCTTTTGAAGATCGGGTTGCTATCTCGAAATAATAGCAAACCATCGCTTTAAGCACGGGTTCTGATCTGAAATAAGCGCAAGCCATTTTTGAGCGCGGGTTCTGATCTGAAATAGCGTAAGCCATTTTTTGAGACATGTTTTGAAACAAATATTTACACCTCTGCTCGAACTTCATATAAAGTCCGTGCCATTATTGAATGACATTCCTAAGACCGTAGATGTTATCGATACGGAAGACATGTCTTGAGAAAACATATTTTGGTATTTTCAATTTTTCGATTTTTATGGGCTTTTGTTGATTTTATATTTTGTTTTTGCTTTTGAAAATTATATACAAAGATAGAGACATAGTTTAAGAAGATGATGATCTGAGTACCGAGATAAGGAAATCGTTCAACACTTTGAAGAAGATAGAAGACATCATCTCTTAAACTTTCACCACCAAAGCTTTGAGGCTCTTGAATCGTCGATGAACTTAAGCCTTCGAAAGTGAGACTTTGGTAGCTTCCCCAAACCGACAAACTAAGAATAAAGACCATTTCCCAAGAAGTAGAAGTGAATAAAATGGTCTCATTGAATGAAGCTCAAGACCCGAAGAACACGAGAACACCAAAGAAACAAGTTGAAACATTGATCGTCTCGGTGGTCATCAAATCCGAATAAGCGATGAAGTCCGATCACATGAACTCTGCGTCCCGATGTACACAATGCTCTTCGAGATTGACCGATTGTCTATTCGGGGAACAATACATCAACATCTTCATTTTACCAAGTGCATTCCGGTTATCTCCCATATAACCAATCACCCATAATGTACACACGTACCCATCCAAAGTAGAGACAACGACATCACACGATGGCGGTTGAATCACCGATCTCTCGTGGATGTCAACTCGGAATAAGCGATTAAGATCGAATATGTGAATATGTAGTGCGACCTTGATGTACACATATCTCCCCGATGGTTGCGATCTCATTGGAATCATCATTACATTGTGTACATGAAGCACTAACAGGAAGCACTTTATCATAAATCATATAGAAAATGTCGATAAGCAATATCATCTCACGTACCACATATTCTTCTCACATTTCTTCCAACTGAGCGTTGAAGTAACACATACCAAAAGTCTCAGAGACCATTTCCCCAAATAGTTGGAATAATACATCCTTCCCCAAATAGTTGGAATAATATATCCTTCCCCAAATAGTTGGAATAATACACCAAAGGCTACGAGATAAACACCGAGTTTCTCTACGGTTATGACCATTGTCTTTCCGGGATAACTTCAATCGGTAGAAGTGTTAAGTTCATCATGTGTACTCGTTGTGCTTTTAGATATATGTCTCCTTCCCCTTGTCGGTTTTGGTACCTCGGAATCGAAGAAACATAATATACCCATAAACTTGAGATCTTGTGAGAAGAACTCAAATAGCCCAAATGAATCCGGTGAGAATCAATGCTACAAAAACTCTCTCGACTATCTTTATCAACCCATATGTAGACAATTTGAAGTGACCCTTTGTTGAAGAAAAACCCGATATACCAAACTTGAAAGCGAAGTCGAATTCCCGCATTTGTATCTTAAGCTTGCACTTAATGATGGAAGAATGGTATCGAGAATCTATGCTTCAAGCAAATCTCTAGGTACTCACTACTCAAACAAAGTATGAGACATTAACACCTCTTGAGATTATCCACATCGTGTCTGCATGTGACCTTGAGTAAAACAACGTAACTCCTAATAGTGATAGTTAACGGTCTTCAACCAACCACCCATTGCGGTAACTAGATAAACCAAGTCTTCAACTCAAAATCTTAAGCCCGAGAAAGTTATCAAATAAGAACACGCCTTTGTTGAAAATCAACTTCAATCTCAAATAAATGATACATGATTAACTATGAAGTCATCAACTTGTGTCAAATGCCCAACACGTGAAAACAACATACAATCGGATGTACGTTGACCCACTGAATGAACCGGAACAAATGATTCCTCAACATCAATGCATTCTTCATAAAGGTATACATGTAGAGACTGATGGAAGATTCACCAATAATGTCTTCGAGCGGATGAGGTAGTCATTTTACTTAATGTTCATGTGGTTGATTTATAGTGTGCACATTGAGAGGAACAATAATCCGTGAAGATTTGGCAAAGGAATACCAAAGAGCGGATCATTATTCATGAACAATAATCCGTGAAGATTTGGTAAAGGAATACCAAAGAGCGGATCATTATTCATGAGTGCAACTGCAATATTATGATAGTCATTATCATCGCCTTGAGGAATAACTGGAGATTGGGCTTATTGAGTAGTCTGAGTTGTACTTCTTGGATGATCAACATTCGCTAGCGGTTGGAAATACTCATCAAACATATCTTGAAACAATGAATCCCAAACAATAAATCCCAGTTATCCTTAATAAGTGAAACATTAGGCGTTGGAGGAGAGTAATCAAACATTAAATCGTATGACCATTATTCAAACATCCTTCATCATTTAGTATATTCACTCTTCTCCCCCTCAAAAATTGCATCCGAAGTTGCCATTTTTGATTTAACAAATGACTAAGAATATACACCAATGAACATAGATCCACTTGGTGACTGAATGAGCATGGGAGAAGCATAAAGCTTGTTGATGAAGAATGTCGATGAGAATGGTCATAAACATGAAGATTTCTCTTCTTTTGAAGATAAAACGCACTGAAGCGTACACCTTTCTTTTCTTTGAGGAACGGGGCCTGGAGGGTTATCTGCAGACGCCATAGTGTTGAAGAACGAGGCTGAATCGGTGTGAGCAGGCGTCATAGCCGAATGAATATCAAGATTGAGTTACTTGAACCCGTGAGTTATGAGATATCAATCCATTTATAATCCATACTTTAAGCCAGTCCATGTAGTGAAGGATCAAGTATCTGCAATCGAGTAAGGACTACCGCACTAATATTACAAACTTGATTGCATATATTTTGGTTAGTGACATTAGTATCCAAACCCTTTGGGGTTTCACATCAACCTTGATTTTGTCATCGAAATGACTTTCCGGTAGGTATCCATCTAAGTCCAAGATCCTTAAACATTCTACCAGACGGTATCCACTTATGGCAAGGTCTATGATTGTTAGGCTTCTTATGCATAGTGGAAGACTTATCCTTATTCCTAGATTCCACAGATTTAGCAGTTGGTATCCATCTAGGTGAAGATTTTGGTTTGTTTTGCTTCGTATGCACACTAGATGACTTAGTGAAAATCCTAGACTTAACAGGTTGAACCTTTGTATGAGCATTTACTTTCTTTAGGGATTTCAAAAAACAATTATCATGATTTGCCTTAAAGATGCATTTCAGACAATTTGAGCAAACAACTTGTTTGGATTCAGAAAATGATCTAGAGTTCTTAGAGTGATCTGCTATGGGAATAGCTTTATTCGAAACGCAACTAATCTTAGATACAAGCCAATCCCTAGTCTTTAGTTGAGTGTTCCTAGGTAATGGTTTAAAACTACTAGCACTGCCTTGAAACCTCGTAGAATTCTTCACCCTAGGTCTTGTACCTAAAATTCCATCTTTTCGAATCTGTGCCTTTTTCCTAGCTTCTTCTAGATAATAGCTCTTCCACAAGTCATTCATATCATATGAATTCTGAATTTTAATGCTTGGCTTAGACACATTTTTCGAACCAATCCTAGATGTCTACGGGGTAGAAGTAGTTGCTTGTTGAGGTTTAGAGGAACTAGAAGCATAATTCTTAGGCAACTCGGTGAAGTAGTGGTTTTGACAAAACTTGTTTCTCATCAACTTGGGAGGCAAACCGTGTTTTGAAAATTTTGGCCTTTCGGATATAAACGCAGAGATGGTCGCCTAACAACGGACCGGTTTCTAATGGGATGAGAAGCTGGTTTCCCAAGGTTGATGGTTTTGTAAACTTAGTGTTCACACTTTTCCCTACAGTTTTCCTAAGCTCATTTTTAAGGCAACAATAGCGAAACTCTTTTCACGAAGTTGAGCTTTGAGTTCATCAATTTTGCTATCAAAGAGCTTATTTGTTCCATTGTTGTAGTTCTAGCTTTGTGAGTTACTTAGTTCTATGTGATTGATTCAGTTGTGCATGTTTTTAGTAGCGTTATGTGTACTTTTATATCTGTTATTTGGTTATATTTGCGTGATTATAGTACTTAAACGCATCAATAGATGTTTGTCTAGTGTTTATAACCAAGTGCGTGGAAACGGAGGAAAATGAAGAAATATTCAAGAAACGTAGATTCCGTTTCAAGAAGTCTAAATCGGTCTCAAGGACCTTTGAAGACCATAGTGATGAAGAACCAAGTTCTACAAAGTAAAGTGAAGAAAGATCAAGTTTTCGTATCTCGGAAGATCCAACCGGATCCACATAACCGTCGGATCGGTTCAGAACAATGTTTTGACCATCGCCACCGATCGGTAACGGATCGGTTGGCTAGTTGTTATTGAAGACCAGCCGGATCGGTTGGTCGTATGACCGATCGGTTGGAGAAGCGCATCGCCAATCTTCATCACTAAGCTTTCCTTTGCATCCAAACGATTCTAGGCCATTCTCTTGGTGTATTCTAGTCCTTCCTTACTCCTTGGAGGCCAAGTTCACATTTAATACCCTAGGCCTTGGAATTAGTATAAATAGAGGCTAATTGTGAGCATATGAGACACACCTAAAATACAAATCTCTACTCATCAAACAAAGCCTTAAGCTCTCAAAATTCGTCCTTAGAAATCCGGATAAGTTTGGAGTTCGGAAGTTCCACATTTGGAGGCCAAAACACCAAGAAGTCTACCTCAATCCTTTGGGAATCATTACTACACCATTTGTAATCTTATTCCAAGCATTTTAAGACTTTTAATCATGTTTTCTAATGTTCAAAGTTACGAGTTTATGTTCATGTTTGCTATGAGTGGCTAGTTTCTTTATACACTTGCTTAAATGATGTTGATTATCATATGATTAGTTAGTGATTGTGTTAACATGTTTTAATTCAATTTCAAGTTGATTCTAAGATCCAATTGTGCTAAAGTTTCATAGTGACATTTGTTAATCAAGTTTGGCTAATTGATAGTAAGCGTTGGGGTCGAAAGAATGATAACGCTACACGCGTGCTTAGGGTCAAAGGAACTTCCTTTTCTTGAGCAAGTTTTATAACACCCCAGGCGGTGAACCTAATCGTTGTAGTGTAGTAATTAGGGTAAGCCACGGGTATTGATATCGTTCTCTAGGGAATAGGAATGCTAGTAAGGAGTTACTAAGCTAAGGTTAAGGTTGAGGAAGATTATTTTTATCTTTTATATTTTATGAAAATGGAAAGGTACGAATCTCGGGTATTGGATTTGGGGGTTTGGTATTTCTACCGATTACTCTACTATTATCTAATTATCTAAACTAAGGTTGTGGGAGTCTATGTCTAATTAATGTGTGCTCGTATGATAGTTTAAAGATGTGTTTACTTAGTTTGTATTACTCCTTAATTATCTCCTATTGATGGTTGAGTGTCATGTCTTATTCCTAGTTGCGTTGTGTGTCTAAAGTTGTAAGGTATGCGTTTCTCCCTAACTCTTTGAACTTACCAAAGGGTCTTGTCTACAAACCCACTAGGGATTATAAACTCCTACTCTAAGGCGCTCTTTGGATGGTTTAGCCTACAACTACTCAGGTAATTATATTCTAAGGTTCACAAAGATGAATCAAGCATTAAGTACACAACGAATGACCTATCGCATTACTAGATCATTAATCAACTAAGATAAGAAACAACCAATCAATATTCAATAATTAAGTTTCATACTTCCTAAGCAAACACACAAATAAATTAGCCGGACATGGAGAACATGCAAGCATACACAAATAATCAAAGACATAATTGAATTAATGAAGTAAAGACTTATCTTGATGTAAGATAGGGTTTAAAACCCTAAAATCTTGTACAAGACACCTTAGGTTCGGTTTAGGTTTTACTCCAAAGACTCCACACAAAGACCGAAAAATTCGGATTCTATATATAAGATTACAATTGCGGCGGCGCCACCTTATGTTTAGTGGCGCGTCGTGTCGCCACCATTAGGGTTTCGTCTTGGCCACGTTAACCTTGCGACGGCGTCACCTTATGTCCGTGGCCGTCCTCTTCGACTTCGGCGTCGTCTGGATTGCATCTAGGCGTCGAGTAGCGACGACCTACTCTTTCACAACTAGACGCCCTCTTGAAAATACGAGTTTTGGGTTACGTCCCGTCACAATAATTTTGGGACGGCCACAATGTAGCACCGACGCCGTCGCTTCTACTTTCAAGAAGCTGTGATTGTCTCGATTTTGACTTTGGCCATTTTCTTCATATATTCGCCTTTTCGTCCAAATAAGTGCCTTTCCAGCATTTTGCCTTCACGAGACCTAAAAAGTGAAAAGGAACGATATTAAGCAATAACGGATACAAAGTGATCAAATAAGGACTTAAACGACCCTCAAAATGGTACCTTTAAAACCTTATCAAATATCCCTACACTTGTTATTTGCTTGTCCTCAAGCAAATGTGCTTTTAGCCAATTAATTTATAAGTTAGGGTCATGAAGCATTAATTCAAAGCGGTCCACAACACATATAAGCCCATAAAGTCATAACAAGCACGGAATTACATACTAGCACCTCACATGGGGTGTTTGGATACTCACATCTCTCTCGGTGTATATATGAAATATAACAAAATAGGAAATGGAAGATAAACACTCATTAACCGGTCCTAGTACATAGATTACCATAGGCTTGAGAATAGATCAAACCTCCATCGCTTTGGCGTAGCACCTAGGAAAGACTATCAAAGAGGTCTTTTAAAGGGTTGTAATGTTAGGCTACGGTAGGGAAATAAGGGTTTGGTGGGATAGGCTATTTAGTGGTGGTAAGTCAAAATCTTTATGTTAATCGCATATGAAGAATGGCATTGCTAAGCCAAGACTCGACACTCTAAACTCTAGATAACTGAAATAAACAAACATAAATTTAAAAGATAGATGTAGGATGGTAGCCGTATGGTTTTTTTTTTTTTTTTTTTATACACTTTTACTCTACCATCCTCTACGATAACATCAAAATACTAGGGATTTAAAGGCACATCCCTACACTTGAGTTTTTATTACTCTAACACTAATTTGACCCAATTTGAAAAGATCAAAACACTTGGGGTACATTATTACGCAAACAAAGGGAATTTGAATTTAACGCCCTTCCGTCATTTCATAAACTTTAACTTTTCCCATGAATCCCAATCATCCCAAAAGCAGTATACAAAAGATATGACTCGACTTAGCAACTTATGCAAGCAACTAGATAATTGAACTAAGGGTTTAGGGTGATAACAAACATTTGCACTAAAAGTGAGTGCATAAGGGGTAGGCTAAGGCGATTTGGGTGTATATTTGGGGTGGGGTGTAAACAATGCTCTTCATTGATATTCGGAAAACCGAAACATCACGAGAACCGCGAAAAGGATAGGCTCGAGGGTTAACTTGGGGTATCGTGTACTAAAAATGAGTACAACGCAAAGGGTGTGGGGAATTACTCAACCAAGTGGAAGAAGTAATTATATTACGGTATCAAACAAGGGTTATCCTAATGCCTCTTATCATTTAGTTATTCCTAACTACACAAGTGTAGCCTCACTTGCGATCTCGGAATGCATCACAAAACAAGTTCTAGAATCTATTATACTACCGGTTCACACTCTAAGCATTAAAGATGAATGCTTTAATTCCTACTAATCTAAGGGCGGTCCTCACATTTTGGTGGAATTTGGGTGGTAAAGGGTTTTGTGCTAGTCATGCAACTTCCTATCCATGAGACGCTTTTGTTAAGACTAATGGCCCACTCTTATATGTCATGAAAAATTTTAAATTTGGTGCCAAAATTACCCTAACCGACATTTTCTCATGGTTTATTACACAATCACAATTGGACAAAGCAAATAGTCAAGGATAAGCATAGTTTCAAAGTTCCGTTTATTTTCCTCCTACACTTAAACCAACATTGTCCCCAATGTTCCCGAAAGTATCAAAGTTATGATAATGGAAGGTAATTAAAAAGAAAGAAACTAATACTCCCCGATTAGCTCGGTAGGATCCGTGTAAAGTGGTGGTTAAATCTTTTCCAAGAAGAATTATTGCGTGAAAAGCTCCTTCCAATCTTATGTAACTTCTTGACAAACTAAACTGCACACTTGAAGAAAACAAACGAAACCTTCGCGTAAAATCGGTGTAATAATATATATAAGACTCGATTTAAACTAGGATATAATGCTTGTGGAATGGATGTTTACGAATTTCTAAGAAAATTAAGACCGAAAATTCCAAAATTTATAAGTAGCTCGAAAACGAGAAAAGTAATCGATGTTTTACTCCTTCGGCGCGTCAGTTGCAATCTCGACGCCGTCAGTTATCCCGACAAAAAGCGGTCTGTGATTTTACGGAAAAAATTCGGAAAATTTACATCTTTAGAATCTGGAAAAATTTCTGATAAACATCCTTTATGACTCGATACAAGCATTTGACTCGAACAAACAAACATAAATATCATTAGTTAATTGTTATTCTCATGTTTACGTTTCTTTTGAAGCGTGTGTAATCCTCCCACACTTATCCCTTATGTAAAATACCTTTATATGTAATTAAGACGAGGTTAAAAACAAAATAAAGCATTTTCACAAATTTAAACATGAGGATAAACAATTAATAAAAGATATATGACACTAACAAGCAAACAATTAAGCATGGGTTGCCTCCACGAAGCGCTTTTCTTTATTTAAGAGTCTTGTAGCTAGACTCATAGTCGTGCTCTACGTTTTCTCATTACCGCCCTCTTGACGGTTTCTAATGGGGATTCCATGTTGTAGAAGTGCCATAAAATGCGCTTCTAATTGTTCATCCTCTCCCAATCGGTCCTATATTCGGTCCTAGGCTCAAGCAATCCTTATAGAATCCAAAATCTTAGCCATAACATAATCAACACCCTTCTCCCTATCCTCATCATTCCTATAATAGACCGACAGTTTAAGTTCCTTTTCATCATTAGAGAGTGATGAAAACTTCTCAATCTTAAACGGCATTTGGTAAGCAATGTCATCGATCTCATTCTTGAATCGCACTATTCCTAACGAGGGTCATAGGTCATCCGGTGCTTTCTATGAAAGGTTTTCCTAGAATAACATGGGACAAACTAGAGTCTATGGCGTGCTAATATCATCCACAATTATGAAATCCAGAGGAAGCGTGAAACTACCTACATAAGCGGGCAATCCCTTAACTCTTCCAAGAAAATTGCAACTAACATTAGGATCATTGGGGTCTTGCCTAGTTGGAATAGGCTTCTTCAATATCCAATTGTAATAGGTGCTAGTCATTATGTTGATTGGGGACTTGCGATCAAGGTAAGCTTTTGCCACAAAAAGGTGTCCAAACTTGATTCGAGGACTTTTCCTAACATACATGTGACGGAGGTCACGCACTAAGTGAGGGTGGCGAGATAGTTCTTCTTCCGTAGGAAATTTGTTGAAATAGTCAATGTCTACTTCATCTACTTCCTCGGGTGTTTCATCATCCACAAGTGTATAGTCCTCTTCGTCATTTGTTTCATTAGGTTCAACTAAGGCGATGGTATTGACGAATTGGACATACTTCGTTAGCTTGCTTGGATCCTTAATCTCTATACCTGAAGGCTCGGGAGTTGAGATAGCACTAACTTTCTTATCACTATTAGCTATGGCTTTCAAAGGTTGTCTATTTTCTATCCATCTCGGCTTGTTGATTGTTAAAGCGGTCCGAGAGCTTAGCCATTGGGTTTCTTGGGATGCAACTAGGTTTTGCAACATCCCTTCGATGTTTTGTTGGTTAGGACCGTTAGGTGGGGCCATGAGAAATCATTAGAGGTGAATTCTTTGGTTTGTCCCAGTGAGAAGTCGGGCTTGTTTTTCCATGCTTCACGGGTTTCATTGAAATTCCTAGGTCCGGTGTTGTAGGAATCTTCCTCCCATTCCATTAATCGTGAGGATGCGTAGTCAACTAAGCATGTTCTGGGAGCGAGTGCTATGCGGCGTATTATGAGGATCACAACACGGCTCACACGAGGAAGAAGCTTTGTTCACATGGTGTGTAGACTTAGGATTTTCGTAGGAACTCATGAGGAATTTAACTTGATCTTCAAGTTCGATCATCCTACGGTCGGGAGGAGGCAAGGAGATTGCCTTGACGGTTTTGGGCAGCTCACGGGGTCATCCCAACTTTCGTTGTCATAGAGGCGAGGTCCTCTATTATTTCCCATGATTCTTTGCGGTGAGATCACTAAGTTTTCCACCGGCCGCTTGGTCTATGGATCGCTTAGTGGGAAGTTGACATGATCATAAAAGATTTGGACTTGTAGCCAAAGATCAATGCCGTGATGAGGGACTTTATGAAGTAAGTCCTTGAATCGGGTCCATGCTTCGTAGAGATTCACCTTGACGTTGTTGGAACATCAAGATGTCATTCCTAAGCTTAGTGGTTCTCCCGGTGGGAAAAATTGAGCAAGGAAGCGAGAAGTAAGATCATCCCAACTTGAGATGGAGCCGGCGGGAAGTCGCTCAAGCCAATTACTAGCTTGGTCCCGTAGAGAGAATTGGAAGAGGCGCAGTAGCGTGGTCTCCCGAGTAGTAGCATCAAGGTCGATGGAATCAACGATTTTGAGGAAATCCTCAGATGTCGATTTGGATCTTGAACGAAGTCCATGGAATGCACATCCGTTTGCACCAACCGGATGGTGTCGGATCGCAGGCCGTAGTTTGGGCTTGGTCGGGAAGCTCAATGGTGTTCCTATAGCCTAGGTGGCTTGGTCTCGAGTACTCACCAAGAGTACGGGCTCTTGGCGGTCATTTGGTGGTATGTTGATGAATGGTAGTGGGTTATCACCTTCCATGATGAAAAGTGATGGGGTTACGAACAAAGGTTACTAAGAAGGGGATAGACTAGAGAAAGCTAAAAATGAGAAAATTTACTTGATATGAATCAAGCAAAGAAACCTAAACGAGGTGGACTACTAACTAGCTATTTTATTCCCGTGGCCTAAAAACTTGATAACGCTACACGCGTCGTTCGGGGTCAAAGGAACTTCCTTTTCTTGAGCAAGTTTTATAACACCTAGGCAAGTGAACCTAATCGTTGTAGTATAGTAATTAGGGTAAGCCACGGTATTGATATCGTTCTCTAGGGAATAGGAATGCTAGTAAGGAGTTACTACGCTAAGGTTAAGGTTGAGGAAGATTATTTTTATCTTTTATATTTTATGAAAATGGAAAGGTACGAATCTCGGGTATTGGATTTGGGGTTTGGTATTTCTACCGATTACTCTACTATTATCTAATTATCTAAACAAAGGTTGTGGAGTCTATGTCTAATTAATGTGTGCTCGTATGATAGTTTAAAGATGTGTTTACTTAGTTTGTATTACTCCTTAATTATCTCCTATTGATGGTTGAGTGTCACGTCTTATTCCTAGTTCGTTGTGTGTCTAAAGTTGTAAGGTGTCGTTTCTCCTAACTCTTTGAACTTACCAAAGGGTCTTGTCTACAAACCCACTAGGGATTATAAACTCCTACTCTAAGGCGCTCTTTGGATGGTTTAGCCTACAACTACTCGGGTAATTATATTCTAAGGTTCACAAAGATGAATCAAGCATTAAGTACACAACGAATGACCTATCGCATTACTAGATCATTAATCAACTAAGATAAGAAACAACCAATCAATATTCAATAATTAAGTTTCATACTTCCTAAGCAAACACACAAATAAATTAATGGGACATGGAGAACATGCAAGCATACACACAAATAATCAAAGACATAATTGAATTAATGAAGTAAAGACTTATCTTGATGTAAGATAGGGTTTAAAACCCTAAAATCTTGTACAAGACACCTTAGGTTCGGTTTTAGGTTTTACTCCAAAGACTCTCCACACAAAGCGAAAAATTCGGATTCTATATATAAGATTACAATTGCGGAAGGCCACCTTATGTTTAGTGACGCCGTCGTGTCGCCACCATTAGGGTTTCGTCTTGGCCACGTTAACCTTGCGACGGCGTCACCTTATGTCCGTGACGCCGTCCTCTTGACTTCGACGTCGTCTGGATTGCATCTAGGCCGTCGAGTAGCGACGGCCTACTCTTTCACAACTAGACGCCGTCTCTTGAAAATACGAGTTTTGGGTTCGTCCCGTCACAATAATTTTGGGGCGTCACAATGTAGCACCCGCCGTTGCCTTCTACTTTCAAAGAACTCGTGATTGTCTCGATTTTGACTTTGGCCATTTTCTTCATATATTCGCGCCTTTTCGTCTAAATAAGTGCCTTTCCGACATTTTGCCTTCACGAGACCTAAAAGTGAAAAGGAGCGATATTAAGCAAATGAGATACAAAAGTGATCAAATAAGGACTTAAACGACCCTCAAAATGGTACCTTTTAAAACCTTATCAAAGAACTTATTGTTATTCAACTAGTCATAATCATTTTGTCTATGGATGATTGTTTTACCCATTATTCTTGATTATACAAAGGAACTAAGGTGTGGTTGTAATAGAAACACTTTTGATTATCAAATTGGATTGGTTGGAAACATCTAAATAGTCGTAAGATTAGTTGTTGAGAATCAATTGTAGCCTTTTGTCTATGATCGATTACCTTTTGTATTGACCATTTCTTAAGCAATTTGATGAAAAGTGGAAGTTTTGTGTTTAAGTTTATGTATGTAGACTTATGAAACTTGAATTGATCTTGAATTGATTGGTTAAACATAATGCTTGTTTTTATGAACTAAAATCTTGACGAAGGTTTAACTTGTAAGAACAATAGATTAGTCTTCCGACTAATTATCACAATCAACATGTTAAGAGGTTAACACAATCACATTAATCTATGATATGAAACTAGTTTAAGCAAGTGTAGTTTTTAATCATTTGAATTTCATTATATCTATTTGCTTTAATATATGTTTTGGATAGACTCCGTTAATTCAAACTTGTGTTTAGATTCACTCAAATCCCTGCGAATGATCCCGACTTACCTTCATAACCTTGCTATAACGGACGAGTATACTTGCTCGTATGTGTTCTTGGTAATATTGGTAATTCACCTTTTATAATTTTAAAACTTGTACACAACCAGCACATCAGTGATGCTTTCTCAAAGACTCGTTTTCTTTTAGTAATTTGGCCACAGAAATCGCTAATTCATCATTTCTCATTTGAATATCAACAATAGCATTAATATCAGAATTACTTGTAACAAAATTACTTTTCACATGCATACCAGAAATATGTTTCTTCAAATTGTTGATGGTTGAGTCTTTGTCTTGAAGCTGAGCTTTCAAAGTGTTCATTTCAAAAAGTTCACGGAATTCAGGAAGTTCCGGATTTTGACATGGTTTGTTAATTTGGAAACTTTCTTCCTTACTTTGTATCGCAATTTCAAGAGAAATGCAATGTTTTTCAAGATTTGAGAATTTGTTTGAAAGTTCATCAAAAGCCTTTTTATCAACCATATTGTTTGTTTTGAAACACTTAATCTCAGACTCAGCCTCAGTTACAGGACATTTATCAGAGTCATGTTCAACATCATGATCAGTTTGTTTAAGTACTTTAGCAGATGCACTATATTGAACAGTAAAGGGTACCTCATTACATGACACCTGTTCAATTTCTGGTCTGATATCTGCATCCACATCATGTGTAACAAGAGTCACTGAACCGCTGGCTGTGTCAAGCTTATCTATTTCTGATCCTCTGTATTCAGTTTCAACTGATCCATCATCCGATGCCTTCCTGGTCTCAACACAACGATTTATTGATTGTACCCGACATTCATTCACCTTTCTGATCACATCATCCACTTCTTGTGTGGCAGGAGTTACTGAGCAGCTGGTTACATCATTCTTTGTTGTCTCTGATATTCTGCATTCAGCAACACCTGATTCTTCAACTAATACATTACCCAACTCATCACAACGTTCTCTCAACTACACCAGACTCTCATCCACTATTTCATCATTCTGAGTAACTTCCTCAATATACTTCTCCACATTATTCATAAGATGGATAAGTGTCTCTATGAACACGCTAATTTCCACTCCAGTGTGTCTCTTGAAAGACATTTCAGTCATGTCTTGATCATAATCAGATGTAAATTCCCTACTAAAGAATGACTGAAATTGGTTGTGGATCACTTGAAGTGCAGCATTGGAAGTATCCTTTTGAACCTTTTCTTTATCAAGTTGTTGTTCCAATTGTTCTAAGTTCAATAGTAATGTTCCCGTTAATGTGGATAAATCTTGACGGAAAAGGGCATTGCATGTTCGTTCCATTCCTATCGATGTGAGTAACATAAGGTGTGAGTGAAGTTGTTGAAAGGGCACAATGCAACATTCCTTTTGCATGACATTCTGTAGCATGAGCAGGTGCAAGTCTTTCACATTGGACTCAGAGCATGAAGAACTCAAATCATCATTGATTGAATCCATCATCTATAACCGTTCAGTATAGCTAATATTCTCATTGTTGTCTCTGACATCATACAATTTAAGTACTTCGAAATCACTGAATCAGAGTGTAAGACATGATGTTCTTTGTGTACACGGATTTTACAAATCTATGATTTAAACCGAGAAATAGAATCTTCGCGGGATTTTACAAAATCAAGAAGAAACCGTTAAGCAATGACTAATAGAACGCGTTAAGATGACTGATGGATCGACACAATGATAGACAATTTTGTGTTAGGTCTTATGATTGTTTGTAGGATTAGCAGAGATGTTGTTTGGTTGTGATCAGGGTTGGTTGTTGCACGATTTTACGAAGAAATTTAGGTCTAAAAACACAAAAACCTCAATAACTTCTGTTCGGAGCGGATTTAGGCCTCGAAGGTTGACTCGAATAAACTTTAGTTAATTCGGCATGCCATTCTCCTCGTTCTCACGGTCGTTTTGATGGGTAGAACGCTGAAAACGGAGTTACGGTTCAAAAGTTATGGCCGTTTGAAGTTTTGTCGGGAAAAGTCAACAAGTCGCTAGTAAGACAAGTCGCTAGAGTCACCAAGTCGCTAAGTAACAACTCGCTAAAGGCACCAAATCGCTAAACAGTCAAGTTGCTAAAGAGCAACTCGCTAAGTATCCAAGTCGCTAATGTCAAGTCGCTGAGAACAATAAGTACAAGTCGCTAGAATAAATGAAAGCAAGTCGCTAACCCCACCAAGTCGCTAGCCGTAGTGGAGAATCAACTAACTTGTACTGTTTGTAGGCTTGTCTCAATAGAAAAGTCGCTACGACTAACACTACAACTCGCTAGAAATTACTGAAGCAAGTCGCTACGAAGAAATTCACAACGAGACTCAAGTCGCTACCTTGAAAAACTTCAAAAACACACTTTTCAATCCAAAACAAGCCCAACCACAGTGATTCAAGCTTTCCAATCAAAACCCAAGCACTTCTAAACACTAAAGTACACTCAAAATTCAAACTTTAACACAAGAAATGATCCAAATGATGCAAAAACCACTAAACTATTTCAAACTCAAAAACCATCTAAAACCACTAGAAATCCAAGGATATGCAAGAAAGATGATCAAACCATGGCTCTGATACCATTTGTAACATATTGGATTTCACAAACACTCAATCAATCACAAATATGGCGTATGAATATATAGTTTTAGAGAGAGAAAGTGGGATGGGAGCCTTTCTAGAAGAGAGAGTAAACAAAGAGAAAAGGTTAGATTAGAGTGAAAGGTCCAACCCTCTACCTTGGGAGAGGGTATTTATAGTTACATACTACACGTCCTCCTTCGGACTGTGGATCAGGCATACAGTGGGTAAAGACCCGTCCTTCCTCCACGGTGTTACTCTAAACTATTCTACGCTACTGACTAACTAATTACCTACTAAATAACATAAATAACTACAAGTCTACGAGCTAACTTATGCTAGATAATATTTGGGGTGACCGACTCTTCACTATGGAATTTCTAATTCCTAACAGTTTCATCAAAAAGTTAAAACACGAAAGTTGTTCGGAATGACGTTTTCTTCAAAAACTCAGGAGCATGGGTCCAAAGAACGCAAAACGAAGACTAATTTTAGTCATAAACTTAACAAGCTGTCATATGCTTTTATAAAACCAAGCCAAGCACTCCTTTTCTCGGATTTATTTCTCCTTAACCACAAGTCTATAAAATAAATGGTTTATAGAGAGGGCATGATCAAGTTTCTAAAACACCAAGAATGTTCTTAAAATCTTTCCATGCCTCGCTTTTATTAAACCTTGAACATGGTGTCTCGTGAACCTTTTCAAACGTACCCCTTTTATGCACTTTTAAAAAATAAGCTAAAACATAAGCTAATAAGCTGTTATAAGTTTGTTTTCAAAAGATTATTAACTTATATTTACAATTTGTTGAAAGTCTCGCCTTTTTCTAAATCTAAAACGCATTGAAAACGAAAGAATGATTATTTTTGCAAACGACTTAAAGCGTCAAGGGCCTAAATTGCCAAAACTCTTATATTTTTTATAACAAGGATTAAGATTGTAATCAACTTGAGACATAAGGGTATAAATTGTCACTTTTGAAACTAAAAGGGTATAAATTGTAATTTTACAAAAGTTCAAGGGTATAAACCGTCAATACTTAAAACTATAAGGGTACAAAGTGTAACATTTTATATATTATTTCGGAAGTATATTCTTAATACTTAACAAACTGTTTTTGATAAAGTAATATACGAAGTATTTCTGTATCGTTAATGATCGATCGAACCTGGAAGATGAAATATCATAAAACATATATTATCATCCACTAACTTTCGAAGAGACTTCAAAACTACAAATATCATCAATAATGAAACTTGACATACCAACCCAGGTCGCGTGTCGGAGCCATTTATTCTCACAACTTGAATTACTTACAGAACACTGTATCACCAAGGTGAGTTCGTAGCCCCTACTTTTATACATTTTAAATTACTTTTGGGGGAGATACATGCTCAAAAACTTGCTTTGACTTCCATAAATACTCAAAACATTTATACTCTTGTGCTAAGCAATAATTTTTATACTTTTGGACATGAAGTGTAGTTACGATATGTGCCTTAATGTGTTACACTTATTCTTATATGCTTCATTCTTTAGCAACTGTTTAACTCCTGGATGGAGCCGTTGGAGAGGTATTGATAGTACTATCGGGCTGACGCCCCCACCCTTGGTCCAAGATTCATGGCCTTGGGTGAATATAATCCATTATTCTTGTTTATTCTTGTCATGAGGTTCAATTGGCTGTTATGCTTTACATTAAGTACTCACATATATCGTATACACATATGTCCTACTCATACTATACTTTAGCAGTGGGTTGTAAACACACAGGTTGCAAGTTTTGTATGGGCGGGATTTGCAACTGAGTGGATTTACAATGCCTTTGCTATGGAAACTTTCTTTAAAGACTTTTCAACTTATTTTCAACAAACTCTATGAACTCACCAACCTTTGTGTTGACACTTTTTAGCATGTTTATCTCAGGTTAGTAAGGCGATAGCGGATGCATGGATCATAGAGTCATTTGCATGTTTTGGAGACTTATGCTTTTATCCTTTACCATTCGATACATTTTGAAAATATATATGTAATCATATACCTTGGGACCTCTTGTAATAACTCTGATTTAAATAATTCGAATGGTAACTTTTCAAAACGTCTCATTTAGAGATCGTTTTCTATACCTTGTGCTTTGTATTAAGAAGTAGCACTCCATTGACACTATCGTTCCGCTGCGATATTTTGGGGTGTTACATTAGCAAAAGAATAAAATTTCAAGGTTAAAAAATATTATATTTATACTATGAAAAATTTTAATGGTCATTTTATGTATATAAATATATGAAAATTATATATATTAATATGAATTCGGTTTTCAGTTTAGAGTGCTAAACCATATCCAAACCGAAAACTGAATATTTAATTCGGTTCTTTTCAGTTACAAATTTGGTTTGATTTTTTTCTGTTCGGTTTTGGTTTTTGGTTTCCGTGAGTATTACCCTAATTATGAACACCCCACATAGTTTATAGTTACATAACTTACATTGGCACATTTTCAAGATTTTACTAACCGAATTATATAGGTAACTGTTTAGAAGAAGAATACTGGTTAACAAGGTGACTTGTATTAAAAGATTTTGACTGTAAACCTAAAATTATAGGGTAATCCAAGTGACGAGTGATCCAATTTTTGATTGTATTATGGTGCATGCCTCTATCGCCGTACGGTGACGTGTTCATGGTATATCTGACCATAAGGGTTTCAACAAAACCGCTTTTGTACATATTTAACTACACGCAGATTTTATTCTAATGATTAAAAGAAAAACATAAACCATAAGATTGAATCAATTCAAAACGAAATCAGTATCATGGCTTACAAAAACACAACGAAAAATAACGTAAAACTCTCTTCCACAAAATGTCATTAGACAACGAGCCTACCGTGTTTTATTCCCATAGTAACATCCAAAATCATCCCTCCACCGCAAGCAACTCACACTCTGCAACATTCATTTCTATCACCTTATACGTATGCTCCAACATATCCATCTTTGATTCTAAAAGACGCCACTCGATAAGAAGATCCTCCACATCTTCTCCCAAAAGTTTCTTTTCCAACACTTCTAGTTTCTTAGCAGAAATCTTGGCTTTGGTTTCTTCCATATTTTTCATGACTAACTGCATTTTAAGTCAGATGACAACTGCTCCATGGAACAAAAGTCGAACAATGTTTTTAATAAAAGTCGTGTTTAATGTGTTATATCAGGATATTTATAATAAATGTTTATTGAGGAATAATATTAGGGTTGTTACGTTATTTGATACTCGAAGCCCATATTGTGGTAGCACCTTTCCTATATAATTTAACACTCGTTAACACTCTAGGTTTAATATCATCCTAGCAAGGTACCCGTGCGTTGCGGTGGCGGGTACTCTGTAAATGAAACTTTTGACGAACAATGTTTTTCTATTAGTATTTATATACGGTAACAATTAATTTACAGATGGCGAATTGTTTTTTGTAAGCATGGTAAATCATTAAAGTTTTAAGGTATATAACGATATCTTATTTGATGTCACTTCCAACTTTTTTTTTTCCTTTTCTTATTTTGAAAGTTCGAACATAAAAAACCATATATTTGAAGGTAGTTTGGTTATTTTGAGGGCCTAAGAACTCTCGAGATATATGAATCAATTATTTATTTTGTTTCATAAAATTTATATTATATGTAAAAAAGGTTGTATTATTTAAAATTAGACTAAAATACACCGTTGGTCCCTAAACTTGTCCAAATACATCACTGGGGGACAAAACATGGCATTTTCATCGCCAGTAGTGCAAAGTACGGATTTTGAGGCTAAACCAGTCCCTTGACCCATTTAATGTTAGTCAATTTATGTTATTTTCCCGATGTGCCTTGCACATGAGGGCAAAATGGTCATTTCATTGTTTTGGTTATACCATCACTACCACCACACCCTCTTTATCTCTTTTTCCTAATTCTCTCTTTAAAATTAACACCATCACCATAGAATGAAAGAATAAACTTGTATGCAATACTATCAAGTATACAATTGCAAAAAAAAAAAAAAAAAAAAAAACAACAAAACATGAAAATTGAATATATATATATATATATATATATATATATATATATATATATATATATATATATATATATATATATTAATACCAAACATATTACAATCACATAAAGATACTACTGAATTGGAAATCCAATCAGAGATACAATCAACATACTACAACCTATTCGATATAGGCTAAAACTCTTTTGACATGTTATACCCCATATCAGATACAATATAGTTAATTGGAAAGACAAAATTCTTGTTTTGCACCATAAGCCGAAAACCAAATAAGCCATTGCCTCCTTCGAGCAGCAGTAGTCGTGCGTGCCCCGATAGCAACCTTCGCATTAGCCTTGTTCCGTCTAGATGCAGCCCTCACTTCAAACCTTGGGGTCCTCTTCCTAATTGGTACTACAAATTTATACTTTCCCCATTCCTCACTTCTAGAGGGAATCACTGCCCTCATCCCAGACCTCAACCTACTGGGTAACACCAAACCGGCAGCTACAAACTCATCTACGTGACTAAACCCCTTCTTCATTACCCTATTTGGAATAATCCTTGTCCTAGTATTCGGGTCCTTTACTATAGTATGTTCCCTAGTAGCCACCCCCTTCGTATTCACTTTGATTTTTCATATAACATGACCATGCTGCAAATTAAAACTAATGTTACTACTAATTAATAACCAAAAATATGAAATGATTACATACCATCTTCATCTAATAACAATGGACATTTTACATATGTCATGCACATAGTATTAACTTTCTAAGACATACATTGTGAATGGTATACTTAACATTAAACCATTTTGTATACAATAGGTTAGATCATGCATCGTATAAGTGAAGAGAATATAGAAATAGAGGACTAGGAATTAGCAGAAGATTAATCAAGTACATTATACTGTGACGACCAGATTTATTTATAAGTGTGGATCAGATTCAACACATTGAATTAAATAATGGGGAAAGATTCATGGAAATAAATCTTTGCTCGGTACAATGTGTTGAATCTGATCCACACTTCTAAAGTGGGTGTTTGATTTAGAAACCTCCAACAGTCTGTGCTTATCTTAAAGACAGCTTTTAGAAATAAGATGAATCATAGTAAGTAGAAATTTAACGAGAGGCTATCACACTAGTACATTTTTTATTATGAACTGCAAACTTAGTTTTTACAAAAACCTAGCATTGTTTCACAATATCCCAAAAGATAGATTACCAAATATCATGCATTGATACTGAAATTTAAAGTATTGATGCTATACATTCGATGAAATGAATAATATTAACAAAAGGAGGAGAAAACATAGGACAAAGAGTAAATCACGAACCAAAGGTAAGGTTTAAAACATACTATATAATATTTGAGGTAATGGCTTGGTTTATGAATATGGAAATGCAAGAATGGCTTACATTTCCATTTAGAAGTGTTAGGTAAATAGGGTAGCGTTTTCAAAATAGGTATCAAACACCCAAATTTAGGCATACTCTAAACACACCAAATGGTGATGAAACATGACCTTACAAGATCAACTGCTACTTAATTAATCGTATACAGAGAAAAGAAATAGCATACAAAGAGAGAAACATGACATTAACAACCAAACATTAATTATTTTCATCAACTTTAAGTTAACAATAAGGGTTTAAATTAAAATGTAGTATGGAATTCATTACCACCATTTCCGTGTGATTGAATGGCGTGAAATATGGAATCCATTAAGGTAGCTCCATCATCATTTTTCGCCTTCATGTGCATCACGACATCTACACCTACAACATCTTTAGCGCACTTTTTGACAACATCACAACAAGCACAAGCATGTGAGATGAAATGAAGATGGGTGTATGTAAATCAGTGTTTTTAATTTGAGGATTTATGGTTAGGGTTAATCCGGCAGATTGGGGGTAATTAGCCTTTTGACTAACGTTCAAAACTTCTTATTTGAACAATAAATAACTTTGGCGATGGAGAGAGTGATGGTGACGGTGATGGTGATGGTGAAGGCGATGGTGATGTTGGTTGGGGAAGGTGAAGGTGAAGGCTGGGAGAGGGTGATGAAATGAAGATGTGTTTGAGGTTTTTATATGTAAATGGGCAAAATGGTTATTTAACAAGAATAACGGGATTTAACAACATATAACGGGACGTTGAGTAACGGAAAATGGGACAAGGGAATGGTTTAGCCTCAAAAACCCATACTTTGGACTACTGGCGATAAAAATGTCATGTTTTGTCCTCCGATGATGTATTTGGACAAGTTTAGGGACCACCAGTGTATTTTAGTCTTAAAATTATTCATAGAATGTCTTACAAATTTTAGGAACAAAGTGTTTAGCAGCTTATCTTATTTGTATATATTATGTTTTATTAATAATACTTTTAAGTGTTTTAAATATGATATTAATTACAAATGTTGATAAGTCAATATGTGTAGGTGTTGATGTATAAATTAATTATACATATAGTTTAATTAGTTGTAACTTGCTTAAAATGTACATACAACTTATTTTATTTTATTTCTATTATTATTGAAAGATGGTTTTATTAAAAGGATAAAAAGGGCAAAAGCCATTACAACCACCAGAAAAAACCAAAAAACATTCCAAAAACGATCTTGACATATGCGGCCGAACCACCAAACCTCGAAATATACATATCACTTTAATACTTGTATTTATTAAATAGTTGTTTTTGTGGTGTAAAGTTTAGAATCGATGCGTATATACCCATTAAAAGCTGCGTATTTGCGTATATCCCAAACATCTTAACTTACATTTACATCATGCATTGAAAACTGTATTTTGAAATATCAGAGTTTTAAGTTTTAATAGGTATATATGCAATTCTCCCTAAATTTTGTATCATGATTGTACCATATGTTTTATAACATTTTGTATAACTTAAAATTAAGTTTATAAGTAGAGTAAATATTTGTACCATAAGTTTTATAACATGTAACACTTAAAATAAGGTATAATTTGTAATTTGTGAGGGAAGTCTCTTCCTCATTTATATGTATTATAGAATAAGGTGTAATTTGTGAATAGTAAGTATTTTGCATTTGCACTTCATACATGTCTTTTCAAGCAATTAGGCAATGAAACTTGAACATTACAGTGATTCAAGTAAAATCAACACAATTAAGTGCGAAAATAAGAACACTTCTTTCGGCATGAGAATTAAGTGCGAAAATAAGAACACTTCTTTTGGCATGAGAAACTAGACACTCAAAAATTGGAAGAGAATTTGAGGTGTGTTTGATGCCATCATATACTTAAACTAAAAAGGAATTGATGTTTGTGATAAAACTATATCTACGATTAAGAAGATGGTATAATTACAAATAACAAGTAAATTATCTAGAATATGTACATTGGCAGAAGATTGTATATTGTTATATATTTCATGAACCTAGCACATGAGAGACATCTAGAGCTTTCTTGTTTTATGTAAATTTTGTTTGGAGAATGTTGGTCAACTTAAAATTTGGTTAACGACCAGTGTAGTAAACCATTAATAAATAATTGGAATAAATTCATATTTACGCAATCTAAACATGAAAATGTTATATATATCCAAAATACAACTTTTGAATGCATGATATATAATGCATTTAAAGTATGTTTTGGGTAAATATGACATTATCGTGTTTAAGTTGGGTAAATATGAAATTGCCCCATAATAATTTTTTTTTTTTTTACTGCGTATTTTTGTCAGGGACAATTATTTTGAGAACAGTAAACCAACACATTCATTTATTATAGAATTGTGTTGGTTTTGTTATGAAATCATAAAGAATGATTATCATAAATAAATGCAAGTTTTAATAAATATACTTATAATAACATTAGTTACAACATTTTAAATCACTTTTTTAAATATATTTAAAAATAATAATTAAAAGATGCAATGTAATTTAATATAAGAAAAAAGGTCTAAAATCATAATTATCTATATGTTCAAATCTTCTAATTAATGTAACTTTTATAACACCTCTTAAATGAAATAATACATGTTATTATACATATTACAAACTAATAAAATATACAAAGCTTCGTACAATTTATATACAAACAAATTAATGGTACATATGACTTTAAAAATGGGACCGGACAGAACCGACGGGTTCAACTGGTTTAACCGAGAAGCTGAGTCGCGGTTAAGCAATAAAAAATAAAAGCGACCTCGAGAACCGTCAAAACCGGTAAAAGAGTGAACCGAGCTCAAGCTTAGCTCGTTTAATTCAATGTTTAACTGTTTTCTAAGTATTAGCCAATTAGGGGTCGAAATGAGTCGAGTCAGAGCCCACATGAGCTCAAGCTTGGCTCGTTTATAACCATAAAGCCCGAGCTCGAGTTCAAGTATATATTTGGGCTCGTTTATACATAGATATACGTATACGCAATATAACATGTATATATTTCTAAAGCTCGTTTAGGATTGCGATCTTAGTCAAGCTCGGGCTCGATTTAAATGAGCCCCAACTAAGGCTCAAGTTAAACAATTTGTTTAGGCTCGGCTCGTTCCGAGCTTTTACCGATCCGATATCTAGCTTTTCACAAGTAAAACATATAAAAGAAAATTGCAACTGAGCAACCTGCATTAGCATTTTCACCCCTGTTTCTAACCCACACGGGCCACCAGAATTAAAACATATGATTTATCTGACATAAGTATCAAGTAAAAACATATAAAAGAAAATTGCAACTGAGCAACCTGCATTAGCATTTTCACAAAAGTACACAGGTTATGACATATCAGAAGCCTACACAACAATTATGAAACTATCTACAAACATCAACTATAGCATGTAAACTGAACAACAAAACCAGAAATTGTATTTGATGTTTCTGAATCTAAATCAACACGCTACGGTAGTTACAGGAAGGCGATTCGGGTTTCAGGCGCCACAGCAGCCACCATCATCATGTATTCTGAGTATCTACTGCCACATCTAACTCGACACGTTGCGGTAGTTACAGGAATGTGATTACGGTTTGAGGCCCCAGACCCCTACTGTCATCATGTATTCTGAGTAACCACTGTCATGTCTATCTCAACACGCTGCGGTAGTTACAGGAAGGCAATTCCAGTTTTGGGCCCACACCCACGACTGTCATCATGTATTCAGAGTAACCATCGCCACGTCTAACTTAACAAGCTGCAGTAGTTACAGGAAATTGATTCCAGTTTCAGACCCCACACCCGCCATCATCATCATGTATTTTGAGTAATCACCGCCGCGTGGACCACACTTGTATTTTGACCTTGACTATCTAACCCGACAGGCAGCGGGTCCCGGAGAACAACTCGGGTTACGGGCGCGACACCCGCCACTACTACTGACTGTCCGAACATACCTACGACCCATCTGATACTCTGTGTATCCGCCACTTGAGCTGCCACGGCCAGTCAGGGGAGATATGAATGTTATTGGAGCATCACCTGGGTTGCCTTGTAAAGGCTCTAAAGTCTCGACTATATCAGTCATTAACGGTCTTGCTTTAGGGTTGTGGCTTAAGCAGTAGTATGCTAGGCTGCAAGCTTTTTGAGCTTCTCTCATTGAGTACTGATCTTCTAGCCTTGGGTCGATAATTAGTAACCATTTTTTCTTGTCTTTTAGTTTGGGTCGAGCCCAGTCCACCAAGCTTTGTTCTTTGGTTGGTCTTGTCTTGTCGACCGACTTCCTTCCTGTTAATAACTCTAAAAGAACAACCCCGAAGCTGTAAACATCACTCCTTATGGTAAGATGTCCTGTTTGGCATACCAGAATCATCTGTCAGGTTTATAATAAACGACGCTTGTGGCAATTTAGACTTAATCTTATGAATAGGTAGATTTCAGTTGTGTTCTATATCACACGGGTCAAAATCAAAAGTTGTAACTGAAATGGGAACAGGTTGAGCGCTGTACAAAGTCTATTTGTTAGAGCATACAGCCTTTTTAATGCTTAAACTGAAAGATTTAGGATATTATCTATACACGCTATATTTGTAATCATAATTAAAAAATCAGTCAGTCATACAAAAGCTAAGATATAACGACTAAAAAAAGTGTTGTTTACCCAATCTGGCCCGATTGACCCGTTACCTTACCCACACATCTTGTCACCGCTAATAAACGGCAAGAAAGATTTCATGTATGCACAAAAGGCCAATTTTATTGCATGTTTCCTTTTACGGATCACTTTTATTTATACTACAAGTTTTGACCCATTAGTAATGAGATATAACCCAAAGTCTCAAACTGACACAATTTCTCATTTCATGTTTATAACTAGAGGTTTGGTAACAACTATTAAATTCAATGTTGAAGAGACGAGCTACAACAGAAGAGTGAAAGACGTACCAGTCATAACATATTCAGGAGCAGCATAACCGTAGGTACCCATAACCCGAGTTGATACATGAGTCTCGTCCCCTTGTGGTCCAGCTTTTGCAAGCCCAAAATCAGATAGCTTAGCTGTGTAATCCTGTAGGTTCACGTTACTTGTTACCCATCTAATAAAACTGCTAAATGTGTTTGATGTAGAACAGAAGAGCTAAAGTGCAGGAAAAAAATGTATGATCAAGTGAACTAACCGAATCCAACAAAATGTTTGAGGTTTTGAAGTCCCTATAAATTACAGGGTGTTCAGCATTGTGTAGGAAGGCAAGACCTTTTGCAGCTCCATAAGCAATCATCATTCTCTTGGTCCATGGCAACGTTGTAGACGCTTCTGAAATCCTCAAGAAAGCGCATTAGGTTAGGTTAAAACGGAAATAAATGCATTTATAATAGACTAAATGGTACTCTATAGCTAATCTCACAAGATTCCAGCTATTTGCAAACTCAAGCATTCGATAATAGTAAATTATCAGAACATCATACACAAAAGGAAGCTTTGTAGATTTGAAGAAACATATTTGGTAACGAATGATATCTATCCATCTCACAGGAATTGCAAAAATATATTTAGAAAATTCTAATATACAAATAACGTGTTCGTCAATTGTCATAATAACAGCATATTACATGGTATCTATTTTGGTGCAGAGTTTTCTCCTATTCAATCTTCATAAAGGGGAATTTAGGTTTTTTTGACTAAAAAACGATTCAGCGAAACTAAGTTCAAAATCAAATGTTGCAAGTTTTTGAGAAGAGTGATGGTGTTTCCATAAAGCGAAAACATAAGTTTAAGCTGACGCTGGATCAGGCCACTACCGTGGACATAGTGAATGATGGAATAGGTAAAATAATGAAAGCATTAAATAAGATGAAACGTCTCAATAATGATGATAACACGTGCAAAAAATTGAAAATACTATATTGACTATAGCGTTCGAGGAAAAGAAATCAATGATGGTTAACATGCGTGGCGACAAAATGTTTAAATACCAAAATCGTAAGTTGGTGATGATTAGGTTACGTGGCAGAAAAATCAGTCTTAAAATACCATCTCTGAATTTATCTAAACAACAATAGTGTTCATTTTGCACGTAGTCACTAACAAGTTATTCCAATCATTGCCTATATAAATTTACTGACAGTTAGATAATCAGATGATTTAAATGTGCATTAACAAGAGAAAAAGGTCAAATTTAACTAAGCATAAGTCATGGATTTTAGAATAACGAGAATGAATGCGGCTCAAACCCTATGTCAACTATGATGCACTCGCACTCGCATTCGTGTTATTACTATTTTTATCACCGCACGAACACAGTACTTTCATATAATATTAGATACTATATATCATATAAACTTGCAAGAATGAAAGGTAGAACAAATAATAAATCAGCAATCAAAATAAAGGCATATAAAATGAACGAATAAACATACTTCTGAACAAGTGATTCTCTAGGCTTCCTCTGAACATGAACTCGTACACAAGCAACCGGTGATCATCCTCACAGCAATATCCGATCAACTTCACCAAATTTGGATGTCTCAGTTGACCCAGGAAATTCACTTCAGTCTGCCATAATCAATCCTACATATTAAATAACCGATACAATACAAAATGCATTCTAACAAATAAGGAAAATTAACGAAACCAACTAAACAATAACTCACAAGCCATTCTCTGTGGCCTTGAAGACCTTCCTTATTGAGAACCTTAACCGCAACGGGCAAAGACTTAAGACCAACCCTAACATTCTCATCAATATAGCCTTTGTAAACAGTCCCGAAACCACCTTCTCCAAGAATGTAATCAGATCTAAAGCTTTTAGTAATGGTCTCGAGCTCAAACAGCGTAAACGCAATCACATGAGTATAAAGCAACGAATTGATCCTTGAATCCTCAATACTAACTTTACGAGGTGTAGAAGGGTTGCTCACACCGGAACTAGACCGACTTAGCTTCCTCTCCAAACCCGAATTATTTCCAGATACAGCCTGTTGCTGCTGACCTGCACAGCGATTAAAATTCAACGCAAATTATTTCCAGATCACATATCATTACAAAAACAAATGCAGGTTCAATCATAAATATTGAAAACAACAATAACAGTACGTAAATTTACAAATCATACGTAACTTACTTATCACTTTTAATCACAAAATCACCATTACAAATCTGAATTACGAACAAAACATTTACAACTATTAAACCTAACATTTCAAAATTCGATTAAAAGTTAGTATCCATAAGTTTAAATCGGCAGGGAACCCTGACCCGTGCACCCCTTTTGTGCCGATTAACCCTTCCCCAAAGACCTAGCCACAGGCGGTACCTGTTCTAGTGAACCTCCCACAAAACGCTTGTGAGTGGGGAGTGATACCACTAGGGGGTGTTTGTTATAGCTTATTAGGTTATCTGTTTTCGGCTTATGTTTCGTGTAAGTCATTTTTTTGGCTTACTTTAGGACTTATTGGCTTCTATAATTTTATCATGTCATAAAAATCTCATATAAGCCCAAAAGTTTCAAAATAAGCCGAAAAAATTGAGCTTATGTAATATAAGGGGGTGTTTGTTTCGGATTATATAGCCGGTTTATGGCTTACTTAGTTTTGGGCTTATGTTTCATAAGCTCACTTTTTGTGGCTTATTTTAAAACTTTTCGGCTTATATAAGTTTATTACTCGTATGTCATAATGAACTTATATAAGCCGAAAATTTTCGAAATAAGCCATAAGCCGAAAAACACCTCCTAAGCCGAAAACAGATAATCTCATAAGCCAATTAACAAGCTTAAAGGGGTGTTTGTTTCGGTGTATATAGCCGGCTTATGGCTTATTTGGTTTTGGGCTTATATTTCATAAGCTCACTTTTTGTGGCTTATTTTGAAACTTTTCGGCTTATATACATTTATTATGTCATAATAAGCTTATATTATCAAAAAATATTGCAAAAAATAAGCCAAAAAAAGTGAGGTTATGAAACATAAGCCGAAAACCAAATAAGCCATAAGCGAGCTATATAAGTCGATACAAACACCCCCTATATAAACACCCCACTCCAATGGTAGGATTCTACATATAATTAATCTAGTTATGAATCAGCATTACAAACACAAATGCAAATAGTATAAAAAAAGCCGAAAAAATTGAGCTTACGAAATATAAGGGGGTGTTTGTTTCGGCTTATATAGCCGGCCTATGGCTTAACTGGTTTTGGGCTTATGTTTCATAAGCTCACTTTTTGTGGCTTATTTGGAAACTTTTCGGCTGATATAAGTTTATTATGTCATAATGAACTTATATAAGAGTTTCAAAATAAGACAGAAAAAGTGAGCTTATGAAACATAAGCCCAAAACCAAATAAGCCATAAGCCAGCTATATAAGCCGAAACAAAGCCACAAAACATGAGCTTATGAAACATAAGCCGAAAACCACATAAGCCCATAAGCCCTAGGCAATGCCCCAATTCAACATATAATCAATCTAGTTATGAATCATCAGCATTACAAACACAAATGCAAACAATTAAAAAAAAATCAATCAGAATATACAACAACACAAATGCTGATTAAAATTCCAATCAAAACAACCCAAAATCAAAAATGTATATTCATAACCTAGATCTAGAACTAAATAACACCCACAAAACCAAATTTATAAATTATAAATTTATACCTTGATTTTTATTACTAGCATTAGCATTAGTAGTAGCATTAGCATTAACAGCAGATTCTTCACGAGTACCACAGTTCCCCATTCTGTTATAACTAACTAACTAACTGTCAATCAGTTAGTTACAACATCAGAATCAGAATGAGAATGAATGAATGAATTATTATTGAATTAATAAACAGTATTTATAGTGAGTGAGTCCCGAAGAACGACACAGTCAGTCAGTCAGTAGTCACATTTTCTTTCATTCAACCAATATTCTTTCTTTCTTTTTTCAGTTTTTTAAGCTTAATACAGACATGATTATTTACAATTCAACGTATTAAATTTTATATTTGCGGGCGGATTCTTTGGTTTTATTCCTGATGTTTTAGATGTGTGAGAGATATGTTTTAATAATCATTATCGATAATAATGATTTTAGCGATTCTCGCGTTTTAATAATGAGTTGTAAATGATTTGAAAACTGTATTTAATCTAGTGGAAACGTTTGCATTTAATTTTGAATAATGAGATGTTTTGAATTTTAAAACCTTTATAGTAAATGTGTAGGTTCATTTTTTAAGACTTTCTTTTTATGAATGACTTAAATACATTATAATGTAGTTAAGATAAATATATCTAACTTGTCATGTTTTTTATGTAGCGTTAAATTTTTCTACTCGCATTAAAGTGCGTTTTTCATCAACTTAATGTATACATTAAAGTGACGAGAAAAGGCACATTAATGCATGAAGTTGCAAAAAAACTTTATTCGCTACAAATATAAAAATAAAAATGACAAATAAATACATTTTAAATAATTATCTCTTTAATCTATTCAGGGCGTTATCTAATTGTACATTAAAGGTATGTATAGCAAAATTAGTTGTTGTTGAAACTAGAGATGAAACTGTAGATAGAAAGATATTATAAAGAAATATTATTTTTATAAAATTACGTAAATTAAGATATGATTTTCGGATTTTAAAAAAAAAAAAAAAAAAAAAAAATTATAATCTTTAATAAATCTATTTGCAAAAAAAGTTTATGTTTCAAATAGTTTATCTTTTATAAATAGCTTTAAAAATATATTAATAAGTATAATCTCTCAATAATCTTATGCGCCAAATATATCCTAAATAGTAATTGTTTACTTTTTACATTTAAACTCTCTCAACTGACTTTATGTATCACAAATAATGTATAAATTTTCTTAAGGCAAAGGCTTATATTTAGCAAACGGAAGTGATTTGCACTCTCTCACAATTGATTGACACATTTAAATTATGAGTGTTTTAACATTTATACTTTTACAGGATAAAAATAAGTAAAAGTGATATAAGGGTATAAATATCAAAACATTCATAATTTGAGTATATCAATCAATTGTAAAAGTGTGCAAATCATTTCTTGCTAGAAATACTCCTTTTTTTCTTTATCTTGTTACACGGCTTTTTATACTAAAAGGAGAGAAAAATGTGACTTTTGTTGACTAGATCATGTTTTTGCTGATGCTTTTTGGTGGGTTTATGACATATCTTTTTGAGATTTGGTGGCGTGAGATAATGTGTAACATGTTTAAAAAGATAATGTGTAACAATTTTACCTTTTAAGGTTAGTGACTTTGCATGACCTTTTTATTTTTTATTTTAATTATAATTATTTGTGTCAAGGCTTGGTTTCTCTCATATGTTGAACAGGTTTAGGGTTTAAACCTTACCAGATTTGTAGTTTGAGATGATCAGAGAAATAGTTTGAAACGGTCATGAAGATGCTATAGTTAAAACATATACTAGAGAGCTAAAAAGGTCGCTCTTCCTACATAACCTAAATAATGAAAACCTCATCCGTTTACCCTTTTTCTGATTTAATTTGTCATTATACGTTGATAAGTAGCAATGTATGTACTAATTAGTGTAATTATGATGTTGATTACTTTACATATTTGTTCCATTGAAATGCAATATGTAGATAGTGACGTTTGAACTGACCTGAATACTAGTTTATACTGCAAACGTGTTAATATACGCAAACTATGTTAATATACGCAAACTAGTTTGTAAGTGCAAGTGTGGGGGACGTTGATACTAGAAAGTGACGTATGAACTGACTTAACGACTCGTTTTATAAAGTGAATGTGTTAATATCGCAAACTATTCTACAAGTGTAGTGGACGTTGATAATTAGTAATGTTCGGAGTGATTAATTTAACTAGCAAGGTTGATCAATTTACATATTTATTCTAATGTCAGGTGTTGAAGCGTCGTTTGAACTTACTCAACAGCTCGTTTATACTGCACATGCGTCAATATACACAAACAATTATATAAAGCTATAAAGCGTAGGCGGAGTCACAAAGATATTCAAATTTAGTGAATGGATTTTAATCCATATATTACTAGCTAATACCGTAATAAATGGCTATAAGTTCATAAAATTATACTCATGCCGCCTTAAAATAATTGTCAATAGTAAAAAAAAATAAAAATAAAATAAAATAACACACAGTTAAAAAAATACAATCTAAATTGTTTACTTTTTTTTGAATTATAGTTTAACTTTAACTAATTAATAATTGCTTATTTTAAAACTAGTAATAATAAGAGATTTTTAAAAGTTAGCAAATGCATAACTTTTGAAATAAAACTAAACCAATATGAGAGCTCCATATGAAAATGAAGTATTTTTTATTGGCCAATGAAAGTCGAAATTGAATTGATATTGGTTAACATAGGCTACAATTCGGTTTTGAGTAAAAAGGCTAAAAAAAATATATGTGTCGATTTTGTTTAAAAAATCTTTAAAAATGGGGTAATAAAAAAATGTTAGTTATTAGAGTTTAAAATAAAATAATATGTATAAAAACACATGTGTTGATATAAACTATAAGAAATAGGCGATAATCAATATAATTTTAGTTATTAAAATTTAAATAAATTATATACATTTTTTTAATAAACCTATAAATTTATCAAATACCCCATAAAATTTATATTTTGTTATATAAAAAACAACATATATGTCATTGTTATTTATAATATTATTATCATCATAAATTAATATATATATATATATATATATATATATATATATATAATATATATATATATATATATATATATATTCAATAACATGTGCATTGAATTATACATATCGAAAGTTTGATGATAAGTAAACAAATACATGAGATTGAACATAGGAACAACTCATGGTATTCATCTTCATGAGATTAAGTAATGATATTCGAAAAGTATTTTTACTATATGCGTTCAATAACAACTCATGTTATTCTTTTTAAGTTTGACCCGCATATACATGGACTTAAAAATTAAATAGGCATAAAATTATTATTAATAAGAATATAATTATCAATGAAGGCACGGGTTACTTAGGCACAATTCTATAACCCTTTCGCTTATAAGTATTTAGTGTTTTCATGCGTGTTTCATGCATGTTCGGATCTCTATATATGGAGGTTACTCTTGAGCTATTCAATGGAATTATGAGTATTAATCGGCCCATTAATAGCCTCATAATTATCCCTATTATAGCCGTTAGTGGTTACATGACCAATTAAGCGTGGTCATAAAGAAGTTATAGCGCCATTTAGCAAGTACTTTCCATAAGCAATACTTTACACTAGCGGTACTTTCACTTGCGGTGGAAGTACGACCTATCGATGGAAACAACGCTTATCAAGACTTTCATAGCACTATCGGTGGATACACCACCGGTGGAAACGCGCTATCGATGGAAACTTCGCTGTCGATGGAAACCACAAGCGGTACTTTCCACAAGCGATACTTTCACCAAGCGGTACTTTCACCGGTACTACCAATACAAACCACTACAAGAGTCGTGGTGTTCATGGACCTTATGGGTGTACACTCCATACCTCTAACCCATTACAAGGTGTGAACTAATCCCACAAGTGCACTAAATTCTCCAACAATCCTCCCTAAATTTAGTTCACTTCCTTTGCATGAAAAAAAACATCAATCAAAACATGTGCATAAGCGAAAATGTCACGAGATTGAATTTCCATCTTAGTAAATTACACGTTCAAATATTCGAGAATCGGGGTGTTCTAAGAATTGAACCTTCAACCCGTTTGAATACACGAAGATAAAATACACAAGTTTTCAAACACTTAAAAGCTCGACACTATACAAGCCATGTGTCCATATCCAAATTCATAAATGTTGTAAAGCTAAAAGTCCAAAGCTTCACAGCGGCAAAACTTCAACATTTACATAGGTGGTTCCTCTTTATTCATGCTCGCCAAGCACTTTTTCAAAGAAAAATTAACCATTAAGAAGTATAGACTTCATCCTCCTTTCGGCGAGTTCGAGCACAACCTTGGGATGTAAATAAAACATGTGCTCCAGTCCACTGAATGTTCGACTTTCCACATTGAACTCGGCTCTAAGTTTCCTCGGGAGGAGTTGGGTGTCCTAGCATTCGGTGACTAAGTTGGACTTAAACCCATCCCTTTAGCAGACTTTATAACCAAGTCTCTAGCGGCACCTTCATCAAGTGATCACTAAGTTACATTGAGATCTTACAAACTCTATAGATACCACCCCATTCATGATAAGCTCACGAATCATGCTATGTCGACACCTAAGTGTCTAGACTTACCATTATACATCCGGCTATAAGCCTTAGCCAATGTAGCCGCACTATCTGCCGGATAGAAATAGGTGCTATAGGTTTAGGCCACAATGGAATCTCAAGAAGCAAGTTTTCAACCATTCGACTTCTTTACCGCACTGCTAGAGCCACAAATTCATATTCCATTGTTGAGCTGGTGATGCAAGTTTGTTTCTTGGATGCCCAAGAAATTGCACCTCCACCAAGTAGGAATACCCGACCACGGTAGGCGAATTGTCTTGATGTTCTTGATCCAACTTGCATCGGTGTAACCTTCCAACAACGATGGGTAACGATATATGAGACTATAATCCATAGTTCTCTTCAAATACTTCAATACCCTCTGAGCGCTTGCCGTTGATGAGCACTAGGATTGCTAGTATACCTGCTCAATTTTCCCACCGCAAAACCAATATCGGGCCTTGTACAAGTCATGGCATACATCAGCGACCAATTACCCTAGAATACTCAAGTTGAGATACAACCTTGCCATGATTAGGCATCGACTTCTCACAGTATCCATAGGTGTACTCCTTTGAGTACAATCAAAGTAATTGAATTTCCTCGATTGCTTTCTCAATATAATGAGACCGAGAGATAGAAATTCTATTACTTTCATGTTTAATCTTTATACCAAGGATAACATCGCCTCCCCATGTCTTTCATGGAGAACCTTGATGACAAAATTCCTTTGTCGGTCAACCGATTTTGGTCGGTGCCAAAGATCAACATGTCATCAACATATAGACAAATGATGACTCCTTTACCAGATTCATCAAATTTCCTATATACACATTTGTCGACTTGGTTAAGAACATAACCACTAGACAAAACCACTTCATCAAACTTTTGATGCCATTGTTAGGTGCTGCTTAAGTCCATAAAGAGACTTAATCGGTTACACACCTTGTTTTCATTGCCGGGCATGATGAAGCCACGAGGTTGGTTCATATAAACCTCCTCTTCCAATTCACCATTCAAGAAAGTTGTTTTCACATCCATCGATGAATAACCGATTGTGAATAGATGCCATAGCAATCGGCGGTCTTATGGTGCGATCGAGCCACGGGGCATAAGTATCAAAATAGTCTATTCGACTTTTGTTTAAAGCCACGAATAACTAGTCTAGCCTTGAACTTTTCAATAGTTTCATCTACCTTCATTTTCCTTTTGAAAATCCATTTGCAACCCGGAGGTTTGCAACACGGTGGTAGATCAACCAACACCCAAGTGTTGTTGCCCATGATGGAATCCATCTCATCATTAATTGCTTCTTTCCGTAAAGCAATATCACGGGACTTCATTGCTTCTTCAAATGTTTTGGGTCATCCTCAACAATGAAGCAATAGGAGTATTGGTGCGAGAACTCATCCTCGGTTCCTTCAACTAAGTATAGTTGAAAATCGGTCCAAATGACTTTGGAGTCGACCCTTTTGCTCTTCCACGAGCACGAGGTTGAGTTGTTGAACCACAACCTCATCGGGGACCACCGATGGTTCATCATCAAGGACCCTCGATACACCGGTGTCATGAGTTCCATTAGGAATCCTCATACTTGGTCTAGGGATGATGAGAATCTATTCTCATCAAAGTCGACATCCATGATTCAATTATTGAGTTAAGCGAAACATGTTCATTAGGTTCAATAACATAGAACCTAAAAGCCTTGGAATGCTCAAGATATCCAACAAAGATGCGATCAATGCCTCTTTCACCCAAAGTCTTTGCTTTGGATCAAGGAGTCTTACAACACCCTACAACCCCAAACCTTGAGATAGTTCAGGTTGGGTTTCCTTTAGTCGAGTTCATAAGGGGTAACCTTGTTCCTTTGTTGGGAACCCTATTTAATAAATAGCAAGTCTGTTAACATAGCTTCACCCGAACCCTTGACTCGATCCTGAATAGGACAACATGGAATTAACCATCTCTTCGGCACCTGTTTTCCTTTCGAAATACCATTTCTTTGAGGAGTATAAGGGCGATCGTTTCATGGATTATTCAATAGATGAAAATCTTGAGTATCCATGTACTCACCTCCCTATCGATCCTTAATGATTTGATCAAAGACCCAGTTGTAATTCAACTTGAGTTTTAAACACTTTGAATTTATCTAATGCTTCATCCTTGGTATGTAACAAATAGACATAACAAAATCTAGAAGCATCATCAATAAATGTCACAAAGTACTTCTTATTCCCCAAAGAAGGAGTGGCATGCAAATCACACAGTCATTTGTGAATAAGCTCAAGATCTTAGTCTCACGACTAACACCCTAAAAGGGTTTCTTGGTTATCTTGGTCAACATGCAAGTTTTACACTTTTCGGTGTCCATGTCAAAAGGAGGATTAAACCATCCCTAGACATATCTTGCATCGTTTTATAGTGAACATGACCAAGTCTAGCATGCCAAAGGTTAGAATCACTACGATCATATGTGGTCACAAAAGTCGAAATAACATCATGGGTGGTAATATTAGGCTGAACATTTGATTACATAAATAACCAAAACCAATAAAACACCACATTTAGAAAGAACAAATTTATCGATTCAATAACTTGTTTATATCCATGATTATTCAAACACTACTTGAAACCAAGTTTTTCCTTATATCGAACATGAATAACATTAAACAAAGTCACAATCTTTCGAACTAAACCTAAGATCTACACAACCACGACCATGCACCAAGGTCGTTGACTCATTTCCCATGTGAAGAATAGAACCATCATTCGGTGACTCATAAGTCTTGAACCGACTTCTATCTTTGCACATGAACTGTTGCACCGAGTCAACCCACCACGCAACATCATCATCCCGCACATAAAAGATTCGAGATACATATGTAACATAATAAACCAAAAGACTTATTAAACATATTTCGACCTTTTGGTGAGTTGGTGAACCACCACTCCACGAACCATTAGTGCGATCCATTGGCTTTACCACCAATTTTAACACCCTTGCGGTCCCTTTTAATGTGACCGGTCTTGCCACATTTCCAACAAGTAGGTGTTGCCTTCTTTTTAGGATCGCCTTGTGTTATCATGAAATTTGCGTTTGCCTTTGTTGTCATTGTACACGGTGGAGTTGTTATGCTCCACCATATTGACAACAGATGGTCCGGCAACATTGCCACTCTTTGGCTTGTCATTATCCCGCACTTTGAGAGATTCCTCAATATGCGATGATGATACCAACTCAACAAGAGTTAACTCCTCCTTCATATGTTTCAAGGTATGCTTGAAATCTTTCCATGAAGGAGGAGTTTATCAATGACACAAGAGACTTTGATAGCCTCATCCATGTTCATTTGGTGTTGTGTAAACCTTCCAGTATTCAAAAGTTCATTGTATTGTTTCATAAGCGGTCTTGAATCGGTCATTTTGTAATTTGTGAAATTACTAACAAGGAACTTTTACTTGATGCATCCTCGACCATATATTTGGCATCCAAGGAATCCACAGTTCTTTGGAAGATTCAAAGTTCGATAAATATCAAACAAAGAATCGAGACATACCATTCGAATAAGACCTCTGCATATGTAGTCATCATTCTCCCATTTGCTCCTCCTTCGATCCGCTCTGGTAGCATCATCCCCATCATCGAGGAATTGGTGTGGTCGGCACATACACCACACTCATGCTTGATGACAAAGAAGTGCATCTTCTTACGCCACCTCCTAAAGTCTACCCCTTCAAACTTGTCGGACAGCAAAGTTTGAAGCCATGTGTTTCATTGCGTTAGTTGCCATTGATTATTACAAAATAGTTTACTTTGATTGTTGGGGTTAGCTCCGGAGCAGGTTAAGACAATCAATGACGGTAGCAATACCACTAGGTGGTTACGGATATCACTTGGAATCGTGTGATCACTTTCCAAGGTAAACTATTCGACCCTAATGCTTGGGTATCACGAATATCTACTTGGGATAAGACCAAATGCGGTTAGAGAATTAGGCACAATTCTATAACCCTTTCGCTTATAAGTATTTAGTGTTTTACATGCGTGTTTCATGCATGTTCGGATCTCCTATATATAGGAGGTTACTTGAGCTATTCCAATGGAATTATGAGTATTAATCGGCCCATTAATAGCCTCATAATTATCCCCATTATAGTTGTTAGTGGTTACATGACCAATTAAGCGTGGTCATAAAGAAGTTGTAATCGCCATTTAGCGGTACTTTCCATAAGCGACTTTACACTAGCAATACTTTCACTTGCGGTGGAAATACTGACCTATCGATGGAAACATCGCTTATCGATACTTTCATAGCACTATCGGTGGATACACCACGATTGGAAACACCGCCTATCGGTGGAAACATCGCTATCGGTGGAAACCACAAGCGGTACTTTCCACAAGCAAGACTTTCACCAGCGGTACTTTCACCAAGCGGTACTTTCACCGGTACTACCAATACAAACCACTACAAGAGTCAGGGTGTTCATGGACCTTATGGGTGTACACTCCGTACCTCCTAACCCATTACAAGGTGTGAACTAATCCCACAAGTGCACTAAATTTTCCAACACGGGTTACTTTGAGATGAAAATGAATACACGAGATTGTTCATATAGGAATGACACATGTAATTTCTTTTTAAAGTTTAATTAATGATATTTAGTGTCTATACAAATATTTGCGTACTCGTACCGTGCAATGTGTTTGTAGATCCGCAAGATCTATAACCGTACAATAGGATACGATGCGTGTGTATACTTTATAAGAAGTTATATGTTATGATGGAATGTGGGATATGATTGGGATGTTATTTAGGACGTTGCAAGGTTCGGATGCTAACATCACGACTATTGTGACCTTCGGGTGTTACGAGTACAAATTTCGATGTTGTTGAAAGTAATGTACCGGACGTTGTGGTCTTCGAGGTAAGCCTCACCACGAGGACCCACCTATGACCAAGCTCCGATGTAAGAATAAGTACCATGTTGGAGAAAATAAGAGGATACAAGCTAGAGAGTGTAGTGAAAACTCACATTCAATGCTTACCAAGTGAAGTGGGTGAATGGTATCTATAACACTCTTTGGCGCACCCTTTTACCTGGAAATTGCGGCTCAAGCTTGCTATACGGGTAATGCGCTAGCCCCGTCGGTTCATTCATAATCATGGGACTGAACTAGATGTTATGGTGTTGTTTTTCTTGTTTGTGGTGCTTGCTCTTCCGATGCACCGGCTAGCAAGTTGTTCCTTCCAAGATGCTAATTCCTCCGAAACTAATCGGGTTCTACCCAAAATCAATATCTCTGGAGGACTGTTCCGGCATCTGGAAGCTAATTATTGCAAATGGATCGGGTTCGGGGCCAAACCATCGATACATCGCCATCTGGAAAATCATTTGTTTCAAAGGTCATTATGTGCTATTAAACATGCATAATGTCTACAACATGATATCAATAGTTAAATTTCAAACTTAATAACATGTAAGTTAAACAAAATCAAATTCTTTTTGGAAAAAAATATATACAAAATAATGAGCGGTAATAATTAAACATTTATGTAAAAACTCATTATTATTATTATTATTATTATTATTATTATTATTATTATTATTATTATTATTATTATTATTATTATTATTATTATTATAATCAACACTTTTATAAAAACTCATAGGATTTACAAAAATTAGTGGGAAGCAGAAACTAACTGGGCCCCCACACCTCTAGCAATAGCAAAACCAATCTGTGGAAAACTAGAATGGGGGGTTGAATAGTTTTACCAATTAAAACTTCCTTTTAAACTATTTAGATCGACTTATGTCAATCTATTTGGTTGTGTTTATTGGATGTTGATAAACAAGCATATAAAGATATGTAATGAAAAGATAAGAGTAAGAAGCACAAAACCATAAGCGAGCATTTATAGTGGTTCGGCTACAAGGACACCTTCCTTGCCCTACTCCACTCCCGAGTCACCTACTCGAGAGTTTGTAATCACTACACCAATCTCCTTATGGCGGAGAAGCCTTCTGGCGTCGCTTAACCTTTTCGGTACAAAGCTAAATACCGAGTTCTTTCACACCAAGGCGAACCACACCTAACACAACGTCGCCTACCCTTTATACGGTGCTAGGCTAACCACCGAGTTCTTTCACACCTTAGGAGAACTAATCCTTCACAACGTTGCCTACCCTTTATTAGGTACTAGGCTAAGTACCTAGTTCCATTGCAATGGAGGAACTACTACCACACTACACCAACGACTAATCCCAAAGTAGATCTACTCCTTTACAACATCATCAAGGACATCAATATCCTTGGATCTAATGCTAGTCTATCTAGTACATCGAAACACACCATATCGAATGTACATCTAAAGCATCTTTCACTAATGCCTTTGACTAGATCTACAAGACACCTTTCGCTAATGTCTTGTGTCTTCACTTTCAAGCACCTTTCACTAATGCTTCTTGTCTTGACTTCTAGCACCTACCACAAGTGCTTATCCTATGGGCGATAGATACCCTTCACTAATATCTTCGTCTTGACACTTGAGACATCTTTCACTAATGTCTTTAACACTACGCTTCTTTGAAGAAAGAAAGGGATCATCAACAAGAGGAATTCAATAGCCTTGATGATGAGGAAGCTTGGCAACTCATGGACTTGAGCTTGCTCGACTTCAAAGGTGGTGATCTTGCCTTTAAGAGGAACCTAAAAGATCACACAAAAACAAAACTACAAACATAGATCTCTTGGATCTAAGTTTAGTGAGATTTAACTCAGGGGAGAAAGTATGTTAGAAAGGGGTGAGGAATAATGAAGAAATGGCTCACTATTTATAGAGAAAAATCCTCTTGTTTCCCGGATCCCACGGATCCCTTCCACAAGGATCCGGCTAGCACAAAGCCGAGGATCCGTGGAGCGCTCCTCTTTGCCCATGGGTATTTTTGGTTATGGGTCATGGGTTGATCCATGGTTTTCTTTCTAGATACAATGTACTTAGTTAAGTGGTATATATAAAACCATGGGTTATGGGTCAAAACCATTTGCTAGTATTTACCCTTTTAGTATATACTTGTATTTACCCAATTTAGCATACACTTAGTTTTACCCATTTTAGTATACTTAGTTTAAGTATATGTTTAACCCAATATGTAAACACTAGTTGTTGTACATATGTATCTAAAACATAAAATCACTTATACTAGTTTTAGTGTTTTATGTGAAAGCGTAAGTGTGTTAGAAAACTATTAGTTCAAACCATTTACGTATTTTATTTGTTTCTTAAAATGATCTTACTTTTGTTATCGACAAAACATTAGAAGATCGTAAAATATAAATAAGCGTTTTACGGCTTATTTGTATTAACAATCTCCCCTTTTGTTGATGACAAAACATAAGATTATTTTAAAGAAAAGCTAAAATTAAGTAAAGTTTGAATTTGTAGTTTTACTTTCTTCTCCCCTTTTGTCGAAACAAAAGTGTTTGAAAAAGCAACACATCATTTTTAAGAAAAGCATGTGAAAGGAAAGAAAAAAAAAAAATATAGAGCAAGTAGCGGAAAGGATCTCGTCGTTACTCCCCTCGACGAGTCCATCCCTAAGTAAGGCGTCAAGAAACTAATTCTAATCTAGTTCATTTGCAACTAACTTATGCAAAAGATTACGTCTATGTGTGGGTGTGCTCCCCTAGATGATTGCAATATTTGCAATGGGAAGTTATGAAATTTAAATCAAAGGTTGCAAGTAATTTTGCAGCGTATTGTTTTGACACCAAGCTCCCCTAGCTTTAGGATGTCAAATTCTTTATGTGTTAATTGAATAAGCGCAAAGCAAGGGTTAGAAAACAAGTATAATTCACAATTTCACTGCAAATGTGATTTAAGTTAGAAAGAAAAAAAACTTTCGACTTCACGGATCCACGGTTCCCTCTAGTAGGGATCCGTCTGAAACTATCTTGAGGATCCGTCTGGTGATGACTAAAATCGGCAAAGGTGATATAACAAGTAATGTTATCACATAAATGAGATATGAATACATATTCTCAGAAAAGTAACAAGTAGCATGTAATTCCATTTAATAAAACAAGATTATGATATACATGACTCTAAAAATAAGAAAATAGACAATACATGATTAGGAATTTCTAGACTATCCAACGCTTGATGCTAGGACACCACTAAAATCTTCTAGCTCAAGTTTTGTTTAGGTTTGATCTCGTCGAAACGTTCGAGGAGATGATAGAACATGAAACGTTGGTCTTCTCGTACTTTATGTATCAAACTTTCAACATGTTGACAATGATAGCAATCTTTGTCATGGCTAGGTAGTGTTGGTGGAGGAAATAAAATGGCTTGATGCGAAGGATCAAGTGAAAGCGGCTTGCGGAGCTTCAAACGATGGAAGGATTGGTGGAGGTGCATTTGAGAATGCCTCAACCAAGAATGATGGTGGTGGTAAGGAAGTGTCAACTTCCATATGGTCGGGTGGTTGACTTTGATGATTTCTCATAATCCAAATAGGATTATATGATGGAGCGGCGAAAAGGAAGCGGAGCAAGTGTTGACTCAACACCTTGATTTTGAATCATTATTCCTCTAATGAGGAGAATGTTGTCGTGAGCGGGTGAGGCAGCCTAGGTGGCAAGTCCTCTAAATTGTAGAGGTGTGGTGATGATTGTGGGGATGTAAATGAGATAGCTCTAGGAACCAATGGTGATGGTTTAGTGGAGATGATATTGTTTGGCCTATGAGGTATGGTGGTGTTTGGCATTGGTAGTTTTGTGGGTACTATCCTTTTAGGAATTGGTTTGATTGGAAGAGGGAGGATCCTATTATTTGTTGGCTTGACCGGAGATGATTCGGTTGAAGAGATTTCGTGTATAACACGGGCCCTTTTCGTGGGTGGTTCTTTGGTGGATAAGTTACTACTTGGGGTTTTTCTCATGATGAAATGGTTACAAGAGCTGAAAGTTAGAGTGAGAGTGATGACAATGGAGCTCCTAACCATGTGGTTTATAAACTAAGAGATTTGGCAAGTGCATTTAAGCTTTAAGCCACTAGGATTCATTGGGGTGTGATGATTGACATGTACAAGAGTCAACTTCAGAGGTTGGACTGATCTAGGAACTCATTTAAGATGAGATGGAGTGTTTGAGTTAGGAAGATGAGTTGAAATGATTGTTTTAGCTATGTTTGACCTATACTGTCATCCGGATCCCACGGTTCCTTTCTCGGAGGGATCCGTCTAGGCTAATCCTAGGGATCGGCTATCGGTAGCTATGAAGGAGTGGAAATGATGTTTCCAAATTCTAAAACCTATAACATCTTGAGTGTTTCGGTCTTCTAAGTGTCTTAAATGAAGGAGTGCTTAAGTACTTGAAGGTGGTGAGTGATGTAGCTAATGATTGTCTTTTGTGGAAGGATTTGGAATTTTCATGAGCACCAATGAATGAGTAAGGATGACACTAAATAGGAGAATGTCAATTGAAGCTAATAGGATCCTAGAGATGAGGTTGTGACTTAGGATTGTATTATGGAAAATATCCTAATGGTTTTGAGATGGGAAAACTAGGATTTGATTAACTTTGATCAATTTTGAGGTGAGATTGATTTATGATCAATTTTGTTATAAAAGATTTTTAACCTAGATGTGAGGGGTAAAAGAAATGAAGTGTGCGTTTTGAGAGCGGAAGAGTGATGGATTAAAACAAATTGATTGTTCTATGAATGTCTTAGAGTGTGTTCTATGTGAGTTGGAATGAGTAGGAAAAATCAACCTATCTTGATAAAGTCTTAATCTACCTTAAGACACTATGCTTAGCTTAGTGTGAGGTGTTCTAAGGATGTGTTTGACATACAATGCTTGCAATTGTATTTTACATTTCTGCCGGATCCACGGTTCCCCGGATGTAGGGATTCGTTTAGTACAACATTTGGGATCCGTCTATCTCGCTAGGCAGAACCTTTACCAAAGGTATGCAATGATCTTGATAGATGCATTATATTCCAAGTTTTGTTTAAAGGGTTCTAAAACTAGGATATCAAATGTAAGATGTTTTATTTCATGAAAGAGATAGGATTACATTGATAACTAATGAGTAGAGTAGAATTGATCCTATTTGACTATTCTAGGTTCCTTGAGTGTCTTCGCTAGGAGGATCATTATGTGTTCGATGGGTATTGGTGGAATCAAGAATGAAGAAAGTCTTCATTAGAGATATGTTTAGCGGTTCCATCATCTTGTTCTGAAATCGTACAACGGACTTTGAAATTGAGGATGGAAGTGCATAACATTGTGATAGGCGTGTCAAGAACATTCCATAAGGGATGAGTTTATCCTTGGAGCCTTGAAGGTTTGCAATTCGCCTTGCGAAGAAGTAGGCGAGATTGTATGGTTGTTGTGTTAGCAAGCGATTACAACATGTGAGCACAACAAGCGGGAAGAATATCTCGATTTCCCTAAGACTCCAAACATTTTCACGTAGAATGAGAGCAAGAGGCTTGTACTCTTCTTGGATATCCGTGTATGGATAATGTTTGGATTGGAGTAATATGGTCGAGGTTTGCATATCATGCGCGTTAAATCTTCAGGAGAGGGTATGTGTGAACAATATGGACTATTTTCTTCATGAAAGTTGAAGAGAATCAAGAGACCAATCTTGGTGAAGGCACATTGTCCATGGTTTGGAATTCGGAGGATGTGAGCAAGATGCCCAAGGCTTAAAGTGAATTTTTGGTTTTGATATAAAACCAAAGAGATGAGAAGCGATCCTCGTTACGAGCGAGTTCCACTTGACGGAAGAATTCCATTATGAACCTTGGACATATCTTCTCGTTGATTTCAAGAAGACATTCTAGTCCTATGGCTCGGAAGGAGGTATTGATACCTTCTTGAATTGTAGAGAGGTGTCTGTCGTCCTTCATGGAAGTAGCGGTTTCGAGATAATTGAACCCCGGACATGATTGCGGTGTGTTTGGTTCAAGGGAGATGTTCGGGGTGTAGGCGCTAGTGGTGAAAAATCAAACTCGTATTCATGCGTCATAGTTGAACCTATAGAGGTGAAGGGTTAATAGGAGGTGATGTTTATGATCAACCTATAAAAATCTAACGTTTTACTAGATTTTATTAACAATGGTATTTAACACTTTCTAGTGGATTATTACTTTAAGAAAGATAGTGGTTTTAATCTTGCAAGAAAACTATTTTTTCGATGGGGCGGATCCACGGTTCCTTTACAAAGGGATCCGGCTAGTATATCTTCCGGGATCGTGGATCTAGTAGTAATGAAAGACTTGATAAAAACATAGGTTTCGGTTTTATACCACGAAATATGTTTTATCCTACATTTTCTTTTAGCATGCATCGTGACTTCTAATGTATCACGAAGGAATATAACACATATAAAACAAAAGAAATGATAAACACATTATGATAAGAATAATATAGATAAACTAGATTATTAATAATATTGCATTTCAATACTTAGGATGATACAAAGGATTGGGTATATTACCCCAATATAGATCAACAACACAAAGTAAATGTCTCCGTATGTGAACTTCATCATAGGGAACACAAGTGCGATGAGTGTTAGGGCGATGAGCACGAGTGCGATGTAAACCATGTTGATGACGGATCTTCTTGGTTTCGGATGAAATGAGGAGGAAGATGAAGTTTTTAAATGAGAGGGAATTTTTGAAATTGGAAAATTTGAAAAAGTGAAGGTTTGATTAGAAGGGTCGACGGTGGGAGTATAAATAGAATTTTTGAAATCGTGTTTTGTTTTATTATTGGATTTAAGAAGAAATAAAGCGTAAGTTATATATACGAGAAATATAACACGTATGTGAGAAAAAGGCTTCTAATGAAGCTACATGTAAATCATGTAAACACAAAATCTACTCAAATAAATTCCTAACAAATAACACTTATTTACTAAACTAATATCATTTAGATATAAGTGGAAAGTCATACCTCGAGTGCACTTAGGAATGTCTTTACAAATGACAAATGTCACTTAGACAATTCCAGCTCGCTGCGTTTAAGATACCTTCTTAAGGAAGGTATTCTTGTTACCAGCGTCTCCTAAAGCTTGGTGGGTATGAACTTTGACTAATCAATATCACAAAGAAGATTAGTGCAATTAAATGAAAAGATATATAAAAATGTTGTTATCAACTCAACATCCAAACATATAGTTTTTGAAAAACATGGTGTTTGTTTTTATGAAAAACCTTCTTTGTAGTTTTCAATTAACAACGGATCGTATCAAGTTTTTAAAGTACAATATACTTCAAGAAACTTGGTAACGAAGCTCTGATGCCAATTGTGGAAAACTAGAAGGGGGGTTGAATAGTTTTACCAATTAGACCTTCCTTTTAAACTATTTAGATCGACTTATGTCAATCTATTTGGTTGTGTTTGTTGGATGTTGATAAACAAGCATATAAAGATATGTAATGAAAAGATAAGAGTAAGAAGCACGAAATCATAACGCGAGTATTTATAGTCGTTCGGCTACAAGGACACCTTCCTTGCCCTACTCCACTCCCCGAGTCACCTACTCGAGAGTTTGTAATCACTACACCAATCTCCTTATGGCGGAGAAGTCTTCTGGCGTCGCAACCTTTTTCGGTACAAAGCTAAATACCGAGTTCTTTCACACCAAGGCGAACCACACCTAACACAACGTCGCCTACCCTTTATCGGTGCTAGGCTAACCACCGAGTTCTTTCACACCTTAGGAGAACTAATCCTTCACAGCGTTGCCTACCCTTTATTAGGTACTAGACTAAGTACCTAGTTCCATTGCAATGGAGGAACTACTACCACACTACACCAACGACTAATCCCAAAGGAGATCTACTCCTTTACAACATCATCAAGGACATCAATATCCTTGGATCTAATGCTAGTCTATCTAGTACATGAAACACACCATATCGAATGTACATCTAAAGCATCTTTCACTAATGCCTTTGACTAGATCTACAAGACACCTTTTGCTAATGTCTTGTGTCTTCACTTTCAAGCACCTTTCACTAATGCTTCTTGTCTTGAATTCTAAGCACCTACCACAAGTGCTTATCCTATGAGCGATAGATACCCTTCACTAATATCTTCGTCTTGACACTTGAGACATCTTTCACTAATGTCTTTAACACTACGCTTCTTTGAAGAAGAAAGGGATCATCAACAAGAGGACTTCAATAGCCTTGATGATGAGGAAGCTTGAAACTCATGGACTTGAGCTTGCTCGACTTCAAAGGTGGTGATCTTGCCTTTAAGAGGAACCTAAAAGATCACACAAAACAAAACTACAAACATAGATCTCTTGGATCTAAGGTTAGTGATTTAACTCGGGGAGAAAGTATGTTAGAAAGGGTGAGGAATAATGAAGAAATGGCTCACTATTTATAGAGAAAAATCCTCTGTTTCCCGGATCCCATGGATCCCTTCCACTGGGATCCGGCTAGCACAAAGCCGGAGATCCGTGGGCAGCTCCTCTTTGCCCATGGGTATTTTCTGTTATGGGTCATGGGTCATGGGTTGATCCATGGTTTTCTTTCTAGATACAATGTACTTAGTTAAGTGGTATATATAAAACCATGGGTTATGGGTCAAAACCATTTGCTAGTATTTATGTAAAACCCTAAAATCTATAATCGCGTAAAATGACAATTTTGCCCTCGAACTAAAAATTTCACCAACTCGGAAAGTACGTTAACACCATTTAACAAGTTATATGATTAATAATACTTTCACATTATATGAATAATAAACTTATGTTATACATTACAAGAACTTAAATAATAAAAGTCTAGGTAACTCATAAACCTTATAACTTGTACATAATTAACTTGGACTTGGAACAAGACTAGATACATAATATTTTGATAAGAATGGAAAGTTGAGATTTGGTCTTCAAGGCCTATATGGCGGCCCCTTTTGCTCTCCCTTGATTCACCATATCAAATTTGTCAATCACATTTATCTCCTCATTCATTTCAAAATAACAACCAAGAAAACCTAGTTCCTTTTCCTCTCTATAGTGGCGGCATATACATAATTTTCACCATACAATCCGAAATTCTTCAAGCCAAGGTGTTCCTAGGAGACTCTTGATCGTGAGTAATCGTTTGGTGGGCGTAGCATTGGTGTTTGGTTCGTTTTGGAGGCTTGGTCGTGGGTAACCTAAGGTGTACGTGGGTATTGTTTTGGCCAAAGGGAGATATTGGTTGGTCTTGTGGTTTGATTCTTGTCTTTTGTCTCGTGTACGCATCAAGGGTAACGTATCGTCATCTTGAATCTTTTTCCTCCTTGTTTCTTAATTCAACTCGTGGCACATAGGTTTTCTAGGGCTTGTATTTGATTTAATAGATCACATAAAATCATGGATATATAACACATGAAATAATAACATAAAAATACCTAAAACCTTGGTAAATGATCTATGTAATTCGCATGATATGGGGCTGAATAAAGGGATACGAAACTGATTTCAAATCTTTCATATGTGTCGAATTTCATGTATTTGTTTAAGGGTTAATGAGCTTGTAAATCTCATATTACGTATACGTTAAATGGAATTGGTTAATGAATGATTACGAAGGTGTTTTGGGATTTATTAAGGGGCGTACAAATATGGTCTTGGGCAAAGGGTCTCGAATTGATTATGAAATCATATTAGAAGTCTTATAATCTTGTAATAATCGAGTTAGAATGGTTAAAAGCAGTTCGTGATCATAACTTAAAAACTATGGTTTGTAATTAATAGATTTGATATAGTTAAAGGGTTGTTTGGTAAAATGGTGAAACTTGATGGATTAATATGTTATAAAACTAACTAAATGGATTAAATGAGTAAAATGGGTAAACTTACTATATTTACACTTTTAACCCTATACTTTGTAATATTGACATTTTAAACCCTAAACTTTTGTAACTTGTCATAAATGATCTCTAAAGCATTATAATACTCAATTACTATTATAACTTGAGATAAGTAACTAAACACACTAAATATGGAAACACACTAAATATGGAAACACTATTTTTAGAAAGTTACTAATTATGGAAATCGCTAATGCGGAGTTACTAAAAATAGAAACACGCCTAAAATAGAAAGTTTCCTAAAATAGAAAGTTACTTAAAATGGAAGATTACTAAAGCAGGAAACTTGCTAAAAATGGAAAGTAAGTAAAACAAGTGTTTGATTCTTATAGAGCGTTATCTAATTTATATAGGTTAAGGCGTGATTGATCTCATTCTTGACTTTACTTCTTTGTTTACTTGCTTGAATAAAATCGAGATATTCGACCTTTCTTATAAGGTTTCTCATGATCTCTTTGCATCTTTGATCTCTTGCCATATTGATATTGAACCTTTGCTTTGCTAATTGAACCCTTGATATTGATCCTTTGCTATTTGAACCTTTGCTATTTGGACCTTTGATAATTGAACCATTGATATTGAACTATTGATTTGAATTGTGAGCTGCTAATATTGGACATTGATATTGTATTGAACTCCATATTGTACACTTTGACTGTCGATTGATACCGAGCCATTAACTAGGCATGGGGTTCCATGTCCGTGTCATTGATGCACCAATGGCATGACTCGAGTGTGGATGAGTGATGTTCCACCGTCCCATATTTGTATTGATTATCGCGCTTTGGATATATTGGCCACTATTTGTTTTGCGGGCGTATGGATGCATCCTAGATTTGTATTTGTTTTGTATCGACATATGGTTTGGTGATGTGGTTGGTGTGTGCAATACCCCTCGCATTTGGGGCTGATCACTCCATTGGCTACTAGAGGACTCCCCTCATATTGGTTTGGTATTAAGGTCACCCTCCGAATACAATGGTTACTACATGATATTGATATATGGTTTGATTTGGTTTGTTTTGTTGGCTCGTGGTGGAAAAGCGACATTCCTTTCCTTGTTTCTATTACCTACTCTATATTGCTTCATATCATCCTTATCTTATTTAACTTGACCTTTGATTCTATTATTGCTTTGTATTGCTATATACATTCAATGGGCTTTTTAAGCTCGGTAGCATTTCTTTTCTGCGGGGTTATTAAGCTAGGGTGGGGCTTATCTTGGGGATTGAGAGTAGGATGCTTTTGAGGATTTGCTTTAGTTGTTCTAGACTTTGTTTACCATTATTATTATGATTGGAGACTTAGACTTTGTATCGTTTCATTTCCTTTGGGACATCTTTTGGAACTTTGTATTGATCAAGTCGTGTTGACTTGTTACTCTTTGATTATTATTATAAGACTTCGCTTGCATGGTTTATATGTATTGTTCGATTTGACTCCATAAATGTGATACTTCTACCCTTATCGGGTTGGGGTGTTACAATTATGGTATCGAGCTCAGTTTCGACTTGTAGTCGGGACACATGACATATGGACCCTAAGCGTTACCGTAGAGCTTAAGTTTTGATTTGGTGAGGTTTGGGTAGAATTCTAGGTTCATTATCGTCATTTTCGTTCATGCTCTTCATCCTTTTCCTAACTTTTGCTAATCGTTTTATGAACTCTTGGATGGTCAAACTCGTAGAAATGGTGATGACAACGGGGATGGGAATCAACTTGACTATGATCGCTCGCGCCTTAGCCAACGCTATGCCGGAATAGTGGCTGCTATCACCGAGAATGTTAGGAATGGTGCTAGTTAAATGCGGTGGAAATGGTGGAAATGGTGGAGGTGAAAACCAACCCACTATTCATGTTTGGATAGGCGCTTTAATAAGCTTAAGCCTCTTCCTTTTAGTTCAATGACTTCCACTAATGAGGCGGAGGATTGGATAACCCATGTGGAGAAACTCTTTAATGTCTTGGGTTGTGGGGATGAAGTAAAACCCGGCTTGCCACTTTTAAGTTTGAGGTGATGCCTTGGCGGTGGAAAGCCTATATTTTGACCGCAGGGAAGAGAACTTCGTTGACACTTGTGCTTGGGCTACTTCGGAGAGATCTTCTATAGCGGTACTTCCCGAATCGAACGGATGCGAGAGAGAGTATGAGACTATTCATCGACTAGAAGAGAATTCTCATGAGTACATGCGGCGATTCATGAGGATGGTGGGTTTTGTGGGTCTTGTAGTTCTTTAGGCGGGTACTATTCTGGCACTATTTATTTTGGTGATTCCACTTGCTTTTTTTTGTTTGGGATGCGTCGGCGAATAGGCTAGGGAAGTTAATTTGGTATTGATTTGATTCACTCAACCGCTCAAGTCTTGAACCTATATCCAAAGCTCCTTATCATATGGCATTGATTTGATTGAGTCTTTGAACCTATATCCGAAGGAGTTGAAAAAGCGATTGCAAGAACTCTTGGAGAGCGGCTTTATTAGACCCAGTTTCACCTTGGGGTGCACGGTATTGTTTGTTAAGAAGAAAGATGGGAGTATGAGATTGTGTATCGACTACAGTGAGTGAACCGTATTACTATCCATGTAACCGTTACCCTCTTCCTCGCATCGATGATTTGTTTGACCAATTGCGGTGCCAAATTCTTCTCTAAGATTGATTTGAGGTGCGGTTATCATCAATTACGTGTGAAGGAACAAGATGTTCCTAAGACGCGTTCGTACTCGCTATGGCCATTATGAGTTTCGGTTATGCCATTTGGTTTGACTAACGCGCTGCCGTCTTTATGGATCTTATGAACCGTGTTTTCCATGAGTACCTTGATAAATTTGTAATCGTCTTCATCGATGACATCCTTGTGTATTCTAAGAGTGAGGCCGAGCACGAGCGGCATCTTCGTATCGTATTGGAGATTCTTGACAGAAGTTGTATCGAAGTTTTCTAAGTGTGGTCTGGTGAGCCAAGTTGCTTTTCTTGGTCACGTTGTGTCTGTGATGGTATCAAGATGGACACATCTAAAGTAGAGGCTATCACAAAATGGCGAGACCTACTCTGATGTGGAGATTAGGAGTTTTACGGGACTTCTTGGTTACTACCGTCGTTTTGTTGAGGTTTCTCTAAATTGGCGTTACCTTTGGCGCAATTGATGAGGAAAGGAGAAAAATTTGAATGGACGGAGGCGTGAGCGAGTTTTGAGGAGTTGAAAGCGGAGGTTGGTTCTGCTTTGTTTGACACTTCCATCGGGTTACGGAGGTTTCGGATATATAGTGGCGCGTCGAAGAAAGGTTTGGGTTGTGTATTGATGCGTACGGTAAGGTGATTGCCTATGCTTGAGGCAATTGAAATCGTATGAGGAGAATTACCCTCGCATGATTTGGAGTTAGGCTGCGGTTGTTTTGCCCTTAAGATTTGGAGACATTATTTGTATGGCGAGTCGTGTGATATCTTCTTGACCATAAAAGTTTAAAGTATATTTTCACACAAAAGGAGCTCAATATGAGGCAATGAGATGGCTGGAACTTAAGGATTATGACACGAACATCCGGTATCATCCGGGTAAGGCTAATGTGGTTGCGGATGCACTAAGCGAAAGTCGGGTATGATTGCTAGTTTGGAGATTGAACCCTGTGGTTCTTCATGATCTTGAGCTTATGGATGTGGAATTACATTTTAGGGGTTATGATGGTTATTGGGCTAGCATGAAGGTGGAGTCCAACATTATTTTGCGGATCAAGGAAGCTCGAGAAGGATGATGGTGAGCTTTGGTCTATTGTTCGAGAATATTGAGGAAGGAAACAATCGGAGTTTGGGTTGATAGTTACGGTGTGGTATGGTTTGGTGATCGGCTTTGTGTTCCTAATGATCACGATTTCGTGAGGCGGTGTTGTCTCGAGGCTCACGGTTCTCCATTCACTATTCATCCGGGTTCTACAAAGATGTCCGAGATCTTAGCGACATTTACGGTGGAGTGGTATGAAACAAGATGTGGCTTTGTATGTTTCTAGGTGTATGACTTGTCGGTGAGGTCAAGATAGAGCATCAGCGAGCTAGTGGTCTACTTCAGCCTTTGGAGATTCCTACTTGGAAGTGGGAAGAGATTACTATGGATTTTGTCACCGGTTTGCCTCTCACTCGTAAAAGACATGATGCGATTTGGGTGGTCGTTGATCGGCTAACCAAGTCTGCTCATTTCTTACCCATTCGTACTGGAGATAGTGTTAGTAAGTTGGCCGAGATTTTTCAGCAGGAGATTGTTCGACTTCATGGTACTCCCACATCGATTGTGTCAGATAGAGATCCTCGTTTCACGTCTCGTTTTTGGAAGAGTTTGCATAAGGCTTGGGGTACGTCTTAAGTTCGATCTGACGTTTCATCCTCAGACGGATGGTCGGTCGGAGAGGACCATTCGAGACATTGGAAGACATGTTGCGAGCATGTGCTTTAGAGTGGACCGGGAGTTGGGATGAGTATTTGTGCTTGGTGGGTTTGCCTACAACAATAGTTGGCATGCTAGCATCAAGGCTGCACCTATGAGCTTTGTATGGAAGGAAATGTAGAGCACCTATTTGTTGGGACGAAGTAGGTGGCGTTTGATTGAGGGCACGAGATTATTGAGATCACCAATGAGAAGGTGGCGGTTGCTAGGGAGAAGTTGAAGGAGGCTCGTCTGACGGCAAAGAGTTATCACGAGATAAACATCGTCGTGATTTGGAGTTTCGTGTTGGTGATCGGGTATTTCGAAAGTTTCGCCGTTCCGTGGTGTTAAGCGTTTTGGTATTAAAGGAAGCTTAGTCCTCGTTTTATTGGGCGTTTGAGATTCTCGGCGCATTGGGAGGTTTCTTATCGTTTGGCTCTTCCATTGTGATTATCGCATGTGCGACGTTTTCCATGTATCTCTTTTGAGGGATACAACTATCATCCTTTGCATGTAGCCTCTTATCCATTTGATCGATTCAAACTGATATGTCTCTTCGGAGGAACCGAGCTATTTTGGATCGGCAAGATCGAGTCATGAGAAACAAAGTTATTCAGTTTGTTAAGATTCTTTGGAAGAATCACCCAGCGCGTGAAGCTACCTGGGAGACCGAGGAATCTATGCGAGCTAGTTATCCACATTTCTTTTCATCATCGGGTATGTCTTCGTTTATCGTTTCGTTTCCTTTTCAATTTTCGAGGACGAAAATTTTCTTTTTAGAGGGGAAGAGTTGTAAAACCCTAAAATCTATAATCGCGTAGAATGACAATTTTGCCCTCGAACTAAAAATTTCACCAACTCGGAAAATACGTTAACACCATTTAACAAGTTATATGATTATTAATACTTTCACATTATATGAATAATAAACTTATGTTATACATTACAAGAACTTAAATAATAAAAGTCTAGGTAACTCATAAACCTTATAACTTGTACATAATTAACTTGGACTTGGAACAAGACTAGATACATAATATTTGATAAGAATGGAAAGTTGAGATTTGGTCTTCTAAGGCCTATATGTGACCCCTTTTGCTCTCCCTTGATTCACCATATCAAATTTGTCAATCACATTTATCTCCTCATTCATTTCAAAATAACAACCAAGAAAACCCTAGTTCCTTTTCCTCTCTATAGTGGCGGCATATACATAATTTTCACCATACAATCCGAAATTCTTCAAGCCAAGGTGTTCCTAGGAGACTCTTGATCGTGAGTAATCGTTTGGTGGGCGTAGCATTGGTGTTTGGTTCGTTTTGGAGGCTTGGTGGTGGGTAACCTAATTTTATGCGTGGGTATTGTTTTGGCAAAGGGAGATATTGGTTGGTCTTGTGGTTTGATTCTTGTCTTTTGTCTCGTATACGCATCAAGGGTAACGTATCGTCATCTTGAATCTTTTTCCTCCTTGTTTCTTAATTCAACTCGTGGCACATAGGTTTTCTAGGGCTTGTATTTGATTTAATGTTCACATAAAATCATGGATATATAACACATGAAATAATAACATAAAAATACCTAAACCTTGGTAAATGATCTATGTAATTCGCATGATATGGGGCTGAATAAAGGGATCTGAAACTGATTTCAAATCTTTCATATGTGTCGAATTTCATGTATTTGTTTAAGGGTTAATGAGCTTGTAAATCTCATATTACGTATATCGTTAAATGGAATTGGTTAATGAATGATTACTGAAGGTGTTTTGGGATTTATTAATGGGGTACAAATATGGTCTTGGGCAAGGGTCTCGAATTGATTATGAAATCATATTAGAAGTCTTATAATCTTGTAATAATCGAGTTAGAATGGTTAAAAGCGGTTTCGTGATCATAACTTAAAACTATGGTTTGTAATTAATAGATTTGATATAGTTAAAGGGTTGTTTGGTAAAATGGTGAAACTTGATGGATTAATATGTTATAAAACTAACTAAATGGATTAAATGAGTAAAATGGGTAAACTTACTATATTTACACTTTTAACCCTATACTTTGTAATATTGACATTTTAAACCCTAAACTTTTGTAACTTGTCATAAATGATCTCTAAAGCATTATAATACTCAATTACTATTATAACTTGAGATAAGTAACTAAACCTGCTAAATATGGAAACCTGCTAAATATGGAAACCTGCTATTTTTAGAAAGTTACTAATTATGGAAATCTGCTAATTCTGGAGAGTTACTAAAAATAGAAACCTGCCTAAAATAGAAAGTTTCCTAAAATAGAAAGTTACTTAAAATGGAAAGATTACTAAAACAGGAAACTTGCTAAAAATGGAAAGCCGTCGTAAAACAAGTGTTTCGGATTCTTATAGAACGTTATCTAATTTATATAGGTTCCGGGCGGCGTGATTGATCTCATTCTTGACTTTACTTCTTTGTTTACTTGCTTCGAATAAGGTACAGATATTCTGACCTTTCTTATAAGGTTTCTCATGATCTCTTTGCATCTTTGATCTCTTGCCATATTGATATTGAACCTTTGCTTTGCTAATTGAACCCTTGATATTGATCCTTTGCTATTTGAACCTTTGCTATTTGGACCTTTGATAATTGAACCATTGATATTGAACTATTGATTTGAATTGTGAACTGCTAATATTGGACATTGATATTGTATTGAACTCCATATTGTACACTTTGACCTGTCAGTTGATACCCCGAGCCATTAACTAGGCATGGGGGTTCCATGTCCGTGTCATTGATGCACCAATGGCATGACTCCAGTGTGGATGAGTGATGTTCCACACCGTCCCCATATTTGTATTGATTATGCGCGCTTTGGATATATTGGCCACTATTTGTTTTGCAGGGGGGCGTATGGATGCATCCTAGATTTGTATTTGTTTTGTATCGACATATGGTTTGGTGATGTGGTTGGTGTGTGCAATACACCCCTCACATTGGGGATGATCACTCCATTGGCTACTAGAGGACTCCCTCATATTGGTTTGGTATTCGAGGTCACCCTAGAATACAATGGTTACTACATGATATTGATATATGGTTTGATTTGGTTTGTTTTGTTGGCTCGTGGTGGAAAAGCGACATTCCTTTCCTTGTTTCTATTACCTACTCTATATTGCTTCATATCATCCTTATCTTATTTAACCGACCTTTGATTCTATTATTGCTTTGTATTGCTATATCATTCAATGGGCTTTTAAGCTCAGTAGCATTTCTTTTCTGCGCGGTTATTAAGCTAGGAGCTGGGGCTTATCTTGGGGATTGAGAGTAGGATGCTTTTGAGGATTTGCTTTAGTTGTTCTAGACTTTGTTTACCATTATTATTATGATTGGAGACTTAGACTTTGTATCGTTTCATTTTCCTTTGGGACATCTTTTGGAACTTTGTATTGATCAAGTCGTGTTGACTTGTTACTCTTTTGATTATTATTATAAGACTTCCGCTTGCATGGTTTATATGTATTGTTCTGATTTGACTCCATAAATGTGATACTTCTACCCTTATCGGGTTGGGGTGTTACAATTTACCCTTTTAGTATATACTTGTATTTACCCAATTTAGCATACACTTAGTTTTTACCCATTTTAGTATACTTAGCTTAAGTATATGTTTAACCCAATATGTAAACACTAGTTGTTGTACATATGTATCTAAAACATAAAATCACTTATACTAGTTTTAGTGTTTTATGTGAAAGCGTAAGTGTGTTAGAAAACTATTAGTTCAAACCATTTACATATTTTATTTGTTTCCTTAAAATGATCTTACTTTTGTTATTGACAAAACATTAGAAGATCGTAAAATATAAATAAACGTTTTTATGGCTTATTTTTATTAACACAATCCTATTAAAAATATGAACTGCAGCACGCGCTCCAATGTCTTGAGTCATAGAGAATCGTCGAACACGCTTTAGCGGGGTTCTGCGTCCTTCCAAGTTCGCAAAAGAAGAAAAAAGGGGAGAAACCCGTATCAATATCGCGCATTTAGCATCGTATTTGACTCGTTTCGTCGTGCGGCATCAATAATCGCACGCTGGCATAAAATCAATCATCGAGTTGCGAGGTGACGATCTGTAAGATCAACACATACATCACGCCCACTATCAAGAGTAAGCGTTATATCGGTGGGCGCAAAGAAATTAGTGGGGAGCCGCGAAACTATCTGGGACCCCACACCTTTAGCAATAGCAAAACTAATCGTACGGTAGATATGAGTAGCAACACGTGCCCCAATATCTTGAGTTATAGAGAACTTCCGGATCCGCTTAAGTAAGGTCACTGCATCTGCCTCAAGTTCCCCCAAAGAGGAAAATGAGAAAGGGATGAACTATCCAATATCCGCACATTTGGCTCCGTACTTGACGCGCTTACATTTTACGGCATCAATCACCACACGACCTAGCACAAAATCAATCATACCGGTATGCGTAAAGAGAGACGACCTCGTCAAATCGACACATACGTCTTGCCTCCATCCGTAAATATAGCAAGATATCATTGGCGTAAGACTTGCTCCTTTCTCCACCCAACCGATGTCGACCTCTTTCTGAGCCGAGAACCCGAATCGAGAACATATATCAACCAAAGTATCGCGCACCATGTTGTGTCGATGTTTAATACACCGATAGTGCAAGACACAATACAACATGGTCCTCGTAAATATCCCCCGTGAAAACCTTGGAGCAAAGTGAGCACGACATCCGAGCAGAGAAAGGGGCGCCTGGCGATAACATGTCGCACCTGCAAGTTACGGCATTCATAGTCGTCCGGCCGGATATCGGAACCACCTAAGCCGGTCCAGTGTGGTTCTCCTTTGCGAACTCCAGTGCCATTTGTCGAGGAGATAGGCAAGCGTGGATTCAACCATTTGGGTAACAGCGTGAAATATATATCCGCCAATTTCTTCATGAGTTTGGGGCGCGATCTCATCCGAGTTACTCGGAAGGTCAATCTCCATTTTCACATTAAGCGCTCGAGGCCTCTTGAGCGAAGGTCCGAGGTTACAATATCAAATTGTTTGAGGAGCTTAGTGCGTAGTTTGGCGATTGGGTCTAGACAGGGATGCATAATTCAAGGCATCCTGTTTGAATATACACCAAGCCCCCAAATACAAATGGCGGGGTTGCCGACCTCATTGCCCAATCACCAAATCCAAGCCCATAAGCGAATAAATCGTTCGAGAGAAGAGCAGTGCCGCATCAAATGCAACTGAGCACGCTCAAAGACCCGAGAAGAACATGTGCGCATAGAGAAATATAACTTTGAAATGCCGGTACAAGCACGAAGGAGCAACAACTCACATTGAGGGTCTCTAATCCTAGCAACAACATCCATGAGCTCAATAGTTTTAGCAACCCTTTTCATAACAAGCTCCTTTGCTAAACTCAAAGTCTATGCTAACCGCCCACTCAATAATTTGACACCATGCAATGGTCTAGCAATGTTGGGCGGGAAAACACCAAGCATGTACGGGTCTTCCGTGGCCAAAAGACATCGCTTTATTATTATTATTATTATTATTATTATTATTATTATTATTATTATTATTATTATTATTATTATTATTATTATTATTATTATTATTATTTTATTATAAATCATACTTTTATTAAAACTCATAGGATTACACTTTTATTATTATTATTATTATTATTATTATTATTATTATTATTATTATTATTAGACTAAAATACACCGTTGGTCCCTAAACTTGTATCGGAGGATCGCGATGGGATGGCTGGCCATAATCATCATATAGGTCCAAGCAGTAGCCATTAAATGCCAGATTAGTCCTTTGACCAAGTCAAAGTCGATTTTGTTTTGTAGTCGGGGTATTTTAGTCCATACACATTTATACTTTTATAACACATTTATATTTTACCCTTCATCTTTCATCCTCTTCATCATCTACCCAAATCATTCATCTCCCACATCATCATCTCCCCAACAATCATCTGGAAAAATCATTGATGAACATCGCACATTATTCCTCGGTCTCTTTCTCATTCGGTTTGCTAATTTGGATGGCGGTTAAGTATTAATAGAAGTGAGGTATGACGGTGATAACAATTTACGGCATGACTAAAGCGAGCCTTGTTTAGCTTTACATGATAAATCTCTCACTCTGCACTCAACCCACCACCATTTTCGATGAAGATATTAAATACCCAATTGTTTTGGTCAATTAATCATTAAACCGGTATCTTTCTTTCGGTGGCCAATCAAAACTTAAGCCAATTTTACCATTGCCAATTACCATTAGAGCGTACAAAAATAATATGGCAACATGCCAACATCGAGTGGTCATTTGTGGAGCATGCACATTGCACAGTGACCAGCAAAGACAAACATATGGGTCAATAAAGGAAATACAAGGATAGTCGTTCCAAAAAAAACCACAATTACGTATAACTGTATAAGCAAAGTACTAAATAAGCATAAGGATCTTTGAAACTTTGTTTGCAATGTTCTGAATCAAAAACATTATGTATCTGTAATGTATACATGCCAATGAACCTTCAACTGTACACTTGATGTCTAGATAAATATTCAAAAGAGATGTGGAATCAAGGAACCGAGGAAATGATGGGTTATAACAAACTGGAATTACCATAACGTCTATAAAATTTCTCAATGGAGCGGTTAGAGTTGTTTTGGGCGCACCAATAATTGCATCCTTTTCTCGCCGTTGAGAAAGATCATAATTGTGGGAATGCTACAATTCCATATTGAGTTGCAATGGATGAAATGTCGTCGGTGTTCGGTTTGTAGCATTTGAGTCTTCGGTGTATTCCTTTGCCAATTCACCAATGAAAAGAGCATATGGCGGTCCACACCATGGGGCCCGAACTCAACCATCACGGGCCCATCGGCCTTGAGCACTAGAGACTCCCATGTTTCATTGGTAACCGAGGAGCTGCTGATTACAAAAGCCAAATGACAAGATTATAAGAATGATTATCAAGCGGAGACACATGCTATTATCAAATCGTGTTTCTCTGAGAAGAATAACATTCTCATAGGATTCACCATAAGCAGATCAAACTGATTGCCCCACAAACCTAGGGATGTGATACCGTAATAAAAATTTGAAGTGCGACCTTATATAGATTTTTAGGGTATGGAAACTACTAATTGTGGTACTCATACATGTTGCATAGAAATCTTGTTTACATATTCACACCGAAGCAGAATAACATTACGAGACAATACATGCGAACTCGGATCTAACATAGAATATGGAGACACCCGACACAAATAAAAATAGTACCGAACACCCTAGAGGTTCAATTCCTCGACCGACATATCATTAAATATCCTCAAATTTCTACGGTATTCTTTATGAAACCATCTTAAAAAATAAACAATAAACAAGGCTCGTATTCTTTATGAAACCATCTTAAACAATAAACAATAAATTTGCGAGGAGGTCATAAGAAGCTAAGTCTGACCAAACAATAAATTTGCGATGTGCACACAACTCCGTCTCATCATCATCAGATTATCGAAGCCTAGCCACCAATAAGTTGAAAAGCAGACACCAAAGCCAATGGCTAAAAGTTCAAACTATGATAGCATCGATTAAGGGAGTGCGCAAGAGTGGCATCATTTGTAAGAACCACGAAATATGGCGGTTGCAAATAAACAAAGATGATTAAACAAACACTCAAATGGCATCTTTGGTCAAGTCGAATCCAATAACCAATGATCTCTATATGTATCTTATTGCAAAAGTAAGTTGATAAATTAATTTGAATTGCAACAAACAAATGGATTTGGACACATCATACGAAAAGTACATATCATTGAAGGAACTACAGAACAAATATCACTTCCAACTTTCATAATGAATACCAAAGCAAAGAAGGTTTTGTCACCCATTGGCATAAAGCTATAAAATTTGTCATGGCGTAAGAAGGAATCTTTTACATGAAACTCATGAACTCTAATAGGACCGAAACAAATACGAAGTATACCGTTCACCAAATAAAATACCAACATTAAGAACCATAAGAAAATCAGAACTACCGCAAATAACATCCAAAAAGATTACGATTAAGTTAGCTTTGTCACCTTTTACATACATATATTTTGAAAGCAGGTGCTTTCAAGAGTATTTAGCTTATTTAATAGAGTATCAAGCGAGACCGAATTCCACTATTGAAATGCATATAGAATCAAAGAGCTACTCTGAACTTGCTTAAAATTGTAATATTACGATTATTTGATACATAAATATATAAAACGACCAATCGAGGACATTCTAGTGAATAGTTAGAAATTTAAGATAGGAGTAAGCGTGTCTTTAACTAAAAAGGGAGGTAATTAGGCAACCTTATTTTACACTTCAATAGCGGTTAGGTACTTGTGTTGAGATAGTATGAAAGTGATTATTTGAATTCCTAGGATATCGAGATAGTCGGTTTTAATGTTTGGATTTGGGTTTTGCAAGGATAATCCGTCTCAAAACGCAAATCCAAACACACCATATATTATAAGGGTAGTTTATCAAAATATGTGAGAGCAAACAGAAATTTGGTGACATATCCATAAAACTTACTGCGATGACAAATGTTTGTCAGCAAGGACGTGAGCTTGTTGCTAGAGACATCTAAAATCTTCAATTCAAAGAATAAGCCAATGGAATCGGGTAACGATTCCAAGAGATTGGAAGAAACATAAAGCTCTTCAAGATTCTCAAGTCCGACAATTAAATCGGTAAGACCTGTTTCCAACACACCGGACGGATGTTAAATATGAAATCTGGAAAGTCCATTCGGAAAAGCTAAAACTATTTCGACCCATTTACTTATAACGGTTGACTTAGAGTATCTTTTATCTCTAACAGGCCAAACGAGTCAAAGTCACTCAAGTGTATTGTTAATGCATAAAACCAAAACTCGGTAATCATAATTGGCGGACTAATTGTTTATAAGAAACTTTAAATATTTGTTCAAAGATGTTTCGAGTCAACCCAACCCGATCATTTTTGACCGGTTACCCAACCCGCTATGTTGCCATCTCCACAAAGAAGAAATAATCGAATTAGGAACCATAAGAACCCCAAAGTGGTTAATATTTTTAACATTGCTTTCTCATAATATCTCACTACAAGATCAAAATGAAACAATTCTTTACGGTCTACTACGGAAACACAACGTTAAAATTTTGCACGCCACCCTCTTTAATCAAAACTAAGAAGTTGATTAAAAGATGGTGGAAAGATGAATACATCGGTGCTAACACCTAATGAATGTTTAATACTCCATAGTGAATAACTTTGAGAAGAACAATATCTTACAACCATGTTTTGCTACACTTACTATTTGAAAAGCCGTAATTATTCTATAAGTAACTCTAACCTTCATCGATAAAAGGTAGTCAGTTAAGTTAAAACTTTACACATTCATAAGCGACAGCAAAAGTTTAACTATAACGAGTAAGCAAGGTGTATCTGTTTGTGTAAAATGATGCAAGTGTCTACGTGTGTTTATGGAATGTAGATTGGCTCTTCATCGAGTATATAACTAAACTATGGCATAACCATATTAGAGGTCTATAAAGATATCTACTTCTGTTCATTTTTTCACCAAATACAGACATACAAATTCAGTTTGTGTTTGTCCTATCGAGAAATTGGCAAATGAAATTTGACATAGCGATAATAACTCCAGTTAAATAAAAAGTAAGAAATTTACCAAGAACGTTTTGGGTCCGGGTGGCCCTAATGATGATCTCAGTACGCATAGGCGTAACCCTAACTTCAACACCAGAGTAACCACCAGATGATGAACATGTGTTGAGTGTAAATACAGTAGTTGGTGTTAAGGAAGACCATATGAAACACATTGATTGTTACTGGGGAGATGATGATTATGTTGGGGAGATGATAAATAGGATGATGTTGGGGGAGATGAATGATTTGGGTAGATGATGAAGAGGATGAAAGATGAAGGGCTAAAATATAAATGTGTTATAAAAGCATAAATGTGTATGGACTAAAATACCCTCGACTACAAAACAAAAATCAGATGTTGACTTGGTCAAAGGACTTGTAGCGAGTGAAAACCTTGAAATAGGGAACCCCGACGATGAAAAGAGCCAGTTTCGTCCCATCGCGATGAACAACAACAAGTTTAGGGACCAACGGTGTATTTTAGTCTTATTATTATTATGGATATTTCAAAAATAGATCAGTCGCCCTAATACATATCACTTGCTACCCTCATTTTCTTCAAAAGTCCAAAATAAACCGGGGGCGACTCTTGTTTGGAGTAACATTTGTCTACGTTTGACACGTGTCATAGTTAAATGAATAAAATAATAATTCACATATCATATTTTGGCACTTGTTAACTCATGTTTAGGTTGTACAAGTTGCCTAGTCGTCCGGTCTATTTTGAACTTTTGAAAATTTAAGATCTAGAAAGTGATATGCCACTAGGGCTACTGGTTTACTTTCGGAGTTTTTCATCATTATTATTATTATTATTATTATTATTATCATTATTATTATTATTATTATTATTATCATTATTATTATTATTATTATCATTATTATTATCATCATTATTATTATTATCATTATTATTATTATCATCATCATCATCATCATCATCATCATCATCATCATCATCATCATCATCATCATCATCATCATCATCATCATCATCATCATCATCATCATCATCATCATCATCATCATCATCATCATCATCATCATCATCATCATCATCATCATCATCATCATCATCATCATCATCATCATCATCATCATCATCATCATCATCATCATCATCATCATCATTATTATTATTATTATTATTATTATTATTATCATTATTATTATTATTATTATTATCATTATTATTATTATCATTATTATTATTATTATCATCATTATTATTATTATCATCATTATTATTATTATTATTATCATCATCATTATTATTATTATTATTATTATTATTATTATTATTATTATTATTATTATTATTATTATTATTATTATTATTATTATTATTATTATTATTTTATTTATTTTTTTTTATAAAAACATCACTTCATTAGAAACAAAACGGAGGATTACAAGAAATTAGTGGGGAGCCTCAAACAATCAGGGCTCCCACACCTTTAGCAATAGCAAAACTAATCCTCATCAAGATATGAAGCGTGCCAAGCTCAATATCTTGAGTTATAGAGAACTTAGGATCCGCAAGTAAGGTCACCGTCGACCTCAAGTTCTTCTAAGGAGGAAAATGAGAAGGGATGAACCCATATCCAATGTCGTGCATTTGGCTCCGTATTTGATACGCTTCGCTTTTCGGCATCAATCACTACACGACCGGCACAAAATCCATCATACCGGTTTGTGTGAGGGGACGACCCGTCAAATCTACACATCGTCATGCCTCCATCCCAAGAATAAAGCAAGATATCTGTGGTCAGAAGACTTGCTCCTTTCTCCACCCAATCCGATGTCAACCTCTTTCAGTGAGACCCCGGATCGAGGCAGATATCAATCAAAGTGTCACGACTATGTTGCTGCGATGTTTGATACCAATAGTGCCAAGACACGATCTGACATGGTCCCGTAGAATATCCCTGTGAAAACCTTGGAGCAAAGTGAACACGGCATCCGAAGCGAGAAGAGGGAACGCTGGCCGATAACATAGTACACATCAGAAGTTCGGCATTCATAGTCTGTCGGCCTCATTTATCGGGACCACTCGAGCCGGCCTCAAGTATGGTCTTCCATTTGCGATCTCCAAAGAGCCATCATCTAGTAGATAAGCGTAAGGTGGATCAAATTTCTTTGGTGACACGTCTGAAATATAATCGCCAATTTTTTCATGAGTTTGGAAGCAATTTCACTGGCGCCACCCAAAAGGTTGGTCTCCATTTTCGTTAAAACATGGGGCATCATCAAAGGAAGATCCAAGAGCACCAACACCGATCGCCAAGAAGTTCATCAGGGTCGGACGATTGAGTCTAGAAGCAAGGAAGGCATAGTTCAAAACATCGCCAAGATCGAAACGCCAAGCCCCCAAATTCAAAGGGAAGAGTGGCGGTCTCCATTGCCATTTCAAACCCGGCCCAGAGGAAGGACAATTCGCTCAAGCAGAGAAGTGCTTCATCAAATGAAATCGAGCACGTTCAAAGACACGGGGAACATAAATAGAGAAATACTGACTTGGAAATGCTACCATGCGGGAGAAGAAAGAACTCGCATTGGGGATCATTAAGCAGCGGCGTCCATAAGTTCAATGGTTTTAGAAACTCGTTTCAAAACGAGCTTACTACTAAACTCGAGGTCTACACCAACCGCCCCCCAACAATTTGACGCCATGGGGCGGGCAATATTAGAGGAAAACACCTTCAGTCTCGC
>CM040241.1:289808299-289934647 GCA_022545495.1 Chrysanthemum lavandulifolium
TACAAGCACCGTTAAACATGTCGAGCATATTGAAGCGAAGGGCCATGGGAATTGATGCTGTTTTACCGAACGGTCCCTGCGATATCACGGTTTGCAAACAAGAAGGAAAGCATATCGAATGATATCACTCGCGCATGAATGCCCAACCCGCCCATCTTGATTGGGAGAGTGGCAAGCCGCCACCGCCGCCTCTCAAAACACGCCCGAGGTGTAATAATCTTCTCCAAAGAAGCTCGTAACATCCGATCAAACCGGACTTGGGCTTCTCGCACGCATAAAAGGGGAACATGTCCATGAGCATAAGATAATTTCGCAACCCGGCACAACGAAGAAGAAGGAGCTCGCATTGGGGTCATTAAGTTTGAGGATAGCTTCCATTAACAAAATAGTTTTAGAGACCCTTTTCAAAGCCAGCTCCTGACAAAAACTTTCATTCAAACTAACTGAACCACCAAGTAGTTTGACACCTTCGACTGGGCGAGAGATATTTATAGGAAAAACACCGTCCACCCTGCTTCTGGGATCCTCCATAGGCCAGAAAAGTTCAGTCTTATCGACATTCAAAAACAACCCCCGAGCCGGTCCATCTATCTTAATAATGTCAAGCGCCTTGGCAACCATAAGGGTGTCTCCTACAATAGTACCATCGTCAAGGTACCACGCCTGAAGTGTGAGCTCGCAGGACCTATTGATAGCATGGATTAGGGGGTGTAAGGCGAGGCGAACAACGAGGACCTAAGCGGGTCCCCTTGTTGTACCCTCGACAAGACCAAAGGATAGAATCATTGTAATAAAGTCTAGCAGTGCCCTGGCATAGCAAAACTCAACCCAAGGAGCAATAGAAGGGCATCTGATCCTGGTCTCCCGGAGAAGGACACTCCTATCAACCAGATTAAAAGCGTTCTGAAAATCCACCAGTAACATAGAAAGCCCAACAGTGTGACCTTTAGCCTCAGATTCACCGAATGAAGGACAACCTCACTACCACCCGAAACGCCGACCCCAAATTGAAAGTCCTGCAAATAGGTATTCAAAGAGTTACTAATGGAAGAGGAAGCAACCTTCGATACAAGCCTCACGCATCGTCCGAGGCAATGATAGGTCGTATGCCTCCACCCAACTTAACCAACGGTCAAGGGGGCACTAGCAATATACTCCCCCAATATAGCAGGACACTTTCCGTCGAGAAACAGGTTGACAACCCCCGTGATGGAACCTAATAGATCATCAGCAATAGCGGACGCGGCCCCTCCTAAAATATCCATTAAATGTTGTGCTCTGAGCCCGTCTCGACCACATGATGTCCCTTTTGGGAAACTGCGGACCTATTCAACACCAAGTCCTTATCCACAAAAAGTACATCTTCACCGAGAGGAGACGATGACAAAATTGGAGGTGGGGCGCGGGGATGTTTGACCTCCAGCTCGTGCAGGGTGTCAAAGAATTTACAAATTTATTATTATTATTATTATTATTATTATTATTATTATTATTATTATAAAACATCACATTAGAAAGTCAAAGAATTTACAAGAAATTAATGAGGCGAGGAGGCGGTAATTGGCCCCCACTCCTACGTCGAAGACGACGTATGCCAATCTTTTGAGTCAACGAAAACTTGGATGCGCTTTTTATTATTATTATTATTATTATTATTATTATTATTATTATTATTATTATTATTATTATTATTATTATTACTATTACTATTACTATTACTATTACTATTACTATTATTATTATTATTATTATTAAATTGATCATAATACTAAATATTAACTCATCAGTAAATATATGCGTTATAAATATGAAGCCGAAACACGGCTTATTGAGTGTATGCACGAAACTAATTATAACACATATATAATCACTCTGTAATACTAAATACTAATAACTCCGTAAATGTATACGTTATAACTATCAAGTTGAATACGTGTTATTGAGTATTTAGTATTACAAAATTGGTATTTAGTATTACAGAGTGATAATATCAAATAAGGGTAATATGATAACATTTATGAACACTTATATTAACTGAATTTGACTTATGTTAAAATCTCAAATTTAACTACTCAAACAATGACATTAAAAAGAAAAAGAAAAGCTAATTATATTTTTAAACCCAATCAAATATAGTTGAGATAATATTCTTAGTTGTAGTCATTATCTATTATCCCGGTGCTCGAGCTTTAAAACTATAATTTAGAAAAAAAGAAAATAATATGTTAAAGTTGATAAAACTTTCTTCACCCAAATTTAATATGCAGACAATTAAACAAAAATAACACGAAAAGAAGAATAAAAAGTTGGAGTAGTAACAACCAAGAGGAGCCTCTGTCTCTTTCACTAGGCAATAATAACGGATTTTATGGTTAAAGTATAAGGGAAATTATAAGAGTGATTTGCATATTTTATAAAATGATTGAGACATTCAAATTTTTTGTGTTAGACATTTATACCCTCATAAGGTGAAAATATAAGGGTATCTATAAAGGTATAAATGTGCAAACACAATAAATTTTAGTGTCCCTAATCATTTTATAAAATGAAAATCATCTTCCTTTCATAAAATATGTTATTAAGATATAATTATAAACATGCTCCTTGTTTTGTTAATATGACCAGTAAAAAAAGTGAATTGTATTTGTGTTGAGACATTATAGGAATTAGTTAGTAATTTTAAGGAATTTTGAATGATTTTGTTTAGAAATTGTGTATTATCTCATCATAAATTTCGAAATATAGTTGTTATAGCAAAACCCAAGTATAAAACACTGATACAACGTTTGGTAACATAGATAGTCATAATTTTTATGTGGAAACGCTAGTTGCTCGTAAATGCTACTAGAAGTAGCATTTTGATTTGGAGCATTTAGAAAAACTATGAATGCTTAGTTGCTTGTTTACAAACAAGCATTTTGTGCAAAAAGCTAACCGCCAGTTGCTTCAAAACGCTTTAAAATGCTTGCTACCAAACACAAACTTACCTAGATAATAATAGAATCAAAATAGTATATAAAATTAATTTTAGAAAAGTAAAATGCTGAAAACGTGAACTAAACACATGACCTCCATTTTCTAAATTTAACCATGCTTTTTATGGTTATTTTTAGCATAAAGTAAGGAACATGCTTTCAATCCTTTTGATGTTGTCATTCATACTTTCAAAGCGTGGATCATGTTTAACTTTCTGTACATGAGATTTTTACTACTTTGTTTAGATATTTGATATACAAATTTAAATGCATTAATAAATTAAAAAATTTATATGGTTATTGTAGAACAAATTTAATCTTAGCAACACCTAAAACAATGATTTACTCACATATAAAATTATAAACTCTTGGCAAAAGTGTATTTATTCCAAACGTATTTAAAATCAGAAATATTTAGTACTTCATCCGTCCCAATATCATTGTCCGCCTTTCGTTTTTGATATGTCGAAAATTAATTTTTCACTACTAAAAAAATTAGAAAAAATTGATGTAGATTATCATATTACCCTTATTTGATATTATTATAACAATTTTAAAATGACAAAATTGGTAAGTAATATAAATTTCAATCACACTAATTGACAGACAAGAGACAACCTTAAGAAGTGAAAGAGTTATCATTGTATATTACTATATTTGTATGTCATTGCTAGCTATGATTGTTATCTTCATACTTATACTTTTTAACTATGATGTTTATCATGTTTTTAGTGTAAATTTTATGGTCTACCAGTTAAATATCAAATACATTCAATTTATGCTTTCAAACTTAAAACATGAGAACATAAATAAACTTCAAAAACAGCATAAAATTTGAAAACTAATAAGTTGAGCGTTTGAATATGAGATATATCTGGATGTATACATTTAGTATGCTTTAAAAGCTAGGGAAGAACATTGTTGACAAAGAAATTACACTCCTTTGATCCAATGTTATTAACTTATTATTATGTTGCATCCTCAACTAGTCGATCGATTAGTTACTATCACTAACCGGTTTTGTGCAACCTTTGAGCATTTCTCATTCAATCTTGAATTAGTCCTTAACACACAACGGAAGCATCAAGCGCATGACTTTGTAGAAGAATTTGTATATGAATTAATGACACTAAAACTTCATTCAAAACATGACTTGTTTGTACGCTTAACCTAACTCTAAAACATCCTAGGCGTGCCAATAAACCATCACACTTGACTTTTTCTTGCAAAGCTAACTATTTTCGGGTAAAACTACCTAAAAAGACTGTAGTTTGTAAGATATTCAATAAACTTCACAATTTTGGAACACTAAAGAAAACAATATCATGCTACATCACATATAGTATCCCAAATAGTTCATTAGATGTTGGTTATTGTTCCCCTACCGGTCTGTTATATTTTAGCATTGAGCTCGTAAGTCCCTTGGTTTGATCCATTATTGTGGTGGATGCACATATGTTTAAGCAAATCTTTCAAGAATTGCTGAAAACAAACGTATTTTCGGCAATGTTTCATGTTATGTAAATCTAATTTTAAAGCCCTTTTTAAGGAAATTAAATCAATTTTAGAGTCATGGTGTTGATATACTGTATTAGTTACTTACTTAAGTGCACTTTCATGGAAACATGGTAAATTTTCGACACAATGGAATCTCAAGCCGAAAATCATGAGATCAAGGGAATTTTTATTTCTTTTAGGCAAGGCAAACTAACCATAATTTTTGTGTTGAATGTAACTAAAAACTAGTGATTTGTAAACATATGTGGTTTTGGACAAATTAAACATGTTTGGGCCTTTTGGGTTAAACCAGCCCAAAACAGAATAAGCCCATTTTAATCTATGACCCAACCTGTTTTTCTAATCTCAAAGTATATACAAAAGCAGTCATTTTGACTGTTAATCTGTTTTACAAAGAGTTGCTTTAAGGCCCAACTGGACTGTCTTTCAAAATATGTAAATGGGTCCAAAAATGATACAGCAAATGAGCAAAACTAAGAAAAACAATACACAGTAACCAGTTACAGTTGAGCACATTGGTTTTAATCCATTTGACATGTTGCCTAAATTTTTAGCATATTTTACCCGTTTGAATCGTTAGAGATAAATCACAAAGCAAAATATGTAAATGGGTCAAAAAGTGTCTCCTCTAATTACTCGCAATAATATGTGACATGGTAATTTATTGGTTCCCGTATTCGAATACACTAATTATTAGCACATCTCACTGTGCCTAGTCTTTAAATCAAGGCCATGGAATAGTCGTTGGGTATCATTTCCACACCGCAAACGTACATTTGACCGGTTAAGGAAAACTTTAGAAAAATAGGTCATAGGTTCGATCTTAACTCGTGGCTAATGTCACTAGAACATATGCGCATTACTTAGGGTAGGTTCTTAAGAAAAGTCAGCTGACATCTAAATACGATGCGCGAGGTCAGGGTTTCCCGATTGATTTAAGCCTTTCGAAAAACCTAGAATTCTATATGTATCTTGCATTTTCCAAATTACAAGATCTAAAGGATAAACAGGCAAGGACAACAAAATATAATGGTGGCAGCCTTTGCATAGAAGAATTATACATATGCCAAATGTGCTACTTTCATATATATCTTTGTCGTCGTGCCTTGATGAAAATATCTTCTCAATATGCCAAATGTTGTGCATTACTAGTAAGAAATCAAATCGACATTGTGCATGTCTAATATAATGTATCTAGTAATCAACTGGCACATGCCCTTTAAGTGAAAAAAACTGTAGTGTAAGTTTTTTAAAATATCTGATTATTTTGTAATTTACCCTCATAACAAATCGATTTGTAGTGTAGTTTCTAAAAATTATCAAAGTTTGCCACTCAACAATAAGCAAAAAAATCACCACAAACTTCAAGCAAAACTCGTATTGACATTATTTTTCTTGTGATTTAAGCAGCAGCAATGTTTTAGAACATTAGTTGACCTTGCCGGTTCCACCGAGTCACCGACTGAACCCAGAAACAGTTACGTCATAGAAAGCCAGTTTTGGAAAAACAATACATAGTACTAGTATATGAATCAGTTACAGTGGAGCACATTGGTTTAATCCATTTGACATGTTGCCTTAATTTTCAGCATATTTTACCCGTTTGAATCGTTAGAGATAAATCATAAAGCAAAATATGTAAATGGGTCAAAAAGTGTCTCCTCTAATTTCTAGCAACTTATAGTGCCTTAATTAATAGTCGTTTCGGAAAACCAACGAGACATGTAGTTGTTAAGTTTTAGTCATACTTGTTTTAGTCATATGTGACATGGTAATTTATTGGTTCTCGTATATACACTAGTTATTTAGCACATCTCATTGTGCCTAGTCTTTAATTGAAGGCCATGGAATAGTTGTTTGCTATCACAACCTCACTGCAAACTTACATTTAACCAGTTAAGGAGAGCTTTAGAAAAATAGGTCACGCGTTTTATCCCAATTCTTGACTAATGTTACTAGAATATATGCTCATTACTTGGCCTAGGTCCTTCAAAAAAGTCAGCTAACATTCAAAAACGATGCACGGGGTCAGGGTTTCCTGGCCAATTTAAACCTTTTTGAGAACCTAGACTTATATATATTGAATTTTCCAAAATACAAGATCGCCTAAGTGTAATAAGGAAGCCTCATGATCCGTCGGTCATCACTTCCACATCAGCGTCAATTCAGTTTTCTTTCTACAACCAACTTCACAACCAACTTAGTGCAATAAGACAACCGCGGTCACCACAAAAAACATATTATATTTAAACACATATATATCACAATAATCATTTAATAAAAACACCACACACACACAACAACCTCACACCACTCGATCGTTTGCATGACCGAAAAAAAACAACAACAAACAAACCCAATCCCGCCGAGGCGGAGTATGGGGGAGGTAAAATGTAGACGAATCCTACCCCTACCCCAGGATAAACCCAGGAGTAGAGAGACTGCTTCCAACGAAACTTCCGGCAAGTACATGACTGAGTCCTTGCAAAATATCCATGTTAGAGTCGTGCTCCATTACAAGTGTAATAGAGGTGATAAAGAGGCAAAGGACAACAAAATATAATGGTGGCAGCCTTTTGCACAGAAGAATTACACAACTTTGTATGTATTCTTCTGCAAATGATTACAAATAGTCATTTTTAACTTCATCATCTGGCCTTCAGTTTCTGTCAATTCACTTTTATTTTATTCTTGTAATAATATTGCCGTTAACAAATATGCCAAATGTACTAGTTTCACATATATCTTTGTCGTGCCTTGATGAAAATATCTTCTCACTATGCCAAACGTTGTACATTACTAGTAACAAATTAATCACGACGGGACTCTGCATATCTAACATGATGTCGTCTAGTAATCAACTTGCAGGTTCCCAATCATCCCTCGATCCTAAATCTAGAAAAGTTTCGTCTTAAAGCATAACAAGCTCAGATGACTTATAAGTTATAATTGATATAAAGCCCAGTTTACCAAGAATCATTATGAAAATATTGTCCACAGACTACAGTGCATTATATTTCTTTTCCACAAAAGTGATCTTACAAATTTTGGTTCGGTGCTAGAGTACTTTACCAATCCGTCAGTAAGGAACCTTTTTATACAACTCATATTACTCCTTCGCTCCAAAATAATTGTCTCATAATGAAAAACACACGGTCTAAAAAAAGCACAATTATTACAACTTTCACTATGTTATTTTTTACAAAATGACAGTTTTATACTTAACTATTTTTTTTAACGGTAAAGAGAATTATATATATAAATATTAGAAAAAACGCTGCTACTAGTAAGGCGCTAGAAGCAAGAACATAACAGACTAGACACGAAGAACATGAACTAGACTCTACCCTAGGCTTTAACTGCGAGGCCTACAAAATTGATAGAAAAAACTCTAACCCATTATAGGAAACCGAGACTAGAGAAAAATCCCACTCACGGAGCCCGAGCCATCATTTTTCACTCCAAAGTGTTTTTGATGAAGAAACGAAGAAATTTGTAAGATCACTTTTGTGAAAAATGACAAAAAAATAAACGAAGAAGCTAATGTCCCGAACAGAAAACAAAAGCTTGCAAAACCAATAAACAACCATCACGAACCCGCAAGCAACAAATGATTTTTCAGCCATTCAACCCAATTACTCGACATTCGACCCCTGTGAGAAAGCCAAGAAAATGATGAGGCACGGATATTATCAAAGTAATCACCTTTCTTCATCGGTTGAGCACAGAATATGATGTTGTTACGATATCTCCATATCTAATAGAAAAAAAGCCGCAAAAACAGATAAACAGCAGGACTTCTCTTTAGGAGCATGCCACGCACAAATCCAGCTTTTCCAAGTATCATTAGACGCAAATGGAGGAAAAGAAAAATCACACCATTTACGAACAAGAGACCATACCTCCTTAACTAAATCACAATCGAAGAAAATGTGATCAGCGGATTCCACATTACCATTGCAGGAGGAGCACGATATTGTAGGAATATCAATACCACGAGACGAAAGGTTTAACCGATGAGGTAACCGATCCAATGATAACCTCCATAAGAAAATATTCACTTTAAGCGGAAGAATATTATCCCAGGAAGTCGACGGCGATATGGAAGGAAGTCGAATCAATAAGACGACGAGAACTCCTTACAGAAAATAGGCCATCATCAGCCAACGACAAAATACATGTAACATCATCCATACTAATATCGACCTGACTTATTTCCATCTGTAAGCCTCTCAAATAAGCCATGTTTCATATGCCAATATCAGCCCTAGACCAATTCCAATTCCATTGACCATTGACAATATGATTGATGATTAAACAGTCTTTGTCTTGATCTAATCTATAAAGCCTGTTGTAACGAGTAAGAAGAGGAGAATCACCAATCCAAATATCTTTCCAAAAACGAATATGGGTGCCACATCCCACCTTGAAACGAAAAGAATTAAGAGGGATGATATCTTTCGAATAGAAGTACCAACAATCCTAGACCAAGTGTCATTAACATTACAACCTTGATTATCCAGACCGCCTTCTTGACCGTGTAACGCCTTCATAATTTTAACCCAAAGAGGGTTTGGGCAAGAGAACATCTTTCAATGCCACTTTTGAAGAAGAGAAAGATTGAAAGCCTTTAAGCTACCGATGTTGAAGCCTCCTTTTTCGAAGGAAGAGAGAACATGAGGCCATTTAACCCACACAATGTTCTTGGAATCTTAAGAACCGCCCCAAAAGAATCTAGAACGCGGTCTTTCAATGAATTCAAAATAATCTCGGGAGCCTTAAAAATTGATAGGTAGTATATGCCAAGACTACCTAAAACATCTTTGATAAGGGTTAGACGCCCTCCTATGGATAATAAGTTAGCTTTTCATGAAGAGTCTCTTTTGGAAGCAATCAAATAACGGTAATTAATTACTGTTTTCTTTAAAGTTTGTAATAATATCAAGTAACGGTACACTGGGTGATGAGCTTTACAAACACATAACCCCAAAAGAATCGCCATAAACTTCAAACAAAACTCGTATTGACAATTTTTTCTTGAGATTAAGCAGCATCAATGTTTTGAAACATTAGTTGACCTTGCTGGTTCCACCGGTTGAACTGAGAAACAGTTACATCATCGGAAGCCAATTTTGAAAACAAAACCGGTGTGTGAACCTCCGGTTAAACCGGAAATAGAGAGCTCTACAAAGTCGATTAAAAAACCGCTTTTTTAGAATATAGTTAAGCAGACAAACACTACATGCACGCATGTCAGATTGGCTTAATATTATACTATCTCTTAATTGAAGTTAGTGTTATTGTTAATAGATGAAAAACTTGTTTATTGCATCAAAAGCTAGCTATCCTAAGATACATTTCTTGTTCTGAAAGCAAAGATACAAGTCATCAGCAACATATTGTTTAACTCATTCCTTGTCATATTAATCACTTAAATGAGACTTATTATTTGAAAATTTGTTAAGTAGTAACCCATGGATTTATCTCACGTAACGTAAAAACTTGTTAAACACTAATTATTTGAAAATGAACATGGCCCTAAAAATATTATGTTATAAATTAAATCTTTTTTAGTCTTATGGAATGCACCTGATAACCTATAATCCGTCTCTGCCAATAACTAAACCAACCATGGAGTTACTGAGAGGCGCCGACGCATGAAATGCATATATTTATTTAACATGTTCAATCAGTACTAAAACCGGGAACCGCCCTGGTCACTGGAAGTTGGTTTTGAGAAAAAGGCACCCTAACTAACGATTTAGGTTGAGCCGAAACTCAACATAATTGATTATGTTACTACTAATTAATTCATTCAATTAACGTTTCATACAAATAAAGGGTTGTGACCTTTGCGTATTGGTGCAAGTTGACTAGACAAATATTCACGATAAAACTAATACAATAATTTAGGTGACCACTTGAGCTGACTTTTAATTTTGTTTCTATTTTATATTTGTTTTAGTTTGGTGGGAAGAGCACTTGTAGTTGTAGTAAACTTTTTGAGTTTTTTCCACAGGTCAATCATATATTACTTTATCAAAAAGTTTACTTTACTCCAAGTCGAATTTTGTGGGTGGGAAATAAAATTATTGAAAATAGTCTAAACTAAGTAGATGATAAGTTTTAACGAGATTGCAAAAATTATGAATCGGTAGTCAGTTGGTCAATTTTTTTGTAGTACGTAATCGGTCTATATGGATTTATGAGATTGACATTTCCGGTAAGTTTTGGGTACTCCCGACAAAATTATTTTTTAAAAACAACTTGTAATAGATATAACAACGACTAAGGTTTTTGGCTTTTAAGAAAAATGGAGGGCTTGATGTTTCAAGTTTCTTTGCTCTTAACCGGGCTCTTCTTTCTAAATGGATATGGCGCTTCATCTCCTAAGGTCCTTCCTTATGGTCTCCGTTTATTAAGGGCATTTATGGTCCCAAAGGAGCTCTTGATAATCTGCATCTATGAGTTCTAGACGCTTCCTTTGGCTCAATATCATCAGAGAGTTTAAAAGTTTCTCTTTAAAGTATTAACCTTTTTCTTTTGTTAAAAAAAAGTGGGTAATGGCAAAAATACTTCATTTTGGGATGATAGTTGACTTACTGATTCTTCTTTAAAGCTCTTGTACCTAGACTTTATTTGTTGGAGCTAGATAAGCAAGTTACTGTTGCTTCTAAATTGAGGGATACTTCTCTTGTTTCGTCCTTTAGAAGAGCTCCGAGAGGAGGTACTGAAGAGGAGCATCTTAGGCTCCTTGACAATAATTTGGGTCACATTATTCTTCCTTAAATCAGTGATCGTTGGATTTGGAATCTCGAGTCGTCGGGTGAATTTACGGTGAAATCGGCACGTGTCCATATAGATGATTCTTTATTCCTAAGTCAAATGCCGCTACTAGATGGGTAAAGGTTGTTCCCATTAAGATCAATGTTTTTGCTTGGAGAGTTTCGTTGGATAAATTGCCTACGAGATAGAATCTTTCTCTTAGAGGAGTTGATATTCCTTTATTCTTTGCCCTCTTTGTAGCATTACAATTGAGTCCTCCTCGCATCTTCTTTTTTCTTGTAATCTGGCTCGGCATTTGATGATTAAAGTTGCTCGGTGGTGGGATCTAGATTTTTTGGCTCTTAATTCGTATGAAGAATGGCTTACTTGGTTCAATAATATCCGTTTATATAAGAGACTCAAGGAAATTTTAGAAGGCACTTGTTATGTCATGTGGTGGGTTATTTGGAATTTTCGTAATCAAGTATTGTTTGAAAGCAAACATCCGCGGTTGATATCTCTTTGATGACATTGTTCGATTATCCTATACTTTGTGTTCAAATTGTTGTAATTTTTATTTTTATTGGATCTCTTGGATGAAATATCCTAGTTATTTTCTTTGTAATTTTTCTAGCATCTTGCTAGTTCTAATAATATTGTCGTTCCAAAAAAATAAGTGACTAAAATAGTTTACGACGAGTTTGGCTATTTTCAACCAGATTTGTAGGTTTTCGCAAGTTTGGCCATCGTTGACTACGGTTGATCGATTTGTTTGACCGATTTACATAAATCAAAAATGTTGATACTCTATTAACGCTTAAGCAACGATTATTCGAAATGTAGGCCATTTTTTTCGCAACAATGGGTTTTAGAACATGTAACATTTACTTTTTATATTGTTTTGAACAAACCTTTTAAAAAATTTGGTTCAACATGCAAGTTTAAATCGAGATCTGTTTTGACTTTGATACCACTTGTTTTAGAACATGTAACATTTACTTTTTATATTGTTTTGAACAAACTTTTAAAAAATTTGGTTCAACATGCAAGTTTAAATCGAGATCTGTTTTGAATCTGATACGAGTTTTGCACAAAGACATATCTCTAACAATGTTTAGCTGTTTTCTGTAAACCGGAAATTTGAGATCAAACAAACTTAGTACTAGATATCATACTAAAAATTTGTTTCATTAATTTTGTTGCTCTTTAATAAACATATAGCAACATGTAGTCATGTAGATAGATATAATAGGCTCAAAGTATAACACTTTCTTTTAGTGACGTCCTAGCTTTAACTATAAGTATATCCTTTTAATATGATAACTATTGGTTCAGAAAGTATAATTTTAAGTTGAATCAATACTACTTTAAATATTTTATAAATAGTCAAGCAATTGATATGAACAATGCATGTAGCCTACGTACAGTAACGAAACAAATAAACTAACGTCCCTTTTTGTATAATATGTTTAATCAATCAATTGTTATTAATTTATTAGTATACATATCAAATGTTTTCTATGCGGGTCACTTTCATTGGTTCAAATGCTCTGAGGTTACGCTTTTTTGGAGGCTTCACTCAGAGCTTGGAATCATGACCCTAGAGAAAATCAAGCTACATCAAAGCAAAAAACCGTAGGGGAACTAGCGCTAACGAGCAAGACCAAGTCGATCCGTATATAGAGTCATACTAATCGAGTCCTTCTTTATCTAATGAGTTGTAGTTGTTGGAAGAAAGAAAATAGTTCTAAGGCCATGTTCGGAATCGAATGAAATAGACTGAACCTAATGGGGTCCTATCTTCTAGCGGCTAGTGATTTAGGCGCTCGCTCAATGATTTATCATTTTGGAACCGTTGTCTTAGGCAACATGCGAGAGATGCATAGTTAGTTACTCTCCTCGTACAAATTTATAGTCCACTTTTTCATTTTCATTTTGGTTGTTCTAAATTACTTGCCTACCGAAACTTTTTTGTAAGAGCAAAGCTTTATTAAGAACTCATAAAAAGAGCAGAGCCAAAACCACTACACTCAAAAACTAGAACTAATCACCTACCGGTAGAAACATCACCAGGCATTATATTATTCGGACTTGAAATCCATGAATTCTAGTTTATCTTTACTTTTCTTTTTCGTTATTGGTTGGACATCCAAAGAACTGAAGAAGGGATGCAAATTGAATTCTAGGAAAAATATCCAAATTTTGCTCCTTATTCTTCTCTTCGGCAATGGAATAAAAACCTTATTCCTCTAGGACCAAATAGCCCACAAAGTGATATAACATACACCATTTAAGATATTTGGTATTTGGATGTAAATGGTTCACAAACGAGCCAAACACTATCTTTGAGATTGAGCCAAGAGTGTGAGGGAAAGAGATGCCCCACCAACTTAAGCACTTACGTCAAGCTTCGACAGACTTTGCACATGAAATAAAGAGATGCTCACTAGTTTGAGGGGCAGATTCACACAAAGGGCATAACACTGATGGAATATCAACATTATCTCACCGATCTAATTTAGCCAACCATGCAATGCAACCAAGAACAAGATGCCAAAGAAAAATATTGATCGTTTTTGGAATTAGTGGATTCGAATCATGGGTCTTAACTGGAAAACAATCAGAGAGGTAAGCAGAATCAATGAGCTTGGATAGCGATTCACAAAAAATATCCCTATCATGTTCAAGAACTCATGACCAACTATCCTTAATACTGGGATGGGTGATGGTACCCTCTAAGAGAGCCAATAGAGAATGAATATCAGACAAAGATAAAAAAGTTTGATCGAGTTTACATAGTACTTCTACTTGAAATTATTATTACAAAGTTTAAAGAAAATGTAATTAATCAATTAATCACGCAATTATCATTTTTTCCAAAACTAAGAAAAGGAAATCCGTAATTATTATGGTTTTCTGAAACGGTTTGTTTTTTATTGGTGAATACTTGGTTTAACACATAAAGAGTATATTAAACAAAGAATAAACGGACATTATACACGTTACATATTCGTGAAATGCGTCTAGGTATTAAAAAAGAGAAAATCTGAAAAGAGCCAAAATCATTTTGGAGTCTTCGTTAATAATCGTTTTAAACTCGATCTCCAAATGGCCACGTACCTTATTCTGACATTTCAGCTCATGAAAAATCGCCATGTACCATCAGTACACTTTTTACTTTTCATTGTACCAAAATAACTACATATATTCGCAAGAACGCCGATTACTCAACCTTTTTCATTTACGTTTATCTACGTGAAAAAGACTGAGAAAAAAAAAACACATTAAAAAAAAAAAAATGTACAAAAATCTTTTAAACAAAAGTAAACATGCATTTTGGATTTTTATGTTTACTTTTGCTTAAAAGATTTTTGTACTTTTACTTTTATTTTTATTGTGTACTTTTTTTTCCGAATGACTTTCGACGCGATAAACGTAAGTGAAGTAAAAGCGAGGCCGAAAGAATGTCCGTCGTCAATAATACGTTAAAAACGTTAGATCTTTTGTATCAAATCGTTTATGAAGCTTGTTATAATATGAAAGTACCAATTATTGTTTTGTTTATGACTAATATAAAGCATAGTAAACCAAGTTGTCACACAAGCATAAACATCAAACCACATCACAAGCAATTATAAAAGTAAAGAGATAAAGAAAGGAAAGTGCAAACCGAACACGAGGATTTATAGTGGTTCGGTCACGGATCTCCTTTCCGCCTACTCCACTCCCCGAGTACCCAACTCGAGAGTTACTTCACTAAATCAACAAGCTCCCTTCTCGCGGAGAAAACCTTACAATCGTCGCTACACTTTTTCCGGTACAAAGCTAAATACCGGGTTCTAGTTCGAGGTAGAACCAACCTAACGTCGCCTATACAATATTTCCGACACTAAGCTAGATGTCGAGTTCTTTTCAAGGGTACAACCACTCCCACTATGTTTTATGGCCCAACATAACAAACCTTGTGTTTTATGGTACAAACACATAAACCATCTAATCTAGTTTGGTGAAAGTGTTGTGATGATGCAATGATGTTTACAATGATGATCCATGACATAAATGTCTAATGGATATGAATGACTAATCTAAATGATCTTCTTAAATAAGAAGTCTTCAATCAATGAGGATATCAAGAGATCTTGAATCTTCATATGTTGATATGCTTTGGTGAATGAGGATGGCTAGATCTCCAAGCTTTCCTTGGTTGATCAAAATGTAAAGTATGCTTACAACAAAGATGAATGTTAGAAGCATTATGATCATGTGATGATAAGGGTGATTAATGTATGTTACTACATGGTTATCTATAGATCTAAAAGATGAAAGAAAGATAGAAAGAATGTGTTGTTGGAAGGGATGGTTGAAATGAGAAGACAATGGGCTCTATTTATAGCCAAAAATGTAATCTAAAAAATAATACTTTATTAGATTTGATATCTTAGAATATCTTTCAAGATCTTACAAATCTAACCAAATATTGACCAAATCTTCTAAAGATATGATGATGCATGAAGTGATGTAAAATTATATTTTCATTTAGATTAAAATGTTCATGAAAATAAACTTGTAAAATGTATTATGTAACTAGTTTATAAAAGTCTAATTGCCTTTTATAAAATAAAATATCTAGTTAGGTGCTTGTCAAAATAATATATATTTTGTCAAGTGTAAGTAAACTTTAGTACTTGTATGAATATTATAGTTAGTTTACTTGTACAAATAAAAGTATATATTTGTTAGACATTTTACAAAAGATGTATTTGTATAAAATACTTGTGAATGCAAAATGTAAAATGAGGTTCGAAATAGAATGGTTAACCTATTAAAATACTTAGTGACTCTAAACGTATTTTAAACATTCTAAATGATTTGTTAATGGGTTTGATCATAATGCCACATAACAAACATGTACGAACCTGTGTTGTAACATACGAGGACTTGAGACATCGAGAGGTGTTGAATGTATGTTGAGACAAATGTGATTACAAGTAACTTGTACATTTTACGTTATGTATTACAAGTTACATGTTTGTCATCAATCAAAACAAACGAGATCAGTATAGATTAAATATCGTAATATTTGCACTAACAATCTCCCTTTTGATGATGACAAAGATATGTAAACGTAATAGAAAGTAAAATGTAAAAAGTTACTTGCATCCTTACTACCTTTACATTACCTTCTCCGTTTACACTCTTCTCCCCCTTTTGTCGAAACAAAAAGGGCGTGTCCTTGGAGTTTAACTTCATTTCTCCCCAAAAAGGCGAGCTTGCATCATCCCTAGTGAAGTTAAATCATCTACTTCAATCCGTTCCTTGTTAGGTAGCGGATCCATGGATCAAATAAAGAGGCTTAACCTACATCAAGGTTAGTTTTATGCAACAAAAATTATGAGAAATATATGAAAAAAAAAAGCATAGCAATGTTAGCCTATTTTCTCCACTTTTTATTGAAGCAAAATGCTTGTTGAAAAGTGAGAATGATGCTAAATGCGTGCATGCTCCCCTGACGGTTGCTCCCCTTGTTTGAGGCGTCGTGGTATGATTAAAACCTAAAAACAAATATTAGTGCAAAACTATATTCGTCATTGGACGAGTAAGTGATATACAACAAAGTGTGTATAAGATGCATTCAGTAAATTCTTGACGAAAGCTCCCCTTGCTCTAGGTCGTCAAGATGAACCTTCAAAATAAATATTAGTATAATAGAAGCTTTGTCTTTAGACAAATATGTCATATACAAACAAGTGTATAGACGATGCAATATGAGTCCTTAAAGGATATTCCTCCTTGTTCGAGGGTGTCAAGAAGCACCTAAAATAAGAAAAATAATTGATGCAAACTTCATCCTTAGATGAGTAAGTTATATACAATCGAGTGTATATGATGATGAACCTACAATGAAAAACATTAGTGCAATATATTTCATCTTTTCACAAAGAAAAATAAGATGTATATATGTGATAAATGATATAATCAAAGATCTCATGAAGTGTAGTCTCCTAATTACAATCATAAGAAAAGTGAGAATATAATATGATAAAATCCTACAAAATAGTTCCTAGAAAGAAGATATGAAGTCTTCCATATAGTGTGCCACTAGTGGTGCTAGTGTTGGTGTCGGTTTACTAGTAGGATTCATGTGGTGATGATAGATAACTCGAGATTTACAAAAGTAAGTTTTCGCTAATCCATGGTGGTGATGATTAGTGAAAGTGGTGATGGAAGGTGGTGGTGATTAGGTAGGAAGCTATTAAGGAGTTAGAAACTCGTATGTATAGCAAATATAAAAATATGGACTCATGCAATCCTTTCGTCATGTCAAGTGACCAAAGCTAAGAAGAAGAAAATATGAATGGACATTGCATTTCAATGATGCATAAGGGTTATGATTTGAATGATTTATTGATGCTAATGACCTATTGTTTTGAGCAAGTTCTCATATGCTTCAACCCAAGAGTAATCAATAATGTGTTCTATCTAAGAATATATAAAAGTGATAACATGAAGATAAATTCGTTCATTGATTGACACGAATTATAAAATGACCTATTCTAGGTGACAATGGGAAAGGTAGTATTAGCATGGTTTTGACCGACATGGATGATTATCACTTTGAAAAGAAGTGAAGACAATATGGAAAATACTAATAATAATAATAATGAGTACCTATATGAGGATGAGAATGACATCATATAAGTGAGAGTTGGATGGACCAACGTGTTGGAAATGGCTGTTTTGATTAATATATCGTTTGCACTGACAATGACATGCATGATATATGTCAAGCTAGAAAAGGATAAGATCCTATGATGGTGTTATAGATAGTGAAGTTGTAAAGTGCTAGTTTAAGGAAAATCCTAGATTCGTTGATTGTGGAGATGAAGAAGTTTGTAAAACACATGATGTGTTTTTCACTTTGATGAGTATTGGTGCAAACTTGTGATATAAGGTTAAAGATGTTGAACTAGTTGTGGTTTCGTGAACCGGTTTTAGCTAAGTGGTGTTTACCTATGTGTTGGTATTTTAGAGTCTAAGAGACATAAATTTTGACAAAAGACAATTATGTGAATGGATTTCTCTCCCCCTTAATTGGTGGACATCCAACATAATGTGTAATGTATCAAACAAGGAATGACAACAAAGTGTTTAGGAGGTTATTCGGGTTAACGAAAGAGGTGAGCTTAGTGATGTTTTTCTGGAAGATGGTTTGCATACAATGAACTTCATCCTTAAAGTCACGTACCTCTTCTCGATTAATACGAGATGATCGTATGATGAGGCATGTGGTTTCCTAATAGGAAGTGAAGAGGATTAGAGTATTGTTATAACTAAATAATGATGGAGATGATTTTTGGAAAGCGGAAGCAAAAAAGAGATTTGGAAAGAGGTCGGTTGAAAAAAAATGCAAAGCCAACCCTCTAGAACTTAATTCTATATGCTTTTAAACTATTTGCAAGTGTAGGGGTCCCATAAAGCATAATATTAATCTATGTAGCAATAAAGGGGATTATGCAAAGTGAGCATATAAAAGTTAGAACCAAGTGAGATAACAAATAATTTGTTATCAACCTACAAAACAAATTTGTTAGTGACAAAAGATGTTAACATGATAGAAATCAAATGATAACATATTATATAAGCAAAAACAACATATTGCACTTAGTAGACAAGAAATCACCACACAAGATAGCATCAAAACAATCATATTATGCAAGAATAAGACTTTATTCAAGACATTTCATTATGAGATTGTTTTGTCGTTAGACTTAGACACTTAAGCATACTTGGATATACAATAATCTATGTGATTAATTTGTAAGATAAAAAGGCTTCTAAAAGTTAGTCATACCAAGAGCACTTTGACAGATTATATGTGCACACGTAGCAAACAAATAGTGTGACAAGAAGCAAAAGAAACAAGATGAAAGATTCATGCAAGCCATGTTTAAGACATAAAATTTGGAGCATGTATCATTTGGATCGTACTACACATAGATGTAATGAATGCCAACTAATAGCTTTCAAACACAAATATATCATATCAAAACTTATCACGTATCAAAATGGCATATTATGAGTTCATAAGTAACATGTTAATCATGCTAAAATTAATTCAAAATTAAGTATCATGCAAATAAAGTTTAGGTTTAAACGTTTAGTAGCATGAAACAAGAATACAAGCATTATAAAGATAAAACCGTACTAAGGTTTACACATTTGACTTGTTATCAAACACTAAGATAATGTCAAATCAACTTATCGTATTAAACAAGAACATGTAATCAACACATGTAAGTACAATGCAAGTGGTTTTACTAAGGTTTACACATATGACTAGTTATCAAACACTAAGATAATGTCAAATCAACTTATCGTATCAAACAAGAACATATAATCAACACATGTAAGTGCAATGCAAGTGGTTTTAAAAGAAAAGTCATATATACTACTTGTTTGATTAGTATTCCTAAGGCGAGGCAAACTATCAATGTTTTAACACTTACTTTAGGCAAGTATAGGAAAACAGATTTTTCAAGTTGGAGAATGAATATGAGACTATTACTAGCGGTGCTCAATTAAGGCTAAACACGACCATTTTACGGGTGATTCCACATACCCAACTTCTCTCCAGAAGCAATTCAACCGTTAGGTCAAATTGAGTTTCTAGTGCAATAGGTTCTCCAGTAGTCATTCTCATGTTAGAAAGATGGGAATTCCTACTTTTTCCTATTAAAGTGCATAAAAGATGATAGTTTACAAATACTTGGCTTAATGTGACACAACTAATATGCAATATAACTAAGGTGATGAAGATGTCATGTTATATACATGAATTTTATCAATGGTGTGTTGATAAACAATATGTTTTAATCTTGTGTTTAGAATCTAAGGTTGTTCAAATTACATAGCTAATTGTATGATCTAATGGATGACATCTTTTGCGTTGAGTTGAAATGTATACTTTAAATGTGATTTGATTATCTAAGACTAGGGAATGGAATATGTTAAATTAAGAACGTTCTCAAGAAATCTCCTTTTATTTAACAAGAATCTAAATAAGGTTACCAACTTCAATAGATCATGTGTATGTTCTAAAGATGTGTAGTTTTAACCTTGGATGTGCACAAGATTTGAGCAAGGTTAGGTTATGATGTATGCTTGAAAGGAAATGGATACAAATAGTATCTTTCAACAACGCATGGGATAAAGTTATCATGCTTATGAAAATAAGTATGACAAGATGAATTGGATATGCTAGTTCATAGAACTTGTGGATGTTCGTTTCAAGATCATTTAGCCAATGAGGTGTAATGAAATCTCTTGTAACATAACCATTTATGTCGCAAGGATAGAATGATGCATAGAATATACAATATCCTTTTAACAAGATGAATACTTAACGCATAATTTCTTAAGCATAATGTTTTTCAAAACATCATGTTTTCCTAAATGAAGATATGAAGCCAAAGTGTTTGAATCGGATAGTCCCGTCTAAATAAACTTGGTCTCAAGATTATATTCACTAGATGATGACAAGAGGAATTCACTCGAGTTTCTTATGTATACTCCTCAAGAGTCATTGTTGCTTGGGGTGTATGATGTTGGTTTTGAGATTGCATTTTAACATATGTTGTTAAAGTGTTGATTTGAGGTTTAACGAAATTTATGCAGAAGTTTAACGACAAAGTATTACTAATACTTTGATAATTTGTGAAGGTAGTACTACTTATACCTAGTGGAAATTGGCAACAATTACCAAGAGCACCATGCTTATTTGGTAGTTGAGGTTCTAGCCGTAATGAATTATCTAAGTCCTTATATGTGGGAAAGGATGGTTGAGTTTGTTCAAACGTGCATTTGATTCAGTACAAGTGTTGGACACAAGGGCTTTTAGAGCAATACACTCAACGAATTCAAATGATGGTAAGGATGGTGGATTGGTTGATCTAGGTGGTAGGTCTTCTAGTGTGTCTAAATAAGGATGTGGTGATGTAGGGGTTTGTTGTGCTATGGGAGTACTTAGGTTGATTATTTTTCCATAGATGTTGAACACAAAAAAGTACGGATACTAATTCTTATGGTTCATTGGTTGCTAAAACTAGTGGGTGAAGTGCTTGAAGTTTTGGTCATGTCTATGAAGCTTAGGGGCTGAGGTATAGGTTCATCTTGAAAGGGCACGTTTGGTTTAAAGGATGCTCTTGGAAGTTCATGAGCAACACGCTTAATGGTGTCAAAAGATGGAAGAGGGATAGTAGGTGTCAAAGAGGGATAAGTGGCACAGTGGGTTGTTTGTTTTGGATAAGTGTTTGATTCATTTTAGGATTAGTGTTTTAACATGTGTTGTTAAAATACTTGGGTGTTGATTTTTCGGATATGACTTTTAATGACTACAATCGTAAGTCGCATATACTTGAATATTTCGGATGAAATACTTAAGTTGTCAATCCTACCTTGTTGAGACTATGGAGCTTAGATTGCACTCGAGGATAGCAAGACTCTTTAACATACATGTGAGTTATGACTCGATGTAAATGCTTATCGTCTTGGAGGATGACACATTATTTTCATGTTAACCAAGTGAGGCAATACATGTAGATACAAAATAATATCTAAAGTCATATGTTAGACTTGTGTATGATATCTTTGCAAATAATGAGTCCAGATTAGTCTAGGTGGCAAGTCATCTAAGTTATCCGCAAATAGATGAGAAGATGTTGGTGGTGTTACACAAAGTTCGATAGGTACAAGTTTTGGAAACTTTGGTAGTGAAGGTGTTTTTGGATGGTTGTGAGGAAGTCATAATGGTGGGTGATTTTGGTGATGGAGTTGGAGTACTTAAGTTTAGAAAGTTCTTATCTCGAGTGGGTGATGAGATGTTGAGAGGTGACGAGTCTGAGGATGAAGAGTTCAAGCTGACGAAGCAACAAGATCGAACGCTAATCCTAGTGGTTTTCTTAAGTGTCTTGTTTGAAGGTGATGAGGCTAAGGATTTAGTCATTTTGACTTTGCTTAAAGAAATGCTAAGCTTAAGGAGAATTAATAGTTGGAAGGTGAAAATGACCATCCTAAATGTGTCGATTTATGGAACTAAGGATTCACGGAGATGTGTTTTATTTGATGTTAATTCATACAAGGATGATAGTTTCTAATGAGATGGAAGTGTCTAAGATCATGTCAAACATCCTAAGTTAATCCATTGAGGATGTGTTGAGTGAGATATGAAAGATATGCATTAACAACTATCCTAGAAACGAAACTTGGTAAATTAGATTGCGGGATTTAGTAAAATTCAACAACTTACCTGTAGGATCCACGGCACCATTTCTTCACACAGGCGGAACCCTTAAATTGGTGCCGCCTGGTCCGCCTGTACAAGTATGGCGGTACCAAAATGTATAATGAGACGGTACCAACATTTTGGTGCCGTCGATCCGTGGACACCGTAAAAGTTCACAGACCCATTTTTAGGTGTCGGGAGTTTTCGAAACACGAAATTTTGCTTAAAACACATGACACTAATTATTTCTAGTTAGGAAAAGTCGATAACACATACACAAACATAGTGGAGCATTGACTTTGACCAAGGGCTAACGGTTTTCACATAAAGGTGAAAATGGGTAAAATTTGATAACACACTTGTGCTATCCCCTGCATAAACCGGTTAGCATACAACATTGTTTCAAGTTATTTTATCATCCTACAAAGTAAACACGACCAAATAGTATCATACACCATTGTTTTTGTCCTTGTACCAAACACTCTCTTAAAACCTCCATTTTCAAAGTACTTGACTAATTTACTTAATACTCATTGCTAATTGAGTTATGACATTTCATAAGTTATGCGAGATGTTATCATAACCTATGCAAAGAAAGTGATCTAATTCTACAAGCGATGGTAAAACAATTTTCCAACTTAATGCACAAAATCTAGCAAATGTCCTATTGTGCATAAACAAGAAATCGTCAAACAAGTGAATAAATAGCATGGCAACATTGACACTTATATTATGTAAACAAACAAGTATAAACAACAATTTGAAAATAAGCAAACAACATATATGCAAACAACATATACAAGTGGTCATTTAGCATAGCATAACAAGAAAAACACTTTTCGTCATTTTATGTTTAAGAATGACGATGTATACCAAGCTTGATTAGTTTCCTTTAAACATATTACCAAATTATTTAGTTTCAAAAGAAATTGTATCCAAGTTCTAAGAATACCAACTTAAATTACTTGACTCAAAAAATTGAGTTTTTATGTTAAAGCGAAGCTTAATATCTTAGATATACTGTAGTATTTGGTCTATTTTACCTATTTAAAATTAGACTTAGGACATGAGAGTATTCTTAAATGAAAGTAGACTCAATTCCCTTTAAAATGATAGGTGGTTCGACTCCTACGGACTTACGGTTAATAAGTTATGAATTTTTAAGTTGGCAAAAATCTGCGTCTTGTGCAGTGGACCAAGGAACCAAAAGTTAACAAGGAAGGAACCCTTTATTTGGTTCGCCCAGATCCGTGGTCTTCACGAGAATGTTGAAAATGTACTTACTCATAGCGAAAAAGTGTAGGACTTACTAGATTTGATAGAAAAATATAACACACATATTTTGTTTATTATTTTTACTAATATGACTTATCTAAACATTTAACAACAAAATTTATAAGTATAATTAGCAAAACATTTTCATATTATATTTCGCTTCAATGGTAATTTGATACATGGATCGTGCTCCATTTTAAAAACCATTTGTTTTGAAAATAAGAGCTACGAGGCTCTGGTACCAATTGTGAAAACGTAGAGGGGGGGGGGGGGTGAATACGTTACCGTTTAAAAACGTTAGATCTTTTGTATCAAATCATTTATGAAGCTTGTTATAATATGAAAGTACCAATTATTGTTTGTAACTAATATAAAGCATAGTAAACCAAGTTGTCACACAAGCATAAACATCAAACTACATCACAAGCAATTATAAAAGTAAAGAGATAAAGAAAGGAAAGTGCAAACCGAACACGAGGATTTATAGTGGTTCGGTCACGGATCTCCTTTCCGCCCTACTCCACTCCCCGAGTACCCAACTCGAGAGTTACTTCACTAAATCAACAAGCTCCCTTCTCGCGGAGAAAACCTTACAATCGTCGCTACACTTTTTCCGGTACAAAGCTAAATACCGGGTTCTAGTTCGAGGTAGAACCAACCTAACGTCGCTTATACAATATTTCCGACACTAAGCTAGATGTCGAGTTCTTTTCAAGGGTACAACCACTCCCACTATGTTTTATGGCCCAACATAACAAACCTTGTGTTTTATGGTACAAACACATAAACCATCTAATCTAGTTTGGTGAAAGTGTTGTGATGATGCAATGATGTTTACAATGATGATCCATGACATAAATGTCTAATGGATATGAATGACTAATCTAAATGATCTTCTTAAATAAGAAGTCTTCAATCAATGAGGATATCAAGAGATCTTGAATCTTCATATGTTGATATGCTTTGGTGAATGAGGATGGCTAGATCTCCAAGCTTTCCTTGGTTGATCAAAATGTAAAGTATGCTTACAACAAAGATGAATGTTAGAAGCATTATGATCATGTGATGATAAGGGTGATTAATGTATGTTACTACATGGTTATCTATAGATCTAAAAGATGAAAGAAAGATAGAAAGAATGTGTTGTTGGAAGGGATGGTTGAAATGAGAAGACAATGGGCTCTATTTATAGCCAAAAATGTAATCTAAAAAATAATACTTTATTAGATTTGATATCTTAGAATATCTTTCAAGATCTTACAAATCTAACCAAATATTGACCAAATCTTCTAAAGATATGATGATGCATGAAGTGATGTAAAATTATATTTTCATTTAGATTAAAATGTTCATGAAAATAAACTTGTAAAATGTATTATGTAACTAGTTTATAAAAGTCTAATTGCCTTTTATAAAATAAAATATCTAGTTAGGTGCTTGTCAAAATAATATATATTTTGTCAAGTGTAAGTAAACTTTAGTACTTGTATGAATATTATAGTTAGTTTACTTGTACAAATAAAAGTATATATTTGTTAGACATTTTACAAAAGATGTATTTGTATAAAATACTTGTGAATGCAAAATGTAAAATGAGGTTCAAATAGAATGGTTAACCTATTAAAATACTTAGTGACTCTAAACGTATTTTAAACATTCTAAATGATTTGTTAATGGGTTTGATCATAATGCCACATAACAAACATGTACGAACTCGTGTTGTAACATACGAGGACTTGAGACATCGAGAGGTGTTGAATGTATGTTGAGACAAATGTGATTACAAGTAACTTGTACATTTTACGTTATGTATTACAAGTTACATGTTTGTCATCAATCAAAACAAACGAGATCAGATAGATTAAATATCGTAATATTTGCACTAACAATTTCACACGCTATTAACCCTAAAAAAGTTGATACGTATAATTATCATATCATTGTTTTCTCAAATTACAAGGTTGGATGAATTACATAGATTTAACATAATTTTATCAAAAAGATATATGCCCAGTGCAACAGGACGAGTTCATTTATGTTCATATTTTTGTTTACGAAGATTTCATGTGAACCCATAATACAAAGATTGCTATGAAAACGGCAAAATAATGAATGACTTGTTTCAAAAGCTAGCTTGTTTGTTGTTTCTCTCTTGGGTTCGGTCATAATTTAGTTAGCCCTCGTGATTCTCTTTGGGGTGTGTTTGCATGCTCGTGAGACTGCTCATTGATTGTGGTGGTTTGTCTCACGCCATTGTATCTATATCTTATAGAAAGGGGTTTGCATTTCTATGTATCGGGTTGTATCTGTGGTTTGAGTTTTAATATATTTGCTTTTGCCTTTCAAAAAAAAAAAAAAAAAGGCTAGCTAGGTTGACAATAATTTTTTAGAAGAATCGAATATCAAACATATAGTTTTGATATAGCAAATGGAATATGAAACTAAAGATGTTCATATGGTTTTCTCCTCTAAAGCATATACACTGGCCGGTGAGCTGGATATGATAATGAGCGGGTGATAAAAAAAGCTTTCGATTCGCGATACTATTATGGGAATCTAGTGAAACCGAATATCGTCTATTCCTTCCTTAAACCATGCATAAACATGTATAAATGTTATAGCAGTTCACTAAAACGGCTCATACATGTTAGACGATTATTTACTTAGTTATTGGTTTGTTATTTATTGATACCCCTAGCTTGGTATTTGGAATGCTCTACAGGGTTTCTATATATACTGTATTTATGTTTTGATTACGCCAGATTATATTGTGACAATGTTAGTACCATTTATTTGACTACCAGTGAACCAAGCACAATGAGATAGATATACATTTTCGTTCGTGATATGTTTACTCGGGGTCACGTTCGTATTCTTTATGTGTCATCACGTTACGAATATGCTGACATCTTCACTAAGGGGTTCATACGAACCACTTCGCAATTTACTCTAATATTAATTACATATGTTATATTGTTGATAATGCTTACAAGACCTTTTCAAAACTTAGAGGGTTTTACCTGGTTTGTGTTTGTGTTTGTGGTTTTACCTGGTTTGTGTTTGTGTTTGTGTTTCGTGTGTCGGTAAACTTAGACCTCATTAGTTATTCGGTTAAAATGTCATATATCATGGCCACCAGGTGCCTTAAACAATAATTAAACTAATAGTTATTCTATTACTATATAGTACTATGAATAGGATGATCCGGTGGGTAGAAATAGTAAAGATTTTTAGGTAGTAGAAAGGCAAAATAAACAAAGTCGTTGGCTAATGATGTAGGCATTCACGAATGAAAATGGAGATACAATAGTGCAGATTGTGGTGAGTGGATATCAACTTCATATATCAACATCATGATCGAATGGAATAACCTTAAAAGTACATCAAGAGTTATCGTCAACTTGTGGACACACAACTATACATCCACTATTGAGAAAGTTAACTCCAACTATCTAATACTTAAATTATTTAACACTTTTCTTTTATCAATAAGAACGCAAACGGTTACCATCAGAGCGTTGCCTCATTGGTATTACTTCCTCACCGTAAATTTTCATTTGACCGGTAAACTAGAGCTTCTGAAGAATAGATCATGAGTATAATCCTAACTCATGGGTAAAGGTCAGTGGACATTCAAAATATGTGCACGAAGTTAGGGTTTCCTAACCGATATAAACCTTTTGAAAGAAGGGAAAACGCAAACGAGTTTGTAATAAAGGTATAAAAAGAAATTCATTCCAATAACGTTCATTGGCTTCTACCAAGAATCAAATTGTTACTATTTTTTGGCCGGCAATTGTAATGCTTTCAACTCACATTTGATTACATGTATGGAATAATTAAAGTGGAAATATGACCATATGCCTAGTACTACACGTACGCTATGAAAGGTTTATGGATAATTATTAATATTAGTATGACCGGATTCGAACTCGAGACTTCGGGATTGCACACATTACGTATAAGAGTTGATGTTAATAATTAATATATAAAATGTTATTATTAATTATTAGTCACGAAATAAAACATAACGATAGTTAAATATTTAATGAGGTTTGGTTAACGGTCGTTAAATATAAACTACGAGGACTAAGAATGAAATTAGTGGACAAGAAGGATCCGAATCCCTTTGGGATGGCTTGGCGGTCGTGGGCTACCCAACCCAAGGAGGTGGGATTTCTTGGTCACCAAGTTTTGAGAAACTATAAATACAAACCCTTGTATTCATTATTCTCCTAACCTTGGATCACCAATATACCTAATTTCTCCTCTTCTTCCCTTTTTCTTTTGTGGCGGTCGAACACCCTCACCATAAGGGTTTCGATTTTGCTTAACTAAAGAAACAAGTGTTTGGTTTTATTTGTGATTCAAGGAACTAGCTTTTCACATCAAATCGCTATTAGTGCGTGTGTACAAGAACGAAGGACAAGCACGCTGAGCTTGTAATCTTGGTAGTCGACTTTTGTGTGGGTCGAATTATATAAACCCTAAATTAGGGTTTTGGGTTTTGGTTCTTGTTCTAATTACCGTTTGATTCTTGAATTGCTAAAAGGTACGTGTTTTCTTGTTCGGTTAATTACTTACATATATTATTCTTAATTACTTCCGCTGCATGCTTTGATGATGTTTACTTGTTTTATATAATTGTTATGATTAGTAAAACCCAACAGTGGCATCACGAGCCGTTAATATGATGTAATTAATTACCGAAACACATAAAAATTGGATCTTTATGATTATATGCATGCTTTTTATGGTTTCTAGGGTTTTGAATTCGAAACCCTAATTTTTAATTATTGGGTCGATTACCCTCTTTTTATTTAATTAGGTTTTAATTTTGTAAAACTTGTAGAAACCCTAGGATTGCATGATTATTTTATGTGGTTAATTAATGAATAATTGTTATGTGCCATGTAATATGCGTATCTTGGGTGATAATTGTTATGCGGAATCCATGGTGGAACATGCATGTTTTGCCATGGAGTATTGTTTTTTGTTTATTGATTAATTGTTAAGTGATACACACATGTTTTATTTATTTAATAATTATTGAATTGGGGAAGACCTCAATTATAACTAATAAAATTCGTTATGTGCTAATTGGTATACTATTAACTTTGGCTTACGCAATCGACTTGTCGATGTATGTGGCTCATCTTCTTGCGAGATGAAAGTCCTAGTTAATGCATGCATTTATTTACGCCTAGAATTGTTTATTAGAGTTTATTGAAATAATTATGCATGTGGCAAATTGTTTTTACATATGTTAAAATTGTTTAGTTATATGTTTATATTATTTGAGTGTGTTTAATTTTTATTAAAATGCTTTTTTGTTTATATATTGTTTGACATGTTAGTAAGCAAAAAGGGTTTTTTATGAATAGAAAATTAAATGGACTACATAATGGCGAAATTGATTGTTATCTAAGAATTATTCTTGAACTTTTAATCGATTGATGCGACTGTACTAAATAGTTAGAACGGCTCACCCACTAGAACAAACTATAAAGGGGTTGTTTAAGCACAGTCTCACTGAATGGATGTCTAAGGTTATGCTTTTAAGCTTACCTGGTCCTCTGCCCCCTGTGAGTTCGATTGGAGCTACCTAGTATAACCATTCTATGTACGAAGCATCTTAGTGCAAAGTTGTAAGTTTCTCAACGATCGATTAAAACTTTGTAGAATTTAATCTTAGCAATTAAAATCTTATGTAAGGTTTTCAAAATATTATGTTATAAAGTTGTATGCATGCTTCTTTATACATAAGTTTTGATTACACGTCAAAATTGTACCCTTTAAATTTAAGTTTATGCCATCTAATGATATGAAACACTTGAAGTTGTAATTTAGTTATGTGAGACCTTGATCTAGATTACAATAACAAGGTGAATTATTTTGTTGTGTGAAACCTCAACTTTATGATTTGCGCTTCTAAGTTAGACAACTTAATTAAGTTAGTTAGTGAGACCTATGACTTAAGGCATAAGATGGGATGAAACATGCTTACGTTTTGCATTAATTGTTTTGGCAAATTGTAAATCCCATATTTTCTAGGAATTGCAAACTTGTTTGTCAATTATTGTTCTTCGACAATTACCTATTCTATACTTTCATCACTAGCGATCAACCGATGTGGTGAAACTATGATAATGAGGGTCCTAGATTCAAGGAAAATTCTATGGTTAATATGAATATTGACCAAGGGTATTTTATTTTCTTGAAAGATTTAATTATCGAAAATACTAAAAATTGAATTTTGTTAATTCTTTTGATTGTATTAATGCAACATTAAACCGTAAACGTAGTTTGGGCTTTGGTAAATTGATCTAGTTCTGTTTTCAAACGAATGTTTGATCAAGAAAAATTTACTAAAAGACAAACATAAACTCTTTTCCATGGAAGAAGAGTGTGACTCAATCCTATTCCTTTTCATGATTGAGAAAGGTATGTTAGGAACATTAGAATTGTCTAAGTTCTAATATAACTCATAGCAACTTTAATAGTTAAGAAAATTGCACACAATGTTTTCCTTAAGAGATTTCATTACCCTCTGTTGGTGATTGAATTCTTATATGACATTTTGGTCAACTAGAAAACATGTTTGACATTTTATGAGTTATTAAATTAGAAGCTAGACTAATTACCGCAAAATTGGTAAAAGACAAACTAGTATATTTTATCTAGTTGTTTTGTTTTGACTAATTGAAGGTGCTACACATCATTATGGCGATGGTAGACCCATTGAGGAAGAAATTGCATGCTCAATTTTTCAAGTTAATAGCATTGATGGATGATCCATCATCTACTGAGTAGAATACACTCTTTTAGTACCTAAGTAATTGTTACGAATGGTCTTACAAAGGAGTAATAACGTAATAGCACGCTATTTTCACTGGTTAATGAAACACTTACAATGTTGTCAAATCCAGTGGGAGTATTGTGGTGTATTACTGAATAAGAAATTATTGTAACGTTGTCTAATTCAGTGGGAGTTACAAGATTTATTATCTTGGTAGATTTTCGTGAAATAATACATTACGTTAAAAAATGTAGACATTCATATTCTCAAGGATAGTCATGAACGTTTCCTTGATAATTAAGTGTTCCTACATCTACTTGTAATGCTTATATATCTATGACACTATCATATTGCTCACATAAACAAACGAATGTCATGGTGTTTATATGCTATATGGTGTTGTTCTATGCACAAGTGGGAGAAGTATTAATTGTGTGCAAAAGAACAAACACATACAAATATGATTAATGGATTCTCTTGATCGTAAGGTAAGAGATTAACGTTCTAATAAGATTGACTTGTTTAGAACATGTTTCAAAATTATAACATAGACTACTTTTATGTCTTATGTCATTAAAATTATAGAAACACTTGAAGTTACATTTTAGGTTAAGTGAGATCTTGGCTAGATTGTAATCTCAAGGTAAATCTCCACTTGTCGTGGGATCGGGCGTGGATACTTTTGCAGTTTCTTAAGTTGGACACTTCAACGGATGACATAATTAAAATAAAGTAATCTAACGCTATTTTAAATATTTGTGTATTCTTGGAATGACATAAATAGTTTATTAACTTGAAAATTAATTAATTGAAACCATGGCGTGGTGTTCATAATAACTTTAAATTATACATGGTTATGTGTTTCTGTATAGACTCACAAACATGAAGTCTTTTAAAGACTTATAATATAAAGTAAGATACTATAATCATTATGTCTTTTGACTTGGTCAAAGAATACTTATGTTATATAACATGCAATTGGCTTGGATATTCTATTATACCATTAAGTTGACTTAGTTGGTAAATAGGTAGGCCAAAAGGAATATGTTTATCTTAAATATTGTTAGATTGTCTTACAATATTAATTCTAATGAAATACTGTATGTATAAGGAATGTTCAGTTAGAAGAATCAAATATTTGTTATAATGTTTGATTCAAGATAACTATATCTTCTTTTCTTCCAAAAGTTATCAAGGTTAGAAAATTGAGTATTGATTGGATATACTTAATAAAACTCAAACCTAGAAGATTAATAAGACACCATTTTAGTATGAAATGTGATGAATCACATTGAGTCTTATATTGAAGTTCTGATTTGTTAAAACTACTTATGGAGTAGGTTATTATTGAACAAGATTTACGAACTATTAATGTGATTTGTAATATCTCAAAAGAAAACAATTTAGTGTTGTTCTAATTGCTAAAATATTTATAGATAGTCTTTAAATTACAAAAGCAAGTGGGAGTTTTGTTTAGATCTTGAAGAGATTAAATTACAATTACAAAACACATAATCTTCTAAAGCACACTAGTGAATATCATGATGAGGTCATATATGATATACCTCAAAATGATGGAATTCTCATTCATAGATCCGCAAGGATATCTCAAATATTTGATATGATGAGAAATATGAATTACAGGATCATGGTAAACCTGTTAATCATAATGATATATTACCTAATATTGAATTGTGGTAAATTATTCATACTATGAATGTTAAGATGCTGTCCAAAAAGATAATCAACTTTGGAAACTTGGTTTATCTTGATAAAGATGAGTTTCTTCAAAGGAAGGAAAACCCTAGTGGTTTAAATCTTTGTGTAGAAATCATATGGACAATATTGTACTTGTGTTTAATGCATGACTCGTGACAAGATTATTAATCACACTTAAGCAATTAACTGTGATTGAATATTCTTTCCTTGGCACATTAAATATATAATGATTATAATTGTCATACTTATTTTCATTGATATGAAAAATGACAATGGAATATCAAAACTATTTGTTATGTGATTACTTTTGCGAGGACGATAAGTAATACAAATGAGTTTTATGAATTCACATAATCTTTGGAAATGTACAAACTGCAAGAATCCATGAATGGATATATGCATGCATCTAGGAAAGGATTCTTATGTTTAACTATTAAATCCAATTTTTGGTTTAAAATTAAAATAAGATAATTTCTAAGTATTCCTGAAAGCTAGTGGGAGTATTATGTTTATTTTCTTTAAAATCTTATATGATGTGGGTAGTAACATTCCATCTAAGATAAAATGTTAAGTTCTGGTTTGGAATGGAACTTCACTTGAAAGATTTAGAAAATAAGACATACAACCTTGGAAAATATGTTTATTATTAATAAACATGTGCGGATAAATAAATGATTCTAAAAGAACATGATATATCATTTGGAAAATGGATCTGTAGAACATGAATTAAATCTTCGTTTGATATAAGGATTTTCATGTACATTGATAAGGTTTTAAAAGGTACCATTTTGAGGGGTCGTTTAAGTCCTTATTTGATCACTTTTGTATCCGTTATTGCTTAATATCGTTCCTTTTCACTTTTTAGGTCTCGTGAAGGCAAAATGCTGGAATGGCACTTATTTGGACGAAAAGGCGAATATATGAAGAAAATGGCCAAAGTCGAAATCGAGACACTCACGATTGTTGAAAGTAGAAGGCGACGGCGTCAAAAGTGCATGACGCCGTCCCAAAATTATTGTGACGGCCGTAACCCAAAACTCGTGTTTTCAAGAGACGGCGCCTAGTTGTGAAAGAGTAGGCCGTCGCTACTCGGACGGCCTAGATGCAATCCAGACGACGCCGGAAGTGAAGAGGACGGCGCCACGGACATAAGGTGACGCCGTCGCAAGGTTAACGTGGCCAAGACGAAACCCTAATGGCGGCGACACGGCGCCACTAAACATAAGGTGACGCCGTCAATTGTAATCTTATATATAGAATCCGAATTTTTCGGTCTTTGTGTGGAGAGTCTTTGGAGTAAAACCTAAAACCGAACCTAAGGTGTCTTGTACAAGATTTTAGGGTTTTAAACCCTATCTTACATCAAGATAAGTCTTTACTTCATTAATTCAATTATGTCTTTGATTATTTGTGTGTATGCTTGCATGTTCTCCATGTCCGGCTAATTTATTTGTGTGTTTGCTTAGGAAGTATGAAACTTAATTATTAAATATTGATTGGTTGTTTCTTATCTTAGTTGATTAATGATCTAGTAATGCGATAGGTCATTCGTTGTGTACTTAATGCTTGATTCATCTTTGTGAACCTTAGAGTATAATTACCGAGTAATTGTAGGCTAAACCATCCAAAGAGCGCCTTAGAGTAGGAGTCTATAATCTCTAGTGGGTTTGTAGACAAGACCCTTTGGTAAGTTCAAGAGTTAGGGAGAAACGCATACCCTACAACTTTAGACACACAACGCAACTAGGAATAAGACGTGACACTCAACCATCAATAGGAGATAATTAAGGAGTAATACAAACTAAGTAAACACATCTTTAAACTATCATACGAGCACACATTAATTAGACATAGACTCCACAACCTTAGTTTAGATAATTAGATAATAGTAGAGTAATCGGTAGAAATACCAACCCCAAATCCAATACCCGAGATTCGTACCTTTCCATTTTTCATAAAATATAAAAGATAAAAATTAATCTTCCTCAACCTTAACCTTAGCGTAGTAACTCCCTACTAGCATTCCTATTCCCCAGAGAACGATATCAATACCCGTGGCTTACCCTAATTACTACACTACAACGATTAGGTTCATCGCCTGGGTGTTATAAAACTTGCTCAAGAAAAGGAAGTTCCTTTGACCCCGAACGACGCGTGTAGCGTTATCAAGTTTTTGGCGCCACGGGAATAGAATAGCTAGTTAGTAGTCCACCTCGCTTAGGTTTCTTTGCTTGATTCCTATCAAGTAAACTTTTTCTCATTTTAGATTTCTCTTAGTCTATCCCCTTCTTCGTGACCTTTGTTCGTAACCTCATCACTTTTCATCATGGAAGGTGATAACCCACTACCATTCATCAACCCACCACCAAATGACCCGCCAAGAGCCCGTACTCTTGGTGAATACTCGAGACCAAGCCACCTAGGCTATAGGAACACCATTGAGCTTCCCGACCAAGCCCAAACTACGGCCTGCGATCCGACACCATCCGGTTGGTGCAAAACGGATGTGCATTCCATGGACTTCGTTCAAGATCCAAATCAAGATCCGAGGATTTCTCAAAATCGCCGATTCCATCGACCTTGATGCTACTACTCGGGAGACCACGCGCTGCGTCTCTTCCAATTCTCTACGGGACCAAGCTAGTAATTGGCTTGAGCGACTTCGCCGGCTCCATCTCAAGTTGGGATGATCTTACTCTCGCTTCCTTGCTCAATTTTTCCCACCGGGAGAACCACTAAGCTTAGGAATGACATCTTGATGTTCCAACAACGTCAAGGTGAATCTCTCTGAAGCATGGACCCGATTCAAGGACTTACTTCATAAAGTCCTCATCACGGCATTGATCTTTGGCTCCAAGTCCAAATCTTTTATGATCATGTCAACTTTCCCACTAAGCGATCCATTGACCAAGCGGCCGGTGGAAAACTTAGTGATCTCACCGCAGAAGAATCATGGGAAATAATAGAGGACCTCGCCTCTATGACAACGAAGTTGGGATGACCCCGTGAGCTGCCCAAACCGTCAAGGCAATCTCCTTGCCTCCTCCCGACCGTAGGATGATCGAACTTGAAGATCAAGTTAAATTCCTCATGAGTTCCTACAAAATCCTAAGTCCTCACGACAAGTGAATCAAATCACTCTACCTTGTGAGTTATGCGGTGGTCCCCATGACACTCGTGATTGCACAAGGCTCTCCGATCAAGCTTTTGCGGACTACGCCCATACGCACCGACGGAGCGGGAGAGAAGTGGTACACTTTAAAACCCGAACAAAACAACTTAGGAAACTCATACAACCCTCATGGAGAAATCACCCTAATCTTAAGTGGAACCAAAACTCAAGCACACCCCAAAGCTCATATAGTTCGCCTAATAGGTTCAATTCTTCTAATACCGGAACCCCACTAATCTTGAGGCAATTGCATCTAGATTTTTGTCATCCCAAGAAACTCGATTGAATAAGCTTGAAGCCGATTTTAAGCAAAAACAGAGCGAGATGACAACCAAGCTTGATGCCCTCTTAAAAGCCTTCAATGAGCGGAAGTTGGAGCACTCCCAAGTGATACCATTAAGAACCCAAAAGTGAATTGATTGCATCGACTTCATGTTCCATTCACCATGGGAGAGTGCACATCCATGCCCCTCTCACCCAACGGTTCACTCGGTAAATGCTATCAAAAGGGTTCCAAGTCATCCAAGAGATACCAAGGCCCGACACCTTTGGTAAAGCCTACTCTTGAGAAACCCGTCACCAAGAATCCAAACCTAGTTTAGAGGAGGAGTACAAGGAACTCCATCAAGAAAACCGATTCTTGAAGTCTTAGCTCATGCACCTTATTATAATGCTTTAAAAGAAAAATATGAGTTAGAACTTAGGCTTGGAAAACATGGGTCCGCCTTTGTGCGAAACAACTTACCTAAGAAGTTAGACGATCCCGGCTATTCACTCTTCCGTAGACTTGGAACTTCCAAGCCACTCGATGCTCTAGCCGATTTAGGATCATGCATCAATCTCGCCGTTGTCCCTTCATAGAAGCCTCAACCTAGGTAAAATTGAACCAAAGGAAACTATCTTAGGTCTAGCGGACGGTAGTATAGCACGTCCGTAGGAATAATAAAGGACATGGTAGTACATGTAGGAGAGTTGACTCTTTTGGCCGACTTTCATGTACTAGACATGAATAAGGACCCGACATGCCCATTACTAGTTGGAAGAGGATTTTAGCTACCGCTAGTGCCATCATCGATTGTAAGATGTCCAAAATAGTGGTAGGAGAGGAGTGCTAGATCCGCTTACGATGTTAAAAAGCATACATACTATAAGGATGAGGAAATTCCACAAGAGATAGGGTTGGATAGAGAGCCTTCTCGATATGGACCTTGGATTGATAAACATCATAGGCCCCCAAAGACCTTTTACCGGATAAGGCCTTTGCTAGTGCAAAGAACTTTCCAAGAACAAGAAATGGCTAGGGACATAGAAGTGAACCCGCTCGAGGACGCCTTAGTATTTAGGAAGATGACCGAGTTCCTAGGAAGCTTGCCCGTTAACCTTGTCATGAATAAGTGGATAGTTGAGAAATCCGAACACATGTGGAATTGGAATAGACCGCCTAGTGATGGTAATGGAAGGTGGCACATTAGGATACAAATCTATGATCCCGATGGTGAGATGTTTGAAAAGGCATATTTAACCGAACGTACTACTAGGAACTTGAATGATAAGTTTGATCCTTACGACATTGTTGAGGATAGACTTACGTATATCGAGTACGTAGGAGCACGACTACGAGTCTAGCTACAAGACTCTTTAATAAAGAAAAGCGCTTCGTGGGAGGCAACCCATGCTTAATTGTTTGCTTGTTAGTGTCATATATCTTTTATTAATTGTTTATCCTCATGTTTAAATTTGTAAAATGCTTTATTTTGTTTTAACTTCGCCTTAATTGCATATAAAGGTATTTTACATAAGGGATAAGTGTAGGAGGATTACACACGTTTTCAAAAGAAACGTAAACATGAGAATAACAATTAATTAAAAGATATTTATGTTTGTTTGTTCGAGTCAAATGCTTGTATCGAGTCATAATGGATGTTTTGCGTAAATTTTTCCGATTCTAAAGATGTAAATTTTCCGAATTTTTTCCAAAATCGCACCGCTTTTTGACAGGATAACCGACGGCGTCAGATTGCAACTGACGCGCCAGAAGGAGTAAAACATCGATTACTTTTTCTCGTTTTCGAGCTACTTATAAATTTTTGGAATTTTCCGGTCTTAATTTTCTTAGAAATTGTAAATATCCATTCCACAAGCATTATATCCTAGTTTAAATCGAGTCTTATATATATTATTACCGCCGATTTTACGCGAAGGTTTCGTTTGTTTTCTTCAAGTGTGCAGTTTAGTTTGTCAAGAAGAAGTTACATAAGATTGGAAGGAGCTTTTCACGCAATAATTCTTCTTGAAAAGAATTTAACCACCACTTTACACGGATCCTACCGAGCTAATCGGGAGTATTAGTTTCTTCGCTTTTAATTACCTTCTTTATCATAACTTTGATACTTTCGGGGAACATTGGGGACAATGTTCGGTTTAAGTGTAGGAGGAAAATAAACGGAACTTTGAAACTATGCTTATCCTTGACTATTTGCTTTGTCTAATTGCATTTGTGTAATAAACCATGAGAAAATGTCGGTTAGGGTAATTTTGGCACCAAATTTAAAATTTTCATGACATATAGGAGTGGGCCATTAGTCTTAACAAAAGCGCCTCACGGATAGGAAGTTGCATGACTAGCACAAAAACCCTTACCACCCAAATTCCACCCAAAATGCGAGGATCGCCTTAGATTAGTAGGAATTAAAAGCATTCATCTTTAATGCTTAGAGTGTGAACCGTAGTATATTAGATTCTAGAACTTGTTTTGTGATGCATTCCGAGATCGCAAGTGAGGCTACACTTGTGTAGTTAGGAATAACTAAATGATAAGAGGCATTAGGATAACCCTTGTTTGATACCGTAATATAATTACTTCTTCCACTTCGGTTGAGTAATTCCCCCACACCCTTTGCGTTGTACTCATCTTTAGTACACGATACCCCTAGTTAACCCCTCTGAGCCTATCCTTTTCGCGGTTCTCGTGATGTTTCGGTTTTTCCAGAATATCAATGAAGAGCATTGTTTACACCCCACCCCCAAATATACACCCAAATCGCCTTAGCATACCCCTTATGCACTCACTTTTAGTGCAAATGTTTGTTATCACCCTAAACCCTTAGTTCAATTATCTAGTTGCTTGCATAAGTTGCTAAGTCGAGTCATATCCTTTGTATACAGTTTTGGGATGATTGAGATTCATGGGAAAAGTTAAAGTTTATGAAATGACGGGAAGGGAACGTTAATTCAAATTCTCTTTGTTTGCGTAATAATGTACCCCAAGTGTTTTGATCTTTTCAATTCGGGTCAAATTAGTGTTAGAGTAATAAAACTCAAGTGTAGGGATATGCCCAAATCCCTAGTATTTTGATGTTATCATAGAGGATGGTAGAGTAAAAGTGTATAAAAAAAAAAAAAAAAAAAAAAAAAAAAAAAAGGGCTACCATTCTACATCTATCCTTTAAATTTACGTTTATTTTTTTCAATTATCTAGAGTTTAGAGTGTCGAGTCTTGGCTTAGCAACGCCATTCTTCATATGCATTTAACATAGAGATTTTTGACTTACCACCACTAAATAGCCTATCCCACCAAACCCTTATTTCCCTAACCGTAAGCCTAACGTTACAACCCTTTAAAGACCTCTTTGATAGTCTTTCCTAGGTGCTTACGCCAAAGCGATGGAGGTTTGATCTATTCTCAAGCCTATGGTAATCTATGTACTAGGACCGGTTAATGAGTGTTTATCTTCCATTTCCTATATTGTTATATTTCATATATATACCCGAGAGAGATGTGAGTATCCAAACACCCCATGTGAGGTGCTAGTATGTAATTTCCGTGCTTGTTATGACTTTTCGGGGCTTATATGTGTTGTGGACCATTTTGAATTAATGCTTCATGACCCCTAACTTATAAATTAATTGGCTAAAAGCACATTTGCTTGAGGACAAGCAAATAACAAGTGTAGGGATATTTGATAAGGTTTTAAAAGGTACCATTTGAGGGTCGTTTAAGTCCTTATTTGATCACTTTTGTATCCGTTATTGCTTAATATCGTTCCTTTTCACTTTTAGGTCTCGTGAAGGCAAAATCTTGGAATGGCACTTATTTGGACGAAAAGGCGAATATATGAAGAAAATGGCCAAAGTCGAAATCGAGACACTCACAGATTCTTCGAAAGTAGAAGGCGACGTCGGTTGCTGTTATTGCGACGCCGTCCCAAAATTATTGTGACGGCCGTAACCCAAAACTCGTGTTTTCAAGAGACGGCGTCTAGTTGTGAAAGAGTAGGCCGTCGCTACTCGCACGGCCTAGATGCAATCCGACGACGCCGAAGCTCAAGAGACGGCGTCACGGACATAAGGTGACGCCGTCGCAAGGTTAACGTGGCCAAGACGAAACCCTAACAATGGCGGCACACAAGGCCACTAAACATAAGGTGACGCCGTCGCAATTGTAATCTTATATATAGAATCCGAATTTTTCGGTCTTTGTGTGGAGAGTCTTTGGAGTAAAACCTAAAACCGAACCTAAGGTGTCTTGTACAAGATTTTAGGGTTTTAAACCCCATCTTACATCAAGATAAGTCTTTACTTCATTAATTCAATTATGTCTTTGATTATTTGTGTGTATGCTTGCATGTTCTCCATGTCCCGCTAATTTATTTGTGTGTTTGCTTAGAAGTATGAAACTTAATTATTAAATATTGATTGGTTGTTTCTTATCTTAGTTGATTAATGATCTAGTAATGCGATAGGTCATTCGTTGTGTACTTAATGCTTGATTCATCTTTGTGAACCTTAGAGTATAATTACCGAGTAATTGTAGGCTAAACCATCCAAAGAGCGCCTTAGAGTAGGAGTCTATAATCTCTAGTGGGTTTGTAGACAAGACCCTTTGGTAAGTTCAAGAGTTAGGGAGAAACGATACCCTACAACTTTAGACACACAACGCAACTAGGAATAAGACGTGACACTCAACCATCAATAGGAGATAATTAAGGAGTAATACAAACTAAGTAAACACATCTTTAAACTATCATACGAGCACACATTAATTAGACATAGACTCCCACAACCTTAGTTTAGATAATTAGATAATAGTAGAGTAATCGGTAGAAATACCAACCCCCAAATCCAATACCCGAGATTCGTACCTTTCCATTTTCATAAAATATAAAAAGATAAAAAATTAATCTTCCTCAACCTTAACCTTAGCGTAGTAACTCCCTACTAGCATTCCTATTCCCCTAGAGAACGATATCAATACCCGTGGCTTACCCTAATTACTACACTACAACGATTAGGTTCACTGCCTAGGGTGTTATAAAACTTGCTCGAAGAAAAGGAAGTTCCTTTGACCCCGAACGACGCGTGTAGCGTTATCATACATCATGTTACTGTTGTATCATGCTTAAATGCAAGATGATTTGACAACATTGATATCTAATGAAGTTATTAGATAACTAGTGTAATGAATATTCTAATAGAATATGTTTGAATTTAGAATTACATTCCTCAGCCTGGATTTGCTCTCAAAATTCTATGGATGAGCAATACAGAAATTGTTGCGTAATTGTCATAGCCAACAAACTTGAAAGTTTGGAAGGTATCAAACATTACACTATAGATATTGAAGTTTACTTGAGATTTTAAAGAGCATATTGTTGTTTGTATACAATGATGCTGGTATAATTGAGATGACACTCAATACTAGTCATGAGAGGATTTCATCCTTGTAAATGGCCATGTGAACTAGTTGTGCTCAACTAAGAGCATAGTTGCATTATACAATAAAGAATAAGAATACTTTAAACTTTAAAATGTTTGAAAGTTTGATTGTCATAAATTGGTGCTTGAGGATGTCACACACTTTATGAAATATTATGTGGCAATATCAAGATATTTTGAATATACATACAAGAACTTCACTAGTTGAATTCTTAAGATAAGTATTCTCAAAATTCGATAGATCAAAGTTAGTTGAAATTATGCCTTGTCAACAAGTATGATTGTCATTACTTGAGGCATAATTCATTAACAAGTATTATCATGCATTGATCTATTTAGTATTTGGATAAGGATGTTATGAACAAATATTATTTAAATGAAATAAAATATTGGTTATGTTTATTTTTCATTTTTAATATTATATCCTATATTTGCATGTTTAATCCATGAATAACTTATGTTATTCTAAAAGTCCGTTGTCGATCAATGATGTGGGAATGTCATTGAATTAAGACAAATCGAGTTTTGGTAGAATATACTTTAAGTATATTGATGCGTGGGACATGCCAATTACATGATATTCAATGAATTGAATATATGATGATCCCAACTTTACATGATGATACTTTATGGATCTTTGTCATTAAGTATATCATGAAGTGTTTATCCTCGACTTGAGATACCGGATAATCGTTATGAATGTAGTGCACTTGTGTAAGATAGTCTAACGCTATCCGTAGAATCGGTAGTTATAAGGGCTATTTTCGGAAGTGTTACAAAGTTCATGAGTTATGTTTGTAGTCAAGAGAATTTGTTCCTTTGAATTTGTTTCAAAGCATAATACTATATTTGGGCCCCTCGTAGGATTGGCAAGATGTTTGTAAGGCCTTACCCAAGATCTATCCGAATACGCTCGATGATTTGGTAATCTTGTTCAATAAAAATACAACGAGAAATGTAATATTAACTTATGAAATGACTTGATCCATATTCATAGTTAATGTAGTATTAGTAACAAAAGGATAAGTAAAATGATGAATCATTAAATGGTTTTTCCGAGAGACCATACTCGATTTGATCCGGGGCATTGGCGTGAAAGCTAGACTAACCAATGTCATTACTATATTAAGTAATATCCAAGTGGGAGCTGAAAGGTTTATGGATAATTATTAATATTAGTATGACCGGATTCGAACTCGAGACTTCGGGATTGCACACATTACGTATAAGAGTTGATGTTAATAATTAATATATAAAATGTTATTATTAATTATTAGTCACGAAATAAAACATAACGATAGTTAAATATTTAATGAGGTTTGGTTAACGGTCGTTAAATATAAACTACGAGGACTAAGAATGAAATTAGTGGACAAGAAGGATCCGAATCCCTTTGGGATGGCTTGGCGGTCGTGGGCTACCCAACCCAAGAGTGGGATTTCTTGGTCACCAAGTTTTGAGAAACTATAAATACAAACCCTTGTATTCATTATTCTCCTAACCTTGGATCACCAATATACCTAATTTCTCCTCTTCTTCCCTTTTTCTTTTGTGGCCGGTCGAACACCCCTCACCATAAGGGTTTCGATTTTGCTTAACTAAAGAAACAAGTGTTTGGTTTTATTTGTGATTCAAGGAACTAGCTTTTCACATCAAATCGCTATTAGTACGTGTGTACAAGAACGAAGGACAAGCACGCTTGAGCTTGTAATCTTGGTAGTCGACTTTTGTGTGGGTCGAATTATATAAACCCTAAATTAGGGTTTTGGGTTTTGGTTCTTGTTCTAATTACCGTTTGATTCTTGAATTGCTAAAAGGTACGTGTTTTCTTGTTCGGTTAATTACTTACATATATTATTCCTAATTACTTCCGCTGCATGCTTTGATGATGTTTACTTGTTTTATATAATTGTTATGATTAGTAAAACCCAACACACTATAGTACCAAGTTGGTGCAAGTTTGGATTTCATGTTTTGTGAGTATAGAATGGGGCAAGTTATTCACACCCTCTCATAAAGAGGGTTTGCAATGATTGGACGCATCTTAAAGTTGTATGGTGTGCATTGCTGGTTGTACGATTTGACTAAACCCTCCTGATGTGACAATATAGGGAGGGTTTGTGTAACATACCCCGTATAAAATATCTATAGTTTGGTATCATGTTAACAAATGATGTATTTTATGCTATATAAAATGAGTAAACTGCTCTCGTGTGAGTAGCACGTGAGAATAGTTAACCCACCTCACTAAGGGACGTTTATGGAAAGGACTCTCGGGATTAAGAAGTAGATATGTTGGGTTGGGGAAGGGGGGAATGGGGTATTTAATTAAAAAATGACTTAAGAGGTGTATTTAATTAAAAAATGACATAACGTGTGGTTTTGGTACAACCTTATGAACGAATTTTATATTTTACTCTATATATAATCTTGTCAGAATTTATAACTTTACACTCTAATAATACATTTCAAAATGACATATATACTTTACAATTACTTAATTTGTAAAAAGAAAAGGGCTATGAATAACCTTTCCCCTTTTTATCATTAAGAACACAAACGAGTTACTATTAGAGTATTGCTTCAATAGTATTACTCTCTTACCGCAAACATTTAATTGACCAGTTAAGAAGGACTTTTCAAGAAACATGTCATGGGTTTAATCTCAACTTTTAGTTAAAAGTTAGTGGAATATGTGTTCATTACCTTAGGCTAGTTCCTTGAAGAATGGTAAGTCGGCATTCAAAATAGATGCACAGAGTTTTTCCGCCTATAAAAGGGTATTCATTCCAGTAATGTTCATGGGCTACTACCAAGAATCAAATAGTTACGGAGTACCAATTATTGGTTACATGGATGGAATAAAATACGTGGAATTATGACCATAGGACCTAGTACTACACATACACTATAGTACCAAGTTGCCAAGTTGGTGAACATGCGTTTAACGGCGGATTTATATAGTAATAGGTTAGTAGCAAATGGCGGGAGTTGTTAGCTGATAAAGGCCAATAGGTTCATACGTAGTATTAAATTAGGCTTGTTTTTTGTGTTATTTAGATTTTGGAAAATGCTAAAACAACTTAATTTTCCTCTAACAAAAGCTCTTACTCGCAGAGTGCTGACAAATGTTAGAATTGACAGTTTCGATGCAGAGAAAGAATAAGTGAAAAAAAACATATAATATTGTTGCGTGTAAGAGGATTTGTAGGATGAAAAGGTAAGAGGGTGTAATAAAGCTCTTAGATTTTATGTTTGAGAAATGCTAAACATTCTTACTAAAGCCTTCTACAAATGTACCTAATCACAGGATGTTGACACTTGTCAGAACCGACGGTTTGAATGCAAAGAGAGAATGAGTGAGAAAACGCTATATAATATTATTGTGTGTAGAAGGATTTGTATGATGAAATGGTAGAAGGGTGTAACAAAGCTCTTTATATTTTTACCTACATTTTCTACGTAAACAATTGAAGATCTTCCATTCCTAATCAAAATAAAAGTGAAAATTATATTAATCGAAAGCCTTTAAAGTACCAAGTCATATAGACGAAAAAAGGAAAATACAAAATCCCATATGTCTAAAATAAAATGCTAAACAAAAAAACAAATAACTAAAATCCAACTGTAGCAATATATCACTAAAGTCATAATAATCGAGGTTCAATATCGAGTCCACAATTCAAGGTTCATCAAGTTCATAGTAGTCCAATATCAAAGGTTCAGTAACTGAGGTTCAATAACAATAGTTCAATAACAAAGGTTCATATCAAACAGTTCACTTAGGAGATTCAATCAAAAGGAGCATAGCAAAGTTATAGAGAAGCCCTAATAAGAAGGCTCAGAGCAAAATATAACGGTTCAAAGCTAACATCGAAAAATGTAAACGAATCATGAGAAACCCCTACTGAAAAGGGATAGAATATATGTACCTTATTCGAAGCAAGCAAACAAAGAAAGTAAAATCAAGGAAGGAGATCAATCACGCCGCCCGGAACCTATATAAATTAGATAACGTTCTATAAGAATCGATTACTGCTTAAGACGGCTTTCCATTTTAGAAATCTTTCCATTTTAAGTACTTTCCCTTTTAGGTAACTTTCTATTTTAGGCAGCTTTCCATATTTAGTAAGTTTAGTCACTTATCCAAAGTTAAACAATGAAAATGAGTATTATTATGATTTAAGGAACATTTATGACAAGTTACAAAAGTTTAGGGTTTAAAATGTCAATAATGCAAAGTATAGGGTTAAAAGTGTAAATATAGCAAGTTTACTCATTTTACTCATTAAATCCATTTAGTTACCATATTAACAAGTTAATCCATCAAGTTTCATAATTTACAAAACAACCCTCTCTTGTATCACTATGCATGTCGAGATTCATCAAACAAAACACACTTTTGAAATTAATTTCTAGCGAGCCAAAACACTAAATCAAAACTAATATTAGATAAAACTCCATTTTAAATACAAAATTCAAATTGTGATCTTGACGCCATTGAATTTCAAAGATAAACGTTCATAAGTGTAATTCTCTAATTAATGGTTCTCACACGCACCTTATCTGCGAAAGATATTAGAATTTTTAAATGAGTTATTTGGAGATTCATCATATGATAAGTTGATAATACTATAATAGTGATATGTAAAATTTGTATTTTATTAGAGATTCATACACATAAAAGTGACATAATACATGTATCATGCTTTTGTAGTAAATTCCATGCATGTAAATCTTTAGTGACATACCAAGACATTGCATGCGTATATATCATGTATATTCAAATCTTATATATCTATACATCATATAGTTTTATTTACACCATTTTAAAAGCACTTAGACGAGGATGATCGAACCGAACATACGAACACGGTGAACGCATACAACGCCAAGATTCAACGAGATATAACCGAACCCAAAACCCGCAGACAATGACCACATACACGTACACGAACCGCTTATGCACATACTAATCACGTACTAAACTCTTATAATTTTATGTGGCGCTTAATCTTTTAACCATATGTATTCAAATGATTTCATGTGTGGATACTTACGAGATAACAAAGATATATTAGCATGATTCTCATGTTTGTTCAAGATGTTATTTGGCTTGATTTAACATAATCAAGTGTCGAGCATATTAGAAAGTAAGAATAAACCTGTAAGTCGACATGCAAAACGCAACCGAAAGGAACAAGGGCTCGGACTCACAACACAAGGACTCCAACGTCTAGCACAAAACCTTGGTCACCAATCCTTTCTTCGTAACCTTCTTCTTCTTGGGGAAAAACAGTCAATGGAGAGGGAAATGAGCTGGTATCTTTTTGAATATGTATTGCTAGGTGTGAAAGTGAATAGGAACGAGAGATTCGCTCTAAATAAAAGAGTGGAGCATGTAAATAAGTGCCGTGATTATTGGGTGAATAAATCAAACGAAATCTTCATTTTAATGAGCATTATCTTTATTCAATGTGGTACAAAACAGAAGTAGATTTGGTCGTATAAAAGAGACGTGCGATGTAAATGCATATATGTTCCTTTCTAAATATGTCACATTCTTATCTCCAAATCATGTACTTAGTCCTCTTTGTAGTCCAAATTAATATGTGTACATAATGATACTTTTAATTGTTACTTAGACTTAATCATTCATGTGTCTTTTAATTTATATCATAAGTTTATTTCTTCATAATGTGCATATATTATTAATGAGATAATTTGTTTAACGATGTTGAAGTATTTCCCGAGTTTGTAAAATTTTAAGTTTGAGGGCAAAATTGTCATTTCACGCGATTGAGATTTTAGGGTTTTACAACTCTTCCTCTAAAAGAAAATTTTCGTCCTCGAAAATTGAAGTCGCAGGGTACACAGAGACGCATCGGCTTAAAGCGCACGTAGCAATCCATAGTTGCATCTGGTCATAATCGTATCGTTTCAAAGCGCATAAATCTTACACGTAATGAGATATCGGTGAGAGTCTCACAAAGAGGTACAAAATTCCAAACGAATATGAGGAGTGTCAAATAACGGATATAAGCCTTATTCCATTCACGTACCAACCCCGTGCATTTCCCAACACGTCGATGATTTCAATAAGTTCAAATTATATGATCTCGGTATTATCACGTTGATCAGCGCCATAATACTTGCATCACATAACAAGTCCTTATTGACATCATACTCATCCCGGTCATGACAAACCACATAGCCAAAATCACACAAAACATACCACATGCGATATCAAGTAACATACCGGATCACATACATACTATATATACTACATCAAACAACTTACCATAACGCCACGAAGAAGGCCACCAACCGCTTGAAACGGTTACTCATGACTCATTATCGACGATTCAAAAGAAAAGTCGAGATATTAACAAAATGCCAAACGATAAAACTTCACGATTCAAACCGAGTTCGAACGAATCAAAGAAAAGTAATACCGATCGTAATCACTTAATGTAACATCAAACCGCCTCAAAACGCATGACAAACGAATCGGAGTAACACACGTCGCGCCCAAATCATGTGAAGTAGATGAACCTTCTCACCACCGGTTGAATCTTGTCTCCGTCTTTCGTCTTTGGTTGATCCGTCCAGCTCCTCTAGCAAAGATCCTAATGTCTCCAAGAAGATGGCATTATGGCACGGCTTCGCTTCACGAACCTCTCCAAAGACAGTGGATTGTTGCAAAGAACGCAGGTCGGCACCATCTTCTTTAGCTCCACGGGTAGTCTCCATCTAACGATCGACAAACTGAAGAGCGAAAATAAAATAACAAAATTCGATGCGAAAAGAGGTGGGCCAATTCAGTGAAGGCAAAAGGATATCGAAGTCAAATCTGAACGACCATCAAAAGGAATCGAAAGATATCTAAACAGACGGGAATCTAATGTCTACCCAATCCTCACAGGTCATAGCCTAAGCTCTAAGGGTCCTAAAACCTAGAGCTCTGATACCATAATTGTAACACCCCAACCCGACAAGGGTAGAAGTGTCACATTCTGGTGTCATATCAGAACATACCAACAAAATTTTATAAACGAAAGCCTTAAAGAATAAAGTACCAAGTCATATAGACGAATGACTTACAAGGAAAATACAAAATCCCATATGTCTAAAATAAAATGAACTCTCCAAACGATAGCCCAACAAAATAAATCAAAGTAATAATGTATCTAGGGTTGGTCCACTCAAATAATCCAACTCTCACCCATCAAAGCCCATCTTCAAATCTAACACCGCCGCAGAAAAGAAATGCTACCGAGCTTAAAAGCCCAAAGGAATGATATAACAAAATGAAAGCTAAATAAAAGGTAAATACGAAATGAAGCAAAGGAAACGGATAACAAAGTCACAGCGAAATGAAAACAATGAATCAATGAGGATCCTGCAGAACACAATTATACAGATATCCGAAGCACATATAACACGGAGAACGAAGCAAAGCAAAGCGTCAAAACAAGCATACAAGCACATACAAACCAGGCATACAAGTACTGAAACATAATCAAGCATAGCAGACGTCATATCCACACAACATATACAACATGAAATCAATTCAGGAAAGCAGAAGACATACAAGCCAAACAGATATCTACCGGAAAGCGGAAGCAATTAAATAATAAGTGAGCATGGCAATTTATACAGGTCAAAACCCTTAGTTGAAAACATAACCAAGATTACAACAAAGAAGTACTAATGAGAATAACACATGGCAATCACACGTAATAAGCAGGAATACAGTAGTGAGATATAATTAAATGAAGTAGGGACATAGCAGGGCAATAGAACAAGTTAACAAACCAGACATCATAAAGTTGAACCATTTACCCAATCAAACCGTAGCATAAACAGAAAAGCAAACATGGCAGGTCAACTACAAGCAGATAAGGACACCACGGATCGTCATAGTCCACAAGATTAATCGAACGAGGTACAAAAGATAAACAGATCAACAATCGATTTCACACAGACACGGTTACCAGACAAATCAAAGGATCACATAACCGTAAGATAGCATAACACCAGATGACAACGGTAAATCTTATATTGCATACATACATATCATACAGAGTAAAAAGAGTCACATAAACATGAATATCATAATCAAATCCAATAACATATAATAACCCGAAGACGTGAATGGAATGGTAGAAGGATAAGTCACATAAGTGCAGTGGTAACAGGCAATCAATACGTAATATGGTGCGTTGGGGTAAACATAGGGTACAATATAAGTATATCAAAAGTGTAAGGGTTGTCAAAATATATCCCGAGCCAACAAGACAAAGACAAGAATATCAAGAAGGGCAATAGCACCCAAGAATCAATAGTAACCATCGATTCGGAGGGTGACCTCGGAATACCGCATAATAGGAGGAGACCTCAAGAACCAAATGGAGTAGCTAGCTCCCTGCATCGTGAGGGGTGTATTGCACACACGCACCACATCACTAGAACAATATATATATCAAGAATAAGACAAGATGATCTAGGATGCATCCATACGCCCGCAGAAACAAGATGGCCATAACAATAACAAATGAAGCGCATAATCAAGACAAGATAGGGACGGTGTGGAACATCACTCAACCACACTAAAGTCATGCCATTGGTGCATCAATGACACGGACATGGAACCCCCATGACTAGTTACAGTATTTGGCTCGGGTATAAATCTGAAGGGTCAAACAAAGGTCCACAGTGTAGCAATATATCAGTCATAATAATCAGAGGTTCAATATCAGTAGTCCACAATTCAAGGTTCATAGCAGTAGTCCAATATCAAAGGTTCAGTAACTGAGGTTCAATAACAATAGTTCAATAACTGAGGTTCATATCAAACAGTTCACTTAGGAGATTCAATCAAAAGGAGCATAGCAAAGTTATAGAGAAGCCCTAATAAGAAGGCTCAGAGCAAAATATAACGGTTCAAAGCTAACATCGAAAAATGTAAACGAATCATGAGAAACCCCTACTGAAAAGGGATAGAATATCTGTACCTTATTCGAAGCAAGCAAACAAAGAAAGTAAAATCAAGGAAGGAGATCAATCACGCCGCCCGGAACCTATATAAATTAGATAACGTTCTATAAGAATCAGATTACTCGTTTAAGACGGCTTTCCATTTTTAGAAATCTTTCCATTTTAAGTACTTTCCCTTTTAGGTAACTTTCTATTTTAGGCAGCTTTCCATATTTAGTAAGTTTAGTCACTTATCCAAAGTTAAACAATGAAAATGAGTATTATTATGATTTAAGGAACATTTATGACAAGTTACAAAAGTTTAGGGTTTAAAATGTCAATAATGCAAAGTATAGGGTTAAAAGTGTAAATATAGCAAGTTTACTCATTTTACTCATTAAATCCATTTAGTTACCATATTAACAAGTTAATCCATCAAGTTTCATAATTTACAAAACAACCCCTCGGTATCACTATGCATGTCGAGATTCATCAAACAAAACACACTTTTGAAATTAATTTCTAGCGAGCCAAAACACTAAATCAAAACTAATATTAGATAAAAACTCCATTTTAAATACAAAATTGAAATTGTGCATCTTGACGCCATCAATTTCAAAGATAAACGTTTCATAAGTGTAATTCTCTAATTAATGGTTCTCACACGCACTTTATCTCGCGAAAGATATTAGAATTTTTAAATGAGTTATTTGGAGATTCATCATATGATAAGTTGATAATACTATAATAGTGATATGTAAAATTTGTATTTTATTAGAGATTCATACACATAAAAGTGACATAATACATGTATCATGCTTTTGTAGTAAATTCCATGCATGTAAATCTTTAGTGACATACCAGTACATTGCATGCACGTATATATCATGTATATTCAAATCTTATATATCTATACATCATATAGTTTTATTTACACCATTTTAAAAGCACTTAGACGAGGATGATCGAACCGAACATACGAACACGGCCGAACGACACAACGCCAAGATTCAACGAGATATAACCGAACCCAAAACCCGCGATAACAATGACCCACGCGTACACGAACCGCTTATGCACATACTAATCACGTACTAAACTCTTATAATTTTATGTGGCGCTTAATCTTTTAACCATATGTATTCAAATGATTTCATGTGGATACTTACGAGATAACAAAGATATATTAGCATGATTCTCATGTTTGTTCGCATGTTATTTGGCTTGATTTAACATAATCAAGTGTCGAGCATATTAGAAAGTAAGAATAAACCGTAAGTCGACATGCAAAACGCAACCGAAAGGAACAAGGGCTCGGACTCACAACACAAGGACTCCAACGTCTAGCACAAAACCTTGGTCACCAATCCTTTCTTCGTAACTTCTTCTTCTTGGGGAAAACAACAATGGAGAGGAAATGAGCTGGTATCTTTTTGAATATGTATTGCTAGGTGTGAAAGTGAATAGGAACGAGAGATTCGCTCTAAATAAAAGAGTGGAGCATGTAAATAAGTGCCGTGATTATTGGGTGAATAAATCAAACGAAATCTTCATTTTAATGAGCATTATCTTTATTCAATGTGGTACAAAACAGAAGTAGATTTGGTCGTATAAAAGAGACGTGCGATGTAAATGCATATATGTTCCTTTCTAAATATGTCACATTCTTATCTCCAAATCATGTACTTAGTCCTCTTTGTAGTCCAAATTAATATGTGTACATAATGATACTTTTAATTGTTACTTAGACTTAATCATTCATGTGTCTTTTAATTTATATCATAAGTTTATTTCTTCATAATGTGCATATATTATTAATGAGATAATTTGTTTAACGATGTTGAAGTATTTCCGAGTTTGTAAAATTTTAAGTTTGAGGGCAAATTGTCATTTCACGCGATTGAGATTTTAGGGTTTACTCATATCCCAAAAGAAAATACATTAAATTCATGTTTTAAATTCTGCAAATCAACATACAAATTTAACTTTCGAATTAGAGGATCAACGTAACAAAATGTTGATAATATTCGATATCCGACTACAAATACTAAAAGATACTACCGTCAACTATATATTAGTTAGGTGGGAAGGGGTGTGGTGATTTCCTAACACGATATCTTGGAACTCCTTAAGCTTAGCTTGCCATTCACGACGATTATCTTCCCATTGGTCCTCAACTTCCTTCCTTAGAGCGATTTCACGACGAACTTCATCCTCTTGTTGTTGCTCCAACTTTTCTTCTAATCGAAGTACCTAAAATATGGATACATCAGAAACATACACATATAAAGTGCTACATGCCTAAATATTTTATTGTTACAAGATTACACACTGAAAACTAAAAGCCAATACATAACACCAGTTAACCATTAGTTTAATTCAGTTAACGTATAACGGTAAAAACTTGGGCCGACTAGTTTCTGTATATTTTACAAAAATGTTTGGGGGCTTGAATAAAAGATGATTTGCAAAAGAAACAATTACAAATCAATTGTCAAACAGATATAGAGTTGACCATGGATCTGCAAACTACACATGAAAACACTGTAAATGACTAGGCAATAAAATGCAATCTCATAACTCACTACCAGATTTGGAATTGATTTGGGTTGCATATTGTCACGAGAATAGCCCAACGTACAGCTCTAAATATACCAATTGTTGCCTAAAAGTAATGTCAATGCTTTCTCTATCTTAAAATCTATGACTATTCAATACTTAAGAAATCCATGATTATTCAATACCAGCACTTACTTTATATAATAAAGACTAATATAAACAAACCTTAGATGTCGAACCGCATATCTGTCACCAAAAAATGGGGATCCAACAACAAACTAGTACCAAACATTTTCCCCTTTACTTTCCCACCACTACAATCGAGCCATAAATCTATATCACCAACCGGATGAAGAGACTTATCTGAACCATGCTTTATCAATAACTTTTCTTTGTAAATTTCCTATATAGTTGGCGAAATGGTTAGATATCATATTAAACAGTTAAAGACACATATAATTCAAAGGAAATGAACAAAATATACCCCAACTCTTTTGGTCTTCGAGGGTAATGTGCACCCTGTTTTGTGAATATGTATCTTCATGCTCTACCCCTACAAGGTTTGCTGAATTAGAGACCCAAACATGTGATACATATTCGCGGCTAGTGTGTCTACCCTCGTCATCTCTACATGATCTGTTAGATGGCCTGACTAAGGAGTGTATGTTTGAATCAAGGGTCGTGGCATCTGCTACAACATCACTAACATCACCCCTACCTGCTGAGCAAGCTGAACTAGTACTACCTCCAACTACAGAGAAACCTTTCTTTAAATTACTAGTACTTGTCTTCTCCAGAGTCCGCTTCATGTTCACTAACACATAAATGAAACAGATAGTTAGCAATCTAAATAATGGTCACGATGGTTAGTAAAAAAAAGTTATCAATCTACTTGAACAATCAAATACTTGTCTTATAATAACTATGACACTAGCAAACTAAACAGCCCCAACTTAAGTGCCAAACAACCCAATTTAATTTCTTAACAGCGTCATTCGAGTGCTCTACTATTTTTATCATAATACAAGTACTTTGTTGAATACTTAAGCTGCTAACTTTATGTATAAATACCAGTATGCATACATAGGAACAAATTTGTCAAAACACATAAAAACAATTAACTGGAAAATTAGTGCCAAACAACCCACTTTAATTCTATTCAAAAGGAAACAATTAACTAAGTAAACCCTAACTAATTACTCGACATAAAAAGGAAACCATAATTAACTTAATTTAATAAGTATGAGTTCTAAGTAGTTTAACATATAATCGAAAACAAACAATCAAAATACATTTAAGAATTAATTAAACATAATTGAAAATAAAACCCTAGATCTAAAAGCCAATACGAAGCAAAAATCAAAACCTTAGATCCAAAATGGTGGTTGATGGAAGATGGTACTAGGATCTGGTGGCGTGCGTTCGAGATGAGGCAGGACCAGATGGTGGGTAGTTGTTTTGGGGGTTGAATGCAGAATGGAAGAAAAGTGATACTGATAAAATAAAAGAGATGGTGGGTAGTTGTTTTGGGGTTGAATGCGAATGGGGGAGAAGGAAGAGCCAAAAATGGAAGAAAAGTAGATAAGTCGATAAAATAAAAGAGAGATGAATGGGTAGTTAGCCAAAAATATTTTGAATTATAAGATAGTATTTGAATTTGGCTCGAAGAACTTGATACATTCATAAATATATACATTTAGTGTAGTTACATATAAACTCTAAAAGTATCCATAATCATTATACTCTTATTATAACTAACTTATAAATAACTTAAAGGCTCGACAATAACTCAAGCTCAACTTGTTAAATATTTCAAGTTTTATGAGCTCGAACTTGAGTTAGAGGACAAAGGCATAACTTATTTACATGTTAGCCAAAATTACTATTTGTTATAAGCGCCACGACTTATTATATATGGCAAGAACGTGATAGTTGTTTGTTTAAAAGGGTAATTCACTTTCGATGAAGCAACTAATTGATGTCATTATTCCTGTTACACGTCCTAAATTATTAACACTCAAAATGAAAGCCATCGACGAATACTAAAGATGTTACGAATGTATGGAACTTGAATTTTTCTCGAGTTCCCACATCAAAGGGAATAAATCGAGGCTGGGGTGCGTGAACCCCTAAGTGTTACACATAAATAGCAGTCCATGAATAGGTATATATGCAGAATTACAATTATTTACAACGATACAAATATATGTAGGGCTTGAAAACAAGTGTAGTACATTAAAATATATAAAACCTTAAATTTCGTCGGTAATCCATTGGTGATAATGAGACATAACAAATGAATAATCTTACGTCACTAATCTGTTAGTAATTAATGACGGATTATCAACGAATCTTTGATCGTCAGTGATATGTCGGTAATCCGTAGGTAAATAACGACCGATTATCAACGGATCTTCGTCTATCAATAATTCATCTATATTCTTGACAGAATACCGATGGTATCTCTCATCCGTCATTAGTCCGTCAGAGATCCGTTGGTATTTGGTGACCCATTACTGACGAAATTTCGTGCGTCAGTAATCTGTCAAAAATCTGTTGGTATTCCGTCGGCAACTGTCTCTGTTAGTAATCCGTAAGTAATTCTGTCGGTAATCTCCGACGGATTTGTTTCCGTCATTAAATCCGTCATTGTTGCCCTGTTTTCTAGTAGTGTGTGTTTTGGCGTCAAAATTGGAATCATCTTTTCTTTACGAATTTTAATCCTTAATTCTCTCTTATTGTATTAGTCAATTGTGTTTGTTCCAATTATGACTTTTTGATTCATATCAAGATGTCTAATAATGGAAAAAGTTCAAAGAGAAGGATTCATATACCATATAAGTTTAAGGATATTGTATGTGATCTGAATAATAAGAAGGAAGATGTAAAGGAAACTGTTATGAGAGAAAGTAGTTATGAAGTTAGGTTTTGTAGTGAAAATTTAGGGGAAAGTGTTGAATGTGTTCTGAAGAGTGATGTTGAGGTAGGTAATAAGTTGATTGGAAGTGAAAATAAGGGGGAAGAAGAGGGAAGGCATGAGTATGGTAATGATAATGGTATAGTTTTGTCTGGGTCAACTATGATGGAAGCTAGTGTTGTTGATGAGTGCTTGAATGGCAATACTGATAATGGGTCTGAGAAATCTCAACCAGTTACTAAAGTTTTTAATGAAGAAAGAAAAGGCATTAATGGTGGAGACAGTAATGAGCAAGTGAGAGTTTCTAAGGAAGCAACAGGTCAGGTATACCATACGACTAGTAATAGTCCTCCTACTAATGATAAAAATGTTAGTAATGGATGGGTAATTCTTATGTTAAGGTTGCTAGTCAAAATATCTTTGATAAAAAACTTGTTACTATCCCCACTGAAATTGATGAAAATGGAAATGAATTTGTTATATTTGATGAGGCTTTGGTTACTGAGGGTAGTTTGAAATGGGATAAGACTGTGTGTGGGTATTTTGTAGGATGTAACATGCCCATTAATGTTCTCAGATTCAACCTTAGGAAAATGTGGAATAGATATGGATTCAAGGACATTATTGATTGTTGTAATGGCATATTTTACATGAAGTTTCATAATGATAATGGAATAAGCTGCATAACCAATAATGGACCTTGGATGGTGGATAACAAACCTTTTGTTTTCCAAAAATGGGACATAAACATGTGTTTGGACAAAACTGAACATAAAACACCTCTATTATGGGTTAAATTGTGTAATGTTCCATTGGATGCCTGGTTACATTTGGGGGTGAGTGTTTTAGATAGCAGAGTTGGGAAGCCTTTGATTACGGATGCTGTGACAACATCTATGGGTAGAATTGGATATGTTAGAGTCTCGGTGGAAGTTTTTGCGGGTAAGGAATTGCCTGATGTGATAGAAGTTGTGTTTAGGAATACTCAGAAAGAAGAGTTTTGTAGGAAAATTATAAAGGTGATGTATGATTGGAAGCCTCCTATGTGTAATGAATGTTTTGTGTTTTGGCATAGTACAACAAAGTGTAGGATGAGGGTTGAAAAGGATATTGTTGGTGAAAAAGAAGTGCACAATGAGAGTAAAGAAAAAGAGCAAGCAAATAAGAGTATGGATGATAGTGATGAAGGTTTTGTAAAGGTCAATCATAATAGGAAATAAGATAATGGAGGCAGTAGGCAGAGTGAAGGTTTGAACTATCATGTGGAAAACTAGAAGGAGGTTGAATAGTTTTTCCGATTTTAAGTTAGTTTCAAAAACTTTAGATTCGATGTAATGTGAAATCGTGTGGATAGAGAGAAAGTATAGATCTATAAGCAATGAAAGTAAAGAAAGAAAGTAAAGTAAAGGATAGAAATGACACAACCGATTTATAGTGGTTCGGCTACAAGGACACATTCCTTGCCCTACTCCACTCCCCGAGTCACTTACTCGAGAGTTCGAGCACTATGTCAACAAACTCCTTCAACTTGGCGGAGAAGCCTTCACAACGTCGCTTACACTTTTTCTGGTACAAAGCTAAATATCAAGTCCGTAACACGGAGGAACAAACCAACACTAATATAACACAACAAATATGTGAAATATGAAATACAAGATCTTTGCTATAGAAATCTTGTGGAGGAACAAATCAATCAAGAACCCCGTGCTTGGATGACTTGTAGAATGCTCGTGATCTCGCCTTAGAGAAGGACCTATATGAGAATCACAACAAAAGAAAGAAGAACTACTCTCTAGATCAAGTGATCTTAGGTTAGAAGAATGTAAGAATATATGAGAGAGTTTGTAAGAGGAAGGGTGAGTTACAATGAAGAAATGGCTCTCTATTTATAGGCAATTTCTTGCTACTGTTGCACGGATCCCTTGCCTAAGGGATCCGTGTAGTGTAAATGGAGGGATCCGTGAGACACTCCTGTTTGCCCATGGGTTTTTGGGTTATGGGTCATGGGTCCTAGACTATGGACCATGGTTATCTAAGTAGATACAATGTATCTAAAAGATGCAATGCATCTAGACAATGGGTTATGGGTTAACTCCATGGGTTATGGATATGCTCCATGGGTATGGGTCATGGGTTGTGATTTTTACCCATCCTAATAAACTATTACAATAAATGAATTATTACAACAATTTATATTAAAAGACTATATATGTAGATGCTTTACAAAAATAACATGTATCCTTATAATTTTACTTATGATAACATTATATTTGTTATCAACAAAACACAAAAAGATCGCTAAATATTAATAAACGTTTTTACGGTTTATTTGTATTAACAATCTCCCCCTTTTTGTTGATGACAAAACATAATGTTATGATGAGTAAAACTTAAGATTAGATGTATGTTTTGAAAGCATAAGTTTTACTTCTTCTCCCCCTTTTTGTTGAAACAAAAAGTGACCCTAATGAAGAAATAAAGTGTGGAAGAATAGTCCATGTATCTCTAACTCCCCCTTGACGGTAGCTCCCCCTAGAATAGGGCGTCAAGTGAGAAAATATAAAAACCTACAAAGAAAAGTTAGTAGTAACATGCATAAATAATCTTGTGATGACGAGAAACAAGATGGGGATCCAAGGTATGTAAACAAAGCCTTGTAATAAAATAACAAAATGTAGTGGTATATATGCCACATACAAACATGTAAAACTAAAAACAAGGTTTGTTCTTTAAAATGACTCAAAGAGAAAAACTAGAGAAAATAGTAATATGATTCCTTCCATGCTTGCATAAGGGTATGGATGGAGGTTTTGGTGAGTGATGATGTTGATGCGATCAAGAATGTGGTTAAGTATGAATCGCATCTCTTCCCTAATTTCTATTGCAAGATCCCTAGTGGATTGGCAATGTTCACAATGTAAATGATGTGGGTAATGTGTGTGGAAGTTTTTCAGGTTAGTTTGATTTGTGAGATGCGGAAGATGTGGTGGAAAAGTTGGAAAATATGGATCAAAGTCCGGAATGTTTGAAAGTGGTGGTGGAAAAGAACCTAGATGTTCTTGTAAGAGAATGGGAGCTAAAGGTGGTGAAGTGACAAGGTCTTTGTAAATTGTGTTTGGAGATGTGGGAGGTGTTAAAAAGACTAGTTCTTTTGGGTTGATTTGTTGGGATCTTGTTGGAGTTTTAAGGAGTTCCAATAGAGTGACTTTAGGTGGAGACTTGATAGGTGATGATGGTGGTGTGCTTGTTGGAGATGAGGGAGGTGCTACTATGGAACCATTTGGTGGTGAAAGGGTAGTTGGTAAAGAACTATTTGACAATGTTTTTCCTAAACAACAAGGTCGGATACTAATCTGTGTGGTTTTTCTGGATTTGGGTGGTGGTACTACGGAAGGTGCTAGGATAATATTTTGGATTTCTTGAAGGGGATTGTTTGCAATAGGGTATTCATCTATGTTGGAGGATCTTTTGGATGAAATGATGATGGTTGTTTGTGATGTTGAGAGTGATGGAGATGCAAGCATTTTGGGAACCTTATTTATAGAAAAACAAATGCATTGTAATGAATGCTTGACTCAAAATGTAGACTAAAATCTAATGATTAGATATGAATTTAAGGCATGTGATCATGAGAACACAAGCATTAAGTAACATACTCATTAGTAAAGAGAATAAAATGATGAAAATATAAAAGTTTTTAGCCAAAGTGAGAAAATTAGAAGATAAATTTAGCTTATGTCTCACGAATCCCACGGATCCTTCCTTTGAGGGAACCGTCCAGCGTTAACGCTGGGATCCGTGGTACTTGTGACTTAGGCAACTTAACATTTTCTTTTGGAAACATTTGTGCCTAGTGTGTGCCTATATGCAAACTATTTGGAGTTGCGGTTATCTCGACTCCTAAAAGAAAAGAGAAATAGACTAGAAGTGAAAAAACATGCTATTATGTGAGATAACCCGAGTGCTCCTAATTCATTGTTGCTTAAATGAATGTACCCGAAAACACATATTAGTTATGTGTTCTCTTTAGCATTCAAAATACATAAGATGCAATGAAAACGGGTTTTTACTTTGTATTAATAATGAAAAAGAGGTTTTTCCTAGACGTGAGAAATAGCTTTTATGAAAGTGATACGGGAAGAAGTATCCTTTTAGAAAGCATTTTAAAAAAGTTTCTTTGTTTGAAGAAAATGTTTATCCTTGAGCAAAAAAAAAATAGGTATGAAATTACGTGTTGTAAAAGAAACTTACCTTAAAAAATAAAAGAAAATTATGAAAGTACGAGTTGTAAATAAAACCTATCTTGGGTTTTGAAAATTCATGTATTGTTTCTTAGTTGTGTGTGAAATAGAGATCCTAGACTCAGAAAAGAAGAAGGCTAGTGTTTACATACCTTGTAGAGTTTAAAAGAAAATGATTTACGACGATTGTTCCATGAGACCAAGACCAAGACGAAGCAAGTTGAATTGTTCCTGCTTCAACAGTTTGGTGAGAACGTCGGCTATGTTGTCTTCGGATGCTACCTTCTCAATAGAGATGTTCCTGTTTTGAACATTATCTCTTAAGAAGTGATGACGAATCTCTATATGCTTGGTGCGATAGTGCAACACCGGATTCTTGCTTAAGTCGATGGCACCTTTGTTGTCACATAGAATGGCTATGTCACTTAGATGAATGTCGTAGTAAACTAACGCTTGTCTCATTCATAGTGCTTGTTGGCATGCTTTGTCGGCGGAGACATATTCGGCTTCGGTTGTTGATATGGCCAATGCCGTTTGCTTCTTCGAGAACCAAGATGTTAAACAACATCCCATAAAAGTACATACACCACTTGTACTCTTTCGGTCAACATAATCACCTGCATGGTCAGAATCTGCATATACAATTGTTTCTACCACTGTGCCCTTAGGATACCATAATCCTAATTGAGTAGTACCCTTAATATATCTAAAAATTCTTTTGACGGCTTCTAAGTGTGAGATTTTAGGGTCTTCTTGAAACCTAGCACATAGATAAACACTAAACATTATATCCGGCTGACTAGCCGTAAGATAAAGTAGACTACCAATCATACCCCAGTATTTGGTATTATCAACGGACTCACCGTCTTCATCTTTTGTAAGTTTAGTATCGGATGACATAGGAGTTCTTATAGGTTTTGATTCTTCTAAACCAAATTTCTTAAGCATTTCTTTTATGTATTTAGATTGATTAAAGAAGATATCATCTTCTAGTTGCTTAATTTATAGACCAAGAAAGAAACTAAGTTCTCCCATCATACTCATCTCGAACTCATCATGCATGATTTTTGAGAAGTCATCACACATGTCTTGAAAAGTCGATCCGAATATAATATCGTCAACATATATTTAAACAATAATTATATTTGATTCCTTTTTCTTAGTGAAAAGTGTATTATCAACTAACCCCATGGTGTAGTTGTTTTGAATTAAAAATGACTTGAGTCTATCATACCAAGCTTTTGGAGCTTGTTTAAGACCGTAAAGAGCTTTCTTTAATTTATACACATGTTTGGGTTTTTCGATATTGATAAAGCCCGGAGGTTGAGCTACATAGACTTCTTCATTAATAAAACCATTTAGAAAAGCACTTTTAACATCCATTTGAAAAAGCTTAAGATCATTAGCACAAGCATAAGCAAGAAGTATTCTTATAAACTCTAATCTAACCACGGGGGCATAGGTCTCATCAAAGTCTATTCCTTCTTGTTAATTATACCCTTGGGCAACAAGTCTAGCTTTGTTTCTAGATACTACACCGTTTGCATCTAACTTGTTTTTATATACCCATTTGGTTCCTATTATGGTTTTATTACTAGGTGGAGGGACGAGTGTCCAAACATCGTTAGAAACAAATTGATTTAACTCTTCTTGCATAGCCATTACCCAACTTTCATCTTTTATGGCTTCTTGTATATTCTTAGGTTCTATGGTTGAGACAAAACAAAATAAACTACTTTGGTTTTGGACTTGGGACCTTAAGGTTCTAATATTTAACTTTCCTATGACCTTATCTACGGGGTAATCTTTAGATTCTTTAATATTGATGATTTCATTGTTCAGTGGTTCATCTTCTTTGTTTGTATTTTTCTTTATTTCTATGGCTTCACTTTTGACTATCTCGTTATCGACAAGAGGTAGGGTAGGTTTAGGTAGACTCTCATCAAATTTTACATTTAATGACACTTCTACCTTCATTGTTTCTTTATTTAATATAACATAAGCTTTGCTATTAGGAGAGTAGCCTAAAAATATACCTTTGGTTGATTTAAGATCAAACTTAGTTAGGTAATCTTTAGTGTTAAGTAGAAAACATTTGCTACCAAATACTCTAAAATGTTCTAACGCAGGCTTTTTGCCTCGAAGTAACTCGTATGGAGTTTTACCTAAAAATGGTCTAATTAAAACCCGGTTAAGTATGTACGTTGATGTATCAACGACATTGCACCAAAACTTTTGAGGTATAGATTGGTCATTTAACATGGTGCGACTCATTTCTTGTAGGGTTCTATTTTTCCTTTCAACTACCCCATTTGATTGTGGAGTGCGAGGAGCCAAAAAGTTGTGAGTAATACCATTAGCGTCACAAAAAGCTCCAAATTGCACTTCATTGTCGAATTCCATACCATGATCTGTTCTAATAGACACTATAGGACTTCCTAATTGTCTTTGGATTTTCTTACTTAATATTTCAAAGTAATCGAACGTTTCAGTTTTATTCTTTAAGAATTTGGTCCATGTGTACCTAGAGTAATCATCCACTATAACCAAAGTGTAGTAGTTGCCTCCATAACTTTGAATAGCGGATGGACAAAATAAATCCATGTGAAGCAATTCTAGACACTTAGTAGTAGAGATCATATTTTTAGCCATATGGCTAGCGTGGACTTGTTTTCCTACGTTACAAGCATCACAAAAGTAATGTTCATATTTTAATTTTGGTAGATCTCTTACTAATTCTTTAGATGATAGCTATTGAAAAAGTCGCATATTAGCATGACCCAATCTTCAATGCCATAGGGTCGAAGTATCATCCATAGAAGTAAGACAAAGTTTGTCTTTAGGTTCATGTTGGAATCACTCCTAAACCATAATCAAGTGTTAGTAATTAATATGTAATAGTTAGCTTTATTATGGCATTTATGTTTGTAGTTAGCCTTAGGCTTGTGTAGAAGGCCCATGAGCCTAGGCCTTAGTCCATTAAGGAAAGGATGGAAACTAGGAGTGTTACCCTAGCTTTCCTCCTATAAATACTCTTGTAAACCTTCATTTGAAGGTTGGTTGTTCAAGTTTTTCTCTCATTACACTCTTACGCATAACCGTGCTTATTATCTTGTGTGTGTGTGTGTGTTTTACTTGTTCAATCGCCTTAACCTCTTTCTATATTACTTGTGTTTGTAAAACTAGTGACCTAACAGTGGTATCAATCGCCAAATAGTTGGGTGCATACTTTTGTTTTTGAAGTTTTTTTGGTTTTGGTCTTACGCATAAACATTATGTGTTCTTTGGTTCGCTTAAAAACTTGTTTTTTTTACACTTTTTAATCCAAGATTCTTGTACTTTCAACGTTTTAAGGTGTTAAAATACTTGTTTTTGGCAAAAAGTTTCAAACTTTATGCGTGGATCATTGTTTTTGAGCTAGTTTTTATTCGTGGGTATAGTTCTACGCGTTACTGTTTTAAGAGTTTTGGTTCATCAAGTTTCACACTTTTGTGTATTTTGGTGTTATTGAAGCTATTTCATCACACAAAAACTGGTTTAGAAATATCTTTGGGCAAAATCAATTTTACGAGTAATCCTACGCGTAGCAAAACCCTAAAACTACGCGTAAGGTATTCCTTGGTTTGATCTTCATTTTCGTGGTTTACTCCGTGTTTTCTTGCTTGGATAAGCCTGAAAATACGTAGACTTTGGATATCCTTTGCACTGTGATAGTGTAAAAGATCACTTGGGATAAAACCCTAAAATTACGCATAAGCATAAGCTTACGCGTAGAAATCCTACGCATAAGATTTTTATTACGCCTAAGCCTAGTCTTACGCATAAGATAATCCTACGCCTAACTTTCTACGCATAAATTTTGTCTACGCATAACTTTAGAGTATTTTCCATGCTTACGCGTAAGCTAAATCTACGCGTAACTCTTTCTTGTTACGCGTAACTTTGGTGTTTTTTACGCATAAGTGCTACTTGGTTTATTGTGATTTCTACGCCTAAGGATACTTCATCAACATCGTTTCATTCGACTACAAAAATTTTAGGGGAGACTAAACGTTCAATTTTACGAGATTCAAATTTTGGTTTAACTGTGAAAATTTTGGTCAAAATTCAAATTTTGGGCCTAAATTCAAATTTTCGGTAAAATTTGGCGTCAAAATTGTCATATCTCAAATTTTTCTTACAACCTTAGAATTGAATTTTATAGTGAATTTCAAATTTTGAGAGTCAAAATTTTCAAAATTATTTTGGAGGAAATTGCAATTCACTATATCGACCTTACGTGTGCTATATCGACTTTGCACATTTTCTTCTCTTTGATTCTTCCGCAGGGAGTGTAATGGATTACGATCATAAAGATCCATTTATGGCATTGAAAGAAGGATTCATGGCTATTCAACGGCATTGAAGCGCCGACATCATCAAATTCTTGATATCCCGCATCGTGCAAGGTGAAAGAGTTGATGTACATGAAAGGAATGCTCAAATGGACGTTGAGAATGTTGTGATTCATCGCATCCGCGGTAATGCGGACAATGAGGTTGTAGCATTGGAAAAGTAGGATGATGCAGCAGATCCGGAGAAGATATCATACTTAACTACGACACCGAGCCCAATGTCACGAAGAACAAATGGTTGAGGAAGATATCTTACCCACCTATGACAACGATACGTAATGTATGGTCGAGGTACAATCATCGTTGATCATATTCTCGATCGCAAATGCGACACAACAGATCGAGCAACTGAATTTAGTAATGAAGGAGAGGTTGACCAATGTGTTGCACAATGTCCGCATAACTATCTCATGTCCGAGCCCTTACTTGTTAACAATTCAATCAAACGTCAAATCAAACTCTTGAATCGAAAACATTCTTATCAAAAGACCATTGTTCGGTTTCATAAAGATTTTTCAAAACTAGAGGCACATTGCATCTCTCTTGAACTTAAACTACAAAACAAATCTTTTCTTCGTAACACAATGGTGGGTTTTCAAATGAACAAAGTAATCGTGTGGATACATTAGTAAAGAAAATGAGCATTTAAAGGCTCAAATTCAAGAAAAGGGCTTGCTCATGTTGCTTTACAAAACAAACCGAGAAGATTAACCGACAAGAGTGTGGATACTAATTTTGCTAAACCAACAATCTTGGGAAATCGTCTCTACAACCTTTCGTAAAACAATATGTAGTTAGACAACCAACGCATTTAAATCGAACGCTCAAAATCTTTAAAACCACGGTTTCCTCCCAAGTTGTTGAGAATAATCATTTGATAAAACCGGTCACTCCACATTCCGGCCCAACAATAATGCTTCATTTCTATTAAACATGTTTCGTTAAACCGCTCATATATACACATACAAGTGGTCGCTTCGCCAATCTAGGATTAGTTCGAACACCGTGTCTAAACCGAGCATTAAACGTAAACATTCATATGATTCAAAAGACGATACAAGAACTATGATCTAGAAAAGGCTAGGAAAAGGGCACTACTCCAAAAGGATGGAATCTTAGGTTCACGACCTAGTGTATCACCTTCAAGTGTACATTGAACACCGCTTGTAGTAGCAAACCAAAACCTAAGTTAACTCAAACAGTTAGAAATAAACCCGTTAATCTAAACGTAAAATTTCGTAAACCTAATAGGTGGATCAATATAGACGAAATTCTTCCCAAAAGAAGTTTCAACATCCCTTAGATCTAACCTTAGATGGATACCAACGGCAGAGTTTTCAAACCGCCGGTCTTAGGTGGATTCCTACAGCAAGATACTAAGTAGTTGCACCAAAACAAGTGAGATACCCACTACATCCATCCGTGAGGGTGAAAGGAAATCATCAAAATAGCATGTTCGGTGTCAAGAAGATAATTGACACTACATCTTTATGCTCTAACACCGGAACCCGTTACACTGGGGATCCATGTTTCTTTTCTTTCTTGCCCCCATTCTATTTTTCTATGCAGTACAATAAACTATGGCTCCTACCGCAAAACAAAGATAGGACCCGTTTCTAACCGTAAAAATATCATGATCCATCGTTGTTCCACCATTGTACTTAATCGTCATGAATTGGAAACATTGCTTGCTCCTCCGGTTAAAGATTCTTCCAAAAGTCGTGCTTGGATGTATCGAATGTTTCACCGCACAACCAATAATACTCTAATTTCGATATATCCGAATCTACAACAACAACCGCCATCAGAATCGCACCTCCAATCGAATCTCGAAACAAAAGAACAAAGTGTTTCCTACAACAATGTCACAACCGATGATCAACTTATTGAATCGAGATGTTTTCGTCAACAGTTGATTCTCTCAAGATATTTATGGTACTTCACACTTGTTCGGTTGCTTGGACATACATGGTTTCACTATCTCCTCATACATGGTTTCGATGTCTTCAATTCATCATCAACATACGTGGTGTATGATTCGATTCATTGAAAACATCGAGGGAGAGAGTGTAGGCGCCCTTGCTTCTTTTGTTTGACCACATGATTCCTTGCGAAAACCCAATGCTTTCCAAAATTTCTTCCATAAGTATAAGAAATGAGACGATCTGTGGTTCAAACGCCTTAATTCAATGTTATCGCCTCAACTTTCACGGGTTATCTTGTGTGAAGTTACCCAAATATAATGTTAAGATGCCTCACACATGGTCTTAGTATCGAGTTATTGCATATTCACAGTGACTAGTATTCCAAAGACCACAACATTGTGGGAAAGTCGTTTCATTTCGCCTTTCATGGTTTGTTTGATGTGATGCGGCTACATACGCGAGAAGATCTTGTTGATTTCTCGCATGTTTCTCGAACGAATCTTCCGCAATTAGTCGATTTTCTTTGTATGGTTTATCGCTCATCTACAAATTCACGTGCATCTTGAAACCGCAAAAGTTAGAGGAAATGTAGACTTCATCAAAAGTTTCAAATCTACTAAAGACAGTTGTCGATTCGAGGGGAGCTATTTCAAACATCGTCAATCGGGGAAAGGTTAATTTGTTTCATACTTATTTCATCTTTTTCCTAAATGGCTTGTGCACACATAACAAATGTACAACCCGTATTTTGCAAGAAAGGACCCCGTGGTACGCCTGCCACAATCCTTATAAAAGGAGCGAAAGCTTCTTATTTTTGAGTAAAACCTATCAAACCTTTCATTTTCAAGGTTTTGCTAAAAAGACAAGTACTTCCCATATGATTTTCAAAACCTCAACCGCTTATATCACTAATTGAGGGGAGTATTTGATGTAAACTTTGTTCACAAATTGTTCATAGTGGTCATCTTCCCAACACTCGAAATGGTCATATTTATTGTCAACTTTTCAAAATAACATTTGATATGCCATTTTTTGGGGAGAAAATTGTGTGATAAGAAATATGTTGTGCAAAATGCAAATGAATCTGTACTTGTAATTAACCAACGAATTGACGGTACTAAACCGTTAGTAACTCGAAAAGACTTGTCCCGGACGGGTAATAATTTCAAGCTAGTTCGCTAGTAATGTAAACGTGTCTCGCAAAGGACTTGTCCAAGTAGAAAGTACCATTCGAGATACTCTTGGTAGACATGAACTCGACGGGTTTGACAACCTTCGAGGTTTATCTACACCTTCGGTAGTTATTAGAGCTAGTTGTCACCTAAAACTAACAATGTAACTCTTTAACTATGCAATGTAACCGTGTCTCATGGGATTGTCTATCTTGAGTTGATCAATTCAAAAGTGCGCTTCTTCCCACACAAAGGCGATTTCCGTCAAAACTCTAAAGCACATGTGAGGGGAGTATTTATGCAAAATCCTATCTCTCACAATGGTTCAAACATGATTTTCATTAACAAACCCTTTGAGAGATTCTTCACAACAATGGTTTTAATGGCAACATAGGTTAGTCATGGAGTTATAAGGTGACTAAGGTTAGGAATAACTGTCCTATGATCCGCCAGAGTCGGAGGATCTCGCCAAGGACATCACAAATAGTTAGTACTTAGAAGTCCTTAGGTATGATTATAAAAAGGAGAAATGAGAATCGGAGAAAGAAGGAGTTGAAGAATAAAAAGAAATGTAAAGAAAGGGTGAAAAGAAATAGCCTCCGCATTATTCAACTTAGGGCGCACACGGGTTCAATTCATATACTACTGCTTGTCACTTAGTGACGCCGGTGTTGAAGATTAAAAGTCGTCATGGACCCAAAGTGACGCATGCACTAAACCTTCTTAGCCACTCAAGCTTCTCTCAATGTAATCTTGTTTCATTCTCACAGGAACCCCACGTAAACTATTGGCTTTCTCTTAGAGATCGCCGGTATTGAAGAAGGAGACCTCTCCTAGTCTCCGCCAGAAAACCAAAACGCACTATTGAGTCTAGAGGCATGAGATTCATCAAAAGATCTCTTAGGTACACTTGACATTTTATCACTTGACGCTCAACAATAAGAATTTCGGTGGTACATTATCGAGTCCTTCATGATCTTAACAACTGTCGAGAACATTTATGAGAGGTTCACATCCGTGATCCTCGGTGATTGAATGGAAACTCCGCCAGGTCAACATCAAACAAACCGACAAAGCAGTCACTTGGTAACTCCCGTGGATTACACGGAGTGTGTCTCAAATGGTCTACGATCGTGAGGTGATGCTTGGTGTACCTCGGTGACTCATCCGAATCAGATGTACTTTGCACATCGCGTTATCTCACTTGTGGGACTCCGGTTCAGAACGGCCTTTGTAAGAATTAGATTTGGGTTTTCACACTATGTCGTTAACTCTCTCAAGTTCAAACACGTAAGTGCCGGAATCCGCTTATTACTAACCGCTTGAAATGTTTTCTTCTTATGGAAGCTCCGGAGCGGGATGATCGTGCAGATTCTTCTCATGCTCACGCCAACATCATCACTAATGGAAGTTCTATTCAAATGCAACACAACAATGTAATGATTCTTCGTCAAACCAAAGAATCTACAAAGTTAAAGACTTAAAGAACTTCATCAAGATTGAATTCCAACGCCAAAGAGCGTGTGAGCATGTTGAAGAATGACGTGGAGACACCGGAGCGATGAAGGCACTGAGGCGCACTTGATGCGCATAACAACATACTATCACTTTCACCACAAAGAACAATAATCTAAGAACAAAGTTAATGATGACGTCAAAGCATAACCGCCAAGGAAAACTATCTCTACACCGGGAGATTGTTCGAATCAAAGCAATTCTTCTCACAAGAAAGAAGAATGTCGAAGACGCCGAGCTACTATTACATCAACGCCTTCACCGCTCATCACCAACACTTGAGGGGAGATTGTTGGAATCACTCCTAAACCATAATCAAGTGTTAGTAATTAATATGTAATAGTTAGCTTTATTATGGCCTTTATGTTTGTAATTAGCCTTAGGCTTGTGTAGAAGGCCCATGAGCCTAGGCCTTAGTCCATTAAGAAAAGGATGGAAACTAGGAGTGTTGCCCTAGCTTTCCTCCTATAAATACTCTTGTAAACCTTCATTTGAAGGTTGGTTGTTCAAGTTTTTCTCTCATTACACTCCTACACATAACCGTGCTTATTATCTTGTGTGTGTATGTGTGTTTTACTTGTTCAATCGCCTTAACCTCTTTCTATATTACTTGTGTTTGTAAAACTAGTGACCTAACAGTTCATTACTGTTAGGAATTAGAAAATTCAATCGTTAAAGAGTCGGTCACCTCAAATATATGTATTCGTTAGAAAGCTCGTAGTCGTAGTCAAGTTATATTTATAAGTAGTTTGTTATGTAACACCGTGTAGGACGGACGGGTCTTTACCCACTGTATGCTTGATCCATAGCCCGTAGGTGGCTTTTTTTGTAAGAAAGTATAAATACCCTCTACCTTCCAAGGTAGAGGGTTGGAGCTTCAATACCATTTTTTCTTTGTTTCACAAAGTTCCCAACTCTCTTCCCTTTCTCTCTCTAGAACTTTCTCTCTCTAAACATATTAAACGCCCTATACGATTATGGTTTAGTGTGTTTGTGAAATCCTATATCTTACAATTGGTATCAAGAGCCATGGTTTGATCACTCATCTTTCATGCTCTTTGTTTTGGTGGATTTCATAAGGTTTTTGGGGTATTAAGTGTTTAGGAGAGTTTGAATCATTTGGACAAATTCTAGTGTTAAAGTTTGACCTTTGCTTGTACTTTTGTGTTTAGGATCATCATATGTGTTTATGTTTTGAATTGGAAGGCTTAAATCATTGTGGTTTGGTTGTTTTTGATTGATAAAGTTGTTATTTGTGAACTTTGTACTAAGCGAGTTGAGTCTCGGACTTGAGTTTCTTCGAAGCGAGTTGATATATGCGACTTGGCTATTTAGCGAGTTGACCTTTTAAGCGACTTGGTGGTTAAGCGAGTTGTGTCCGTTTGCGAATTGCTATTAAGTGAGTTGATTCTTAAAGTGACTTGTCTCATTAAGCGAGTTGATTGTGTTGCGAGTTGATACTAAAGCGAGTTGGCTATTTAGCGACTTGTTTCTTTAAGTGAGTTGATTGTGTTGCGGGTTAATACTAATGCGACTTGGCTATTTAGCGTGTTGATTCCTTAAGCGACTTGTTTATTTAAGCGAGTTGGTTGTTTAGCGGCTTGATAACTAAGCGAGTTGAGTGTTTAGCTACTTGTCTATTGAGACTTGTTACTTCTTCGTGACATAATTTTACGGTTGTTCTTTTGGTTTAGTAAAATCCCGTGAAAGAATCAATTTCCCGGTTTAATCAAAAGAATAGTAAAATCCCGTAGAACTTGTAATCATGGCAAACATCGTTCCTACTATTGTTTCTTCCGTAGTCGAGGACGCTCAGCAAAGCAGGTCGATACACGTCCACCTATGCTTGATAGAACTGATTATGACTCATGGGCACAATGAATCTGATTGTACTGTTTGGGAAAAGAAAACGGAGTCAACATTCTCAAGTCAATCAATGAAGGACCTTATCAGATTGAGACTAGTAGAGACTTAATGGATACAGCTGCAGATGGAACAATGATCTATGGAATAGACAGACCAAAGACGTATGATGAGCTCAATGATAAGGAGAAAAAGAGATTCGATGCAGATATCAGGGCTTCTAACATTATACTTCAAGGTCTTCCAAAAGACATCTACAAGCTTTGAAGCAAAGGTTGTATGGGATAATGTCAAGATGCTTCTCTCAGGTTCTGAATTAACTATTAAGGACATAGAATCACAACTGTATGATGAATTTGAACACTTCAAGATGAAACCAGATGAGAGTGTCTATGAATACTATGTGAGATTCCATAAGCTTGTGAATGACAAGAGGAACATCAAAATGACCATGCCTAACATTCAGCTTAACTCAAAATTCGTGAACAACATGAATCCCGAATGGCACAAGTTTGTCACCTCTGTGAAGCTAACCAAAGGATTGAAAAATACAAACTATGAGCAACTCTATGCTTTCCTTCTTCAGAATGAGAGACATGCTATGTTTGAGAAAAGGATTCTGGAGCAATTCAAAACCAATCAGGGAGAATCAAGCTCACCAAATGATTCAACAGCCTTCTACACCAATGATGGAGCTACTACCAAAGCATCTCAAGTCATTCCAGATCCAAGTTTCAAACAACCTGATGCCAATGCAGACATGGAACACTTTATCAATAAACTGGGTCTTATGGTTAAACAAAACTTAACCTTCACTCCACATACTAACATACTTCACACTAACAATGAAATCAAGACTGCATCCAATCTACACAATCATGCATTGGTCAGAGATGGAAAGGTTACAGTGCAACCAGCTCAAGGTAGACAATATGAACAAAGAAGAGGTGGAGTAGGAGGAGGGTATGTGGAAAATCAAGATAGGGAAGGAATGGAAATCAAGGACAAGCAAAGCCAATTAAGTGCTACAATTGTGGTGGTGATGGACACATAGCAAGGAACGCACTTCTCCAAAACGCCTCAAAATCCGAGTACTTCAAAGACAAGATGTTACTTGTGCAAGCTCGGGATAATGGAGCTATGTTGGATGAAGAGGAGTCTGTTGTTTTCGTCGAGGGCAATGCCAAGACATATGATGCGATGTGGATGAGCAACCAATTCGGGAGATAGGTCATAATCATCGAATGCCTTTCAAGTTGCGATTGTGATGCATATGACTGACGCCGATGATGAACCAACCGCACAAACAATTTTCATGGCTAGCATTTCTCCAATGGTTTCTCCAAAGGTCCCTCACCACAAGAAGCTAGTCCATCCAAAGAATCAATCATCTCGAGGTATTAAAACTATACGATGATGTTGATGAGCAAAAGATACATGATAAAGTACAATCAACTCGAAACTTTTGAGTCGATATTGAAAATATGGGTAATATCAATGTTGTCCCATATGATCAATATTTGAAACAAAGTGAAAGTAAGATTGTACCAAATGATGCATCTTCGCAGTCAATGATGACTATATTTTTGATGAATACACCGCATGTGCTCCTCGATGATTCTCGTTATCTCTCGAACTTAATGCCTATAAAGAACGAGTTGCTATTTATGAACAAAGTGCCAAGTTTGAGTTAACCACCCGTGAGCGTGAAATGGATGACCAAATGCGCATAACTATTAGAAAAGTAAGTTTAGAGAAGAAGTATTAAAACAAGAGTTAAACTCCTTACAAGAAAAGCTTTCTAAAACCGCTAAGCAAAAAGAAGAACTTCAAGAAAATGTTAAAATGCTTAAGCAAGAATTCGGTGCTAAGGAATCAAAACTTTTGAATGATTTTTCTAAACTAAAAACCTTGAAAAACAAGCTTGAAAATAAGTTGTACGTACAAGGAAATACCATTCAGACTGCTCACTTAATCACTAAGCACAAAGTTTTGAGTGATAAGCATAGTACTCCCCTTGTTGAGGAATTAAATCCAGAGGTCATTAAAAAGGCTAGAGCTGCTAATAAGGTGATCTATGATGGAAATGAGATTCTTAAACCTAGACAGAAACCTAGTTGCGTTGAGTGCACTAAGGAAGATAGAACATTAGATGATGAATATAGGGAGAAAATGAATAAGAAGCTAGATGATCCTGAATGTAAAAAGAATAACATAACGATCAAACCCCATGATTACAAGAAGGAAAACTGGATCTCTTTGAACAAGTTTAAGCCTCAAAAGTTGTTAACTCCCGAACAAGTGTTCTGGAAAAAGGATTTAGATATGCAAAAAGCAGAGAATCTTGTTGTTACAAACACTCCCCTTAGGAAAATGCCTTCAGAGACTGTGTATCCTCCAAATACACCAATGCATCTAGTTCCTAGAACTATTGCCACTAAAAGCAAGACCTTAATCAGTCAATATGTTATCTTTCAATTATTTGTTGATTTTGAGAAAACATGTAAGAAAAGGATCACACCCATCGGGATAATCAAGGGAAAGGGTTTTGAGCGGACTAAAGAATGTTATTTAACTGAGGTCATGCCTTTCTTTAAACAATTAAAAGGTCAATTTGAGAGTCTTAAAAAAGGGATGGACTTAGATATTAAAGAAATGGAAAAGGAATTTGATGCGATGATTGTTGAGGTTAGTGACTATGAGCGAGAACTAAAATATAATGAGATTGAGAGGAAGAAATTGCATACCTTGAATGAGAATCTTATTTCTGAATGTATTGCTCAAGATGTGTTTTACACGGCTACAAATTGTTCCATTAATGCTTCTCAATTTCATGAATTATCTGTTGCTCTGGAAGTCTCCCATGATCATGTCATTGAGCTTGAAAAACTAACTCTAAACTACATGAGAAGGTTGAACAGATGATCATGATAACTCGGTAAAACAGCTTTTCTAAATTGAAGTTGAGCATCTTGCTTTGCAATTAAAATATCAACATCCGAAAGAAAATGTTAAAATCTCAAATATCAAGACATCCTTGGATGTTCCGAATTTGATGCGCTTTTGAAATTAGCAAACGTGATTAATGTATTCAAGCTCATTGTAACACGATCAGAAAGTTGAAAGCCCAAATCTCTCAATTAAAGGGTGAAAAGAACAATGTGACTGGATCCCAAATGCCTCCTTCTTTAGATTCTCAGTACTCTCAAACTTTTCATCTTCAAAACTTAGTTAATGCCTTACAAAAGGAAAATGAGAGTTTGCTAGAAGAAAATGAAAAAGTTAAATGACACTTTAAAGAGTTATATGATTCAATGAAAGTCACTCGTGACCAAAACAACGAAAAATAACGCCTTTACAAAAGGAAATTGAGAATCGAGGAGTAAGGAAAATGGGAACCGCCACTTGTTTTTAATAAGAATGTTGCATCAAAGTCATCTCACGATCGCAAATATATCGTGACAAGTAAATACATTCCTCCTCATCTTAGGAATAATGAACTTGTGTTTCATAACTATTGTGCTCACCTTAAGGATAGCCTAGAATGTCTCCGTGAGATTATGGAAGAGGATTTCATTAACAAACCGCTTGATAGTGAAATTAGGTTTGCTTGCATTCAGGCTAAACGATCTCAAGAGCTACTAGAATGTTTAATTGCAACTTGCCCTAAATCCTTAGGTGTGAAAGGAAAAGTTGTGATACCTTGTTCTATGCCCAGTGTCATGCATTCAAATCATTCTATGCCCAGTTTTAAGAAAGTGGACACTAATGTGCCTTCAAGTAGCTCAGATCCCTGCACATCTAGTTCAGGAATAAAAAAAGTAGATCAACCAACTAATGTTCCCATAATTCCCTCTACAGGAGTAATCAGTGACATTAAAGCGAGCAGGTCAAAGTCTCAAGGCTATACAAGGAATGATAGGACCTTGCAAGCTAAGAATGTTCATTGGAAGAGAGTAGAAGATCAACCTAGGAACTTTAAGTTTGTGCTGAATAAAATGAATCATGTTGATTCTAGTATTAGCCATAGGCGTACTGTAATTAATTCGAATTCTGATACTATCTACAAACCATGTAATGATGTCTACTTGAATTCTGTTGCTAATCATGAATGTGATGTGAATGTTTTGTCTAATGTGTCAAATGCCCGATTAAAATTGTTAATGCAAAAATCATGCTAAGAAGGCTAGAAGGAAAACGAATGAAAGTTAGAAAACAAAGGAAACCCACGGGATGAACATTTAGTAAGATAGGTTATCAATGGATACCTTTGGGCATAAGGTTAATCGATTCGCCTCAACTGATAAGACAATGCCTCTAGAAAATAGATGCCTCATTGGTAGAACTATTCCTTAAGAAGTGAACATACTTTGAATAGGACAAACATGAGACACCAAGATCGCATCTATTCCTAATGATTCCATTGCTTTTATTTTTGATATGGGTGTTTCTATTTATGATGTGGGTGTTCCAATCATCGTTATTAACCAAGTGGAACCCATTATTGCATGGGGTTCCCAATTATCCGCTTATCCATTCTTGTCTGTGTTCAACCGCAAATCGCTCAACTCGCTCGTGGTACCGGACTCGGGATGTTCCAAGCATATGATCAAGATCGGTCATGCTCATGAACTTCGTGAGTAAATTCATCGAATCGTTAGATTCGGAATGATCATTTTTGTGCTATTATGGGTTATGGTGATTATGTAGTTGGCAAACGTGTAATCTCTAGGGTATATTATGTGGAAGGTCTTGGTCATAATCTGTTCTCTGTTGGTCAATTCTGTGATTCCGATCTAGAAGTGGCCTTTAGAAAACATACTTGCTTCGTTCGAGAACTTGATGGTGTATAATTATTAAGAGATACTCGTGGTTCTAACCTATACACCATCTCTATCGAAGACACGATGAAGTCTTCTCCAATCTGCTTGCTGTCAAGGGCTTCAAAAACAAAGTCATGGTTATGGCATCGTCATCTCAATCATTTGAACTTCGGCACCATTAATAACCTTTCCAGAAAGGATCTTGTCAGAGCCTTACCCATATTGAAATATGAAAAAGATCATCTTTGTTCAGCTTACCAATTAGGTAAAAGCACGAAATATGCCCACCAACCAAAACCACAAACTCAGTAATGGAAGTTCTTCATACCCTTCATATGGATCTGTGCGGACCAATGAGAGTGCAAACCATAAATGGGAAGAAATACATTATAGTAGTTGTTGACAACTACTCTCGATTTACTTGGGTAAAGTTTTGAGGACTAAGGATGAAACCCGGATGTCATCATCAAACTAATCAAACAACTTGAGTTCGACTCAACAATACAATGTAATTGTTCGAACAGATAATGGCACGAGTTTGTTAACAAAGACTTAATTCAAGATTATGAAAGTGTTGAAATCGGTCATCAAAGAAGTGTTCCATGAACTCCTCAATGTAACGGTGTAGTTGAAAGACGAAATCGAACTCTTGTGGAAGCCGCAAGAACAATGCTAATTTATTCAAAGGTTCCAATGTTTCTATGGGTCAAGCCATTGACACCGCTTGCTATACCCAAAATCGCTCCATTATTCATACCTCTCATGGAAAACTCCATATGAACTTGTTCATAAACGAAAACCCGATCTCTCCTACCTTCGTGTGTTTGGTGCTTTGTGCTATCCAACGAATGACGGTCAAGACCTAGGTAAATTAAGAGCAAAGGCAGATATTGGAATTTTGTTGGTTATGCACCAAACAAGAAGGGTTACCGAATCTACAATAAGAGAACTCGAAATATCATGGAAACAATTCACGTTACGCTCGATGAGCTGACCGGTCAAATGGCTCCTGGACAATCCAGTTCTGGACCCGCACTGCAAAACAGTCCCATTGGTTCATCCCTTGTACCAAATTCCTCTTTAGCAACTCCATATGTACCTCCAACTGAAGATGATTTAAAGAAATTGTTTGATCCAATGTTCGATGAACACTATGAACCAAATGCTGATGAAATGTCAAATCCATCTCCTATCCCTGTGAATGAAGTCAACCCTCAGTCTCAATATCATTAAGTCAAGAAGCGCCGGCTTCTGATCACTCTGTCTCATCAATCTTCGAATGTACATCATGGAACTGTTTCTGGCATCAATGATGAAGTTAATCCCTTTGCTACTCCTGAAGATGCTCCATTTGAAAACATATTTGCTCTCGAATCATCATCAAAACCATCTTTTCAAGAGACATCGACTCGCTACTTCATCCCTCAACAATGACCACATGAACACCTCGGAAAATGGACTCATGATCATCCATTAGACAACATCATTGGAAATCCTCTCGTCCAAGATCCATGTGGAAACAACTTGCAATCGATGCCTTATGGTGCTTCTTCAACTCCGTACTCTCTAAGATCGAACCAAAAGATGTTAAACCGCCATGAATGAAGACAAGCGGTTCAATGCCATGCAAGAAGAAATTCATGAGTTTGATCGACTTGATGTATGGGAATTAGTACCTGCTCCAGATTGTGCTATGATCATTGCTCTAAATGGATCTTCAAAGTGAAACTTGATGAGCAAGGTGATGTCCTGAAGAACAAGGCTCGATTGGTGGCTAAAGGATACCGACAAGAAGAGGGTATTGACTTTGAAGAATCATTTGCTCCTGTTGCTCGTATCAAGGCAATCAGAATCTTCTTGGTAAATGTTGCAAGTAAGAACATGGTAGTCTATCAGATGGATGTAAAGACGGCGTTTCTTAATGGAGATCTTAAAGAACTAGTCTACGTCAGCCAACCTAAAGGCTTTGTGAATCCAGAGCATCCTACTCACGTTTATCATTTGAAGAAGGCTCTTTACGGTTTAAAGCAAGCTCCAAGGGCATGGTATGATACGTTATCAAAGTTTCTTCTATCTACTGGATTCAGCAAAGGAGTAGTTGATCCTACATTGTTTACCAGGAAGTCAGGCAAACATTTAATTCACGCTCAAATTTATGTTGATGATATCATCTTTGGCTCGACCGACCCCAATGAGTGTGACCCATTTTCAAATGAAATGGGTTCTAAATTTCAAATGTCAATGATGGGACACATGTCATTTTCTTGGGATTACAAATTTCACAAAGTCCGGAGGCATTTTTATAAATCAATCTAAATATGCAAATGAGATTTTAAAGAAATTTGGATTTGATTCTAGTGACCGCTGACACTCCCATGATTGAACGTACTAAACTAGATGAGGACCACTCGGGGATCATGATAGACCAAACGAAATATCGTAGTATGATCGGATCCACGATGTACCTCATGACTAGTAGACCGAGACATCTTGTTCATTTGTTTGCATGTGTGCTAGATACCGTGCTAAGCCTATTAAAAAGCACCTTGAAGCGGTTAAACGGGTCTTTGGTATCTCCAAGGAGCCATCAATATGGGACTATGGCACCAAGGACACCGGTATGTCACTAACGACCTATATGCAGATGCCGATCATGCAGGATGTCAAGATACTCGTCAAGCACGCCCTGAGGTGCTCGGTTCTTGGGTAATAAGCTTGTGAGTGGTCTTCAAAGAAGCAAATGAGTACTTCTATTTCCTCTACAGAGGTGAATACATAGCCATGTCATCCTATTGTGCTCAAATCCTATGGATGAGATATCAATTAACCGACTATGGCTTTGAATTCAACAAAATCCTCTCATTGTGATAATAAAGTGCTATTGCTCTCTCATGCAACAACGTACAACACTCAAGAGCAAAGCATATCGACATTCGACATCATTTCATCGTGGAACAAGTAGAAAAAGGTGTGGTGGAACTCTATTTTGTGAGGAATGAATACCAATTAGCGTACATCTTCACCAAAGCTCTTCCTAGAGAACGCTTTGAGTTTATCCTTCCACGCCTTGGTCTAAAGAGTCTACAACCGAAACACTCAAGCGCCTTCAAGAGGAAGACGAGGAGTAAAGGTCCTTATTCATCTATCATCTTGTATATATTTATTCAAAAAGCAAAATAAAAATTTAAAACCCTCAAAAGAAATTATAAAATATAAAATTCATAAAATCCATAAAATTTGAAAAATCTTGAAAATTCCAAAAATATTGCTATTTGGTCATGTTTTTCTTATTCGATATCATCTACGGATTTTGTGTTGACATTCAAAGAATGTCACGGGTCTTTAGATGTTCTTCGAATGTACATAGTTTTGTTAGAAAAAAAAAAAAAAAAAAAAGGCGGAGAAAAAATGGTGGCTTATTGTCATTTCAGGCAGTAACCCGTTTTCAAAGAAAGAACAGAACCATGCTTTATCTCATGTTTCAAACCTAATGCTCTGATTCTAAAAACAAATGTTTGTCATTAACAAGACGAATGTTTAATCTCAAATATTTTTCCTTCTAAATATTCCTCTGAAAAATATTTGCAATCTTATGAAAACTCAATTGTTTTGAAAAACACTTCGGACTCTATTTTTGAAAATCAAAAGAACTTTTCAAGTGTCAAAATCTCAATCCATCAATCAACAACTTTCGTCATTGATTGAGGGGGAGAATGATTTTTCAATTAAATCAAAAAGTTTTCTTTTCAAACAATTTGCACTTAAATGAGTAAGGTCTACTCTAAATGTTTTACAATATTTTACACAATTGGTTCAAGACCTTGGTTATCATTATGTTTTCAAAAGATAATTATGCATGTTTAATCAATGGAGTTTAAAGTCTCAAAATCCAATCCTTATCAGTTAAAACGTTTTTCAGTCACAATTCTCCTTAAAAGCTTTCAAAATTAATTTAAATCTACAGAGATCACAAATCTCAAATGATTTGATAATTGTGATCGGGGGATAATTTGTGATTTAAATTGGATTTAAACTAATAATTCGATAAATGGTTTCATAAGTGTTTTAGCATGTTTTCCTCCCCGCATGTGACAAACAATTTCAAATTTTCCATGCACATGTTGAGGGGGAGCATCTACTTTAAACCTCAAATTATTGAAACGTGATTGAATTATCTCTAAGTGCAGGTTCCCTCTAATATGTGCAAAACTATTTCAAACTTCGAGGCACATATTGAGGGGGGGCAAACTTTTGAAAACATCATCCTTCCTCAAAATGCTTTATCTACTCAAATTGATTGGGAAGTGATGATGATCATTTTAGAAAATGTTAATCAAAAGATTGGACCTTTCATTCTTAATCCAACAAGTTCAAAGATCTCTTGCCTCCATCTGCTAAACAAATTCTGAATTTTTATGCATATGTTGAGGGGGAGCATTTCTAAAATATCAAAACAATTAAGATACAAAATGCTTTGATTTTATATCACAAGTATCTTGATTGATTTTCAAATGGTTTTCAATTGGTTTCAAGGCGGAAAAACTATATCAAAAGACCGACCAACTTTACTTTATGCATGGTGATATAAGGATGATAAGGTTAGGTTGAGGTCCAATGATCTGCCAGAATCGGAGGGATCTACCCAGGGACAAAACCACTAGTTAGTGTAGAAGTCCTTAGGTATGATGATTAAAGGAGAAAAATGAGATATGGGAAGAGTGCGGATCGAAATCGAGCTAGTATCGAATAAACCCAACAAGGTTCTAGTTATAAAGTTTCGTAAGCATCAAGGGTTGAAGAATGAAAAGAAATTAAATGTAAGGGTGAAAAGAAATAGCCCTCCATTTATTCAACCTTAGGCGTAAACCGGTTCAATTCATATACTATCGGTGGTTACCAAGGTAACATCGGTATTGAAGACAAGACGTCATGGACCCAAAGGACGACCGCACTTCAACTTTCCAAACCACTCAAGTTCCTCTTAAAAGGACTTGTTTAATTCTCACGGGGAACCGACATAACCTATCGACCTTCTCTTAGAGATTGTTGATATTGAAGAAGGAGACCCTCTCCCTAGTCTCCGGCATAGGAACCAAATATGCACAATTGAGTCTAGAGCCATGAGATCATCATATAAATCTCTTTAGGACACTTTCAATGAAGAATATCTGTTTCACACAATGTGAAAAGAGAGATTATATCTTATGAGTCTTACGCATTATCCTTGCGGTATTGCCAGAACATCTGACTGATATGCAAACATATTCACAATGAAGATGGAAAGCCTTCTGGAGCCAACATCAAACAAGCTCCCGGTAGGTGGCATATGAGATCTATTCAATAGATCAACCATTTGACAACCGAATGAAACAATGGGGCGATTCAATCTTTGAATCAATCTCGGTTCGAGTAATGGATTGACGGATACCTTTGAAAACCAATCGTTGTGCTTAAGAACTCTTTTCTCGTAGCACATCGATCGTGTACTTATTTTTCAAAATAAAAGGTGTTTATGATTGATAATTGATTTTCATTAAAACCTTCGTTGTATTGCAAAAACCATTTCTATTGAGCAGTACACGATTGTTTTTCAAATATCTTTTCATCAATCGCTGAATCTTATTTTGTCGGTTCACTCACTCTGTGTTGTCTTCTTTGACACGCTCGGTTTGAGAACAACTAGAGCAATTGCGAAACCCCGTCAAGGAAATTCTTCGAATTATACCGATCACAGGAAGTACTTGTATCGATCAACGGGAACCGTGGGCGTGTACCTCAATTCAATGAAAGTGTTCAAAGACACCTTCATACGCTTTATTGCTAACTGCTTTATGCGTGTACACCCGACGCTTATAACCGATCGTAATGATGCGGTCAATCCATAGCCGCATGCTCACACTACACATTCATCTCTAAAGATATCATGATAAGTGCATCAATGACTCGATATTTTCACTCCATGCTTCGCTACTGCCGCCAATATCATGAATCAACGAAAGCTTCCGCTACTCGATGAGAATAAATCATTATCCGTAATGTGAGCATGTCGGTCCAAATGTCACAACATCACATAATACCAACACCACAAAGGTAGAGTCGAGATTTTGTTTGTCGATAATCTCAATGCCGGCTCATAACTCATCATCACGTGGATCGCTTAAAGACCTCCACTTGAAAGTATCCAAACATGTGGAACATGAAGAATCAAAGACTACGAGCCATCGAGCAAAGAACTTAATCAAGAATCCTAGAACAATCTAATGTAATATCCGCTTGTATTCATTGTAAATTGAGGTGACCTCCTTAGGGGAGATTGTTAGAATTAGAAAATTCAACGTTAAAGAGTCGGTCACCTCAAGTATATGTATTCGTTAGAAAGCTCGTAGTCATAGTCAAGTTATATTTATAAGTAGTTTGTTATGTAACACCGTGGAGGACAGACGGGTCTTTACCCACTGTATGCCTGATCCATAGCCCGTAGGTGGCGTTTGTTTGTAAGAAACTATAAATACCCTCTACCTTCCAAGGTAGAGGGTTGGAGCTTCAATACCATTTTTTCTTTGTTTCACAAAGTTCCCAACTCTCTTTCCTTTCTCTCTCTAGAACTTTCTCTCTCTAAACATATTAAACTCCCCATATGATTATGGTTTTGTGTGTTTGTGAAATCCTATATCATACAATTACCGATTTTAATGACGTAGGCTCCATGTTTTCTAATGCCTCTTCCTATGGTTATACCATTTTTCAATATTTTACTTCTGGTTTCACTAAAAAGTACACTACATTTTCTATCACATATTTGTCCTATACTAAGAAGGTTGAAGTTTAAGTTTTCTACGTGAAATACTGATAAGGTTTTAAAATGTGCCTTTTTGAGGGGTCATTTAAGCCCTTATTTGATCACTTTTGTATCTGTTATTACTTAATAACGTTCCTTTTCACTTTTTAGGTCTCTTGAAGGCAAATTGCTGTAATAGCATGTAGGATCGATATATTTATTGTGTTGATGATTCGGGTGGTCTTGGATGATCAAAATATATGTTTGCCATAGTTAGAGAGTTAGTAGAGAGAGAGGGTGTTCTTGCTAGAGGTTTACACAAAAGTATGGAATATTAGATTGAAGAGAGCACCACCCTTCCAAGGATGGAAGGGTATATATACTACGTACACAACGACCTCCTATCGGCCGTGGATCGTGTATACATGGGTAAAGACCCGTCCTTCCTCCACGGTGTTACACTACGCTAAAATAAACTAAAACTAACTAATAAACCGATAAATAACGTAAACAACGACAAATCTACGAGCTAACATATGCTAGACCATTATTGGGGTGACCGACTCTTTAACATGGAATTTTCTAATTCCTAACAATCTCCCTAAGGGAGGTCACCCCATGAAATACATTTTGCTTCCTAGCATTCTATCTTTGACTACGTTCGAGCTCGAGACTTGAATCCTTCAATTTCGCAATCTTTGTGCTTTTGTAGCGATTCTTCAAAGTCCGCATTGATTTGTACTTTCGGTGGAGGCCTTTAATCGATCCACATCTTTGATGATCTTTGAGCTTTCATTGAGATCATCACCACGTAAAATCTCTCCGGATCATCCATAGTTGTGTTGCCTTCATGTGATGTTGTGACTTTTGGACCGACATGCTCACACTTTTGAATCATGACATCTTTCCATCGAGTAGCGGAAGCCTTCATCGGTTCATGATATTTGCGCAGCAGAAAGCGTAAGCATAGTATAGAAATATCGAGTCGTTATGTAGATAAGCACAAGTCATGATTTCTTCAATTAAGTGTGGATGTTGTGAGCATGCGGCTTTGATTGACTCCTCAATTCGATCACCGCAACCGTCAAATGTACCGCAAACAACGATTAGCAATAAACACACGAAAATGTCTTTGACCACTTTCGTTGAATTGAGGTACACGCCCACGGTTCCTCGCTGATCAAGACAAGCATCGCCTCGTGATCGTGTAGGATTCCTAAGAATCTCCTTGACGTGGTTTCGCAATGCTCTAGCCGTTCTCAAACCGAACGCCTCAAAGAAGACAACACGGAGTGAGTGAACCAAATAATTGAGATTCACCGATTGATGAAAATTGATTTGAAAACAATCATGTATTGCTTTGAAGAAAGAGTTTTGCAATACGACGAAGGTTTATGAGAAGATCAATTTTCAATCAAAATACTTTTTGTATTAAAGAATGAGTACACATTCGGCGTGCTAGTGAAAAGAAGAGATTCGCACATCGAATGGTTTTTCTAAAAGTATTTTTCAATCAGAGATACTTTTTGTGTTTGAAAATGAATACACATTCGATGTGCTAGAGAAGAGAAGATTTGCACATCGAACGGTTTTTCCAAAAGTATTCGTCAATTCCATTCCTGGACCAAGGTTGATTCAAGAATGAATCTCCACATCGTTTCTATCCAGTTGTCACAAGCTTGATCTTACGAGAAGATCTCACATGTCACCCACCAAGAGCTTGTTAGATGTTGGCTCTAGAAGGATTTCCATCTTCATTGTGAATATTTTCATATCACTCGGATGTTCTGGCAATACCACAAGGATAATGCGTAGGACTCTTAATATATAATCTTACTTTCCACATTGTGTGAAACAGCAAGTCTTCATGAATTTAGTATCCTAATGAGATATTGTGGATGATCTCTTGGCTCTAGACTCAATTGTGCACATTTGGTTCTTGTATCAGAGACTAGGGAGAGGGTCTCCTTCTTCAATATCAACAATCTCTAAGAGAAAGTCGATAGATAATGTCGGTTCCCCGTGAGAAATGAAACAAGCCCTTTTAAGAGGAACTTGAGTGGCTTGGGAAGTTTAGTGCAAGATCGTCATCGGGTCCATGACGCCTTGTCTTCAATACCGTGTTACCTTAGTAACAACCAAGAGTATATGTATTGAACCCGGTTTCGCCCTAAGGTTGAATTGATGGAGGCTATTTCTTTTCACCCTTTTCACATTCATTTCTTTTTCATTCTTCAACCCTTCGTGCTTACCGAGACTTCATAACTAGAACATTGTTGGGTTTATTCCAAGACTAGCTCTATCTCATCCGCACTCTTCCCATTTCTCATTTTTCTCCTTTTTTTTTCAATATTCCTAAGGACTCTACACTATCTAGTGGATTGTCCTGGAAGATCCCTCCGGTTCGCGGGATCGTGGGAACTAATACCTAACCTAACCATCCTTATAACACCATGCATAAAGTAAATTGGTCGGTCTTTTGGTACAGTTCATTCTTCCTTAAAACCAATTGAAAAATCATTTGGAAAAACAATCAAGGTACTTGTGATACGAGATCAAAGCATTTTGTACCTTAATAGTTTTGATCATTTAGAAAACCTCCCCCTCAACATGTGCGTATGATTTAGAATTGTTTAGCACAAGGAGGCAAGAGGACTTTGAAATATTTTCTTTGATCACAATTTTCATACGAAAAAGCCATTTGATTTTCTTTGGTAAATTTTCCCCCTCAATATGTGCATAGGATTTTTAAAATCATTTTTATCACATAGAGGAAAGAGTTCTTTTGAAGCACTTTTCACGATCACACAAGCCATTAAGAAACCATTTAAAACTCAATCAAGGTACTTTATGTTAAAACATAAAAGCATTTGCACCTCGATAGTTTCTTTTCTTTTAAAATGCTCCCCCTCAATATATGCTTCAAGATTCGAAAGCGATTAGCACATATGAGAGAGCAGCCTGCACAACTGAATCAAAACGATCAACTTTTATCAAATTTCATTATTAAATCACAAGTTCTCCCCGATCAAAAATATCAAACCCTTTGAGATTTTGGATCCCAAGTGATTTAATAAGGTTTATAAAACATGGGAGAGAATGTGCCTGATTTAAAAACTTATCTGGTTTTTGGATAAATCCTCCTCCTCAAATGTGCATTATGTATATTGAAGTCGTTTGGCACATGGAGGCAGGAGTGCCTTTTAAAGGACTAAAACCAATTCCATTTAAAACAGATTTGAGATTTAAATCACGATATCTACCCCGATCAGAAATATCAAACCATTTGAGATTTGTGATCCCAACTGATTTAAATCATTTAGAAAGATTTTGGGGAAAGACGTGGCGAGATTTAATTTTTGAAAAATGACATATAAGGACCAATTTAAGACATTAAAGATTGTTTGTGTCAGGTATGATAGTTTTTAAGAGATCTTTTAGTAAAATAAAACAATTTCACAATCAAACAAGAACTGAAAAAATTTCATTTTGAAAGACCTTGATTCTAAAGAAAAATCATACCATGACATAACATTAAATCTTTAGATCACCACAAATTTTGTACAAACGGACTTTTTGTGAAGAAATATCGTTTGAAAATATTTTATTTTAAATCACTCTCCCTCAATCCATGATGTAAGTCAATAATTGAGTGACTTAGGTTTTGATAACAAGAAGTCCGGTGATTTTCAAAAATTAGTCCAATATATTTTCAAAACAATATTTTCCATTTTCAAAACAATTTAATCAAATTATTCAAAATTGTTTAAAATGGTATCCGCACAAAGATACGTTAGGTGGTTGAGAAGCTTCCGTTGTTGTTCTTTGTAGGGTTTGGAAGAAAACCATCTGCAGATGCGATGAGACTTCTTCTTACGTTGCATTTTGAATGCCAACCGAGGTCAAATTAAGCTCCGTTTCTTCAATCACTTAGAAGAAAACCATCTGCGATGCAAGTGAGACCTCTTACGTTGCATTTATGCCAACTCTCCATAGAAGTCCAATTAAGCTCCGTTTCTTCATTTGTCAACCCAAGAAATAGTTACCCTTTCCTTTCGGCATCCAATCATCTTCAATTGTGGGATCCGGATCGGAACACACATACAAATATATGGTGGTCGACATGGTGGTCGACAACACAACAACAATCGACTAATAAAAGTCAATGCAACATATCAATCAGATCACATAAATGTATAGGAAAAATGTGTTCATCAAACTCTAATCATCTAATCCTAGCAATCATATCCTAGGCACCTAGTCCTTCAACATAGGTTAACATCATTTTTAATTAAGCATATTAGGATAATTAACAAAGCCCGTTAGATGATGTAGATTTGAAAAAACATTATCCCCTCAATCCATGACTCATTTTATGAAAAGTTTAAAAGCTGAAGTCATTGATTGAGTTTTCAATTTAACAAGAACTCGAATCGATTGTTTTAAAAGCAACTCATTTACCACCATTTTAGAAAACACCAAATATTTTTCTCAAGAATTTTAGACGGAAAAACATTTGTGTAAACAATGATCCTTGACATACTTTCCTTGTTTTGTTTTTAGGATAAGTGCACGAAATATTTGAAAATTGGTTTAGCGCAACACTTTCCTTTCTTGAAGAACAGGTTGCTATCTGAAATAATAGCAAGCCATATTATAAGCACGGGTTACAGTCTGAAGTAACTGCAAGCCATTTCAATTGTGACATGTTTTGAAAAAGTATATTTACACCTCCTGCTCGAACTTCATCTATGGTCCCGTGCCATTATTGAATGACATTTCTAAGACCGTAGATGTTATCGATACCAGAAGACATGTCTTGAGAAAACATATTTTTGGTCTTTTCAAATTTTTCGAATTTTATGGATTTTTGAAGATTTTATATTTTTCTATTTTCTTTTTGTTGGTTTTATATTTTTGTATTTTGTTTTGCTGGTTTTATATTTTTGTATTTGGTTTTTTAATAAATATATACAAAGATAGAATAGATGATATAGTTAAAGAGGATGATGATACGAGTACCGAGATAAGGATATCGAGCAGCACGTCGTAGAAGATAGAATTCGTCATCTCTTAAACATCCACCACCAAAGCTTCCAAGGGCTCTTGAATTGAAAGAAATAGAACCATCTGAAAGTGAGACTTTGGCGCTTCCCCAAACCGAAAATCCTTTAGTGAAAGCGATTCAAGCTCTATTTCAAGCTTGTTTTAGCCAGTGCATGTAAAAGCACACCATTACCATAAACCCACCGCTCCATTTAAGAACGATAATCGAGGATCTCCATTCGGGTTATATCATCAAGAAGAAGAACAAAGAACGTTTCATCCCACTCTTTAAATTTCTTCTCAAATTTCATTACCATCAAGTCTCAAGCAATCCATTCCAAAAGGTGTCAAGAAACCACTTCCCCACGTAGTTGAATTGATGCGCCGGTCTCTTTGTATAATGCTCAAGAACTCTCCCAAATACACATCATGAGGGAATGAAAACACCTTCCCATGTTCACATTTTTCTTCCCGGATGATCGTGTATGAAGCTCAAGAACCAAGTACACCAATATCCAAGAGCTCTCCGAATACACATCATGAGGGAATGAAAACACCTCCCATGTTCCCATTTTTCTTCCCCGATGATCGTGTATGAAGCTCAAGTATCCAAGTATACCAATACCCAAAGAAGGAAAAGCGATAACATTGAAGAAGCAAGCCAAGTCACCGATTATCTCTCGGATGACAATCTGCGGATGTCAACTCGAATAAGTGATTATATCTTTGAATCACCGATTAAGCCCTCAAGTGAAACAAATTGAGCGCCCAATGTATATAATTCTCTCTCTCCGATGATTGTGATAACATCGAGATCATCACGCACTTGTGTACCTCTTTATCTTCGTAAACTAACTCTTCCATGGCTTCCCACATAGTTGGAATAAGAATACTAAACGCCTTGATGGGTAAAACCTTGAGTTTCTCTCGGTCATGATATTTGTTTTCCGGATATCTTCAATCACTTAGAAGAATTAAGTTCATCAAGTTTACTCGCCATGAGTCAAACTTTGAGTTTCTCTCATGTAATAACATTTGTCTTCCCGGATATCTTCAATTTCTTAGAAGTATTAAGTACATCAAGCTTACTCGTTTAGATGCTTGTCTCCTTCCTCTTTCTCGGTTTTGATACTTGTAATCAAGAACTCTTTGAATGCCCAAATACTTGAAATTTGTTGAGAAGATCGCTTGAAGTTTTGTGAGAATCAACATGCTGAAGAATAACGTGAGCAAGTCTAATTGGGGATTAAATTTGGCATTTCAAACTCTCCCAATTAGTGCTCTCCCCTAGACCGACAATCTGTATGATAAATGCCATGAATTAAGAAGAAGTCTTTAAATAATCAAATGCAACTCGTCTTTAGTCTTCTAACATGTAGCGTAAAAATGTAGAACCGATCAGACTCGACCTTCTTCAAGATTGTCCGGTTGGGAATGGATAGTTAACATCTTCAACTCACCAACACACAAGAACATCACCAAAAGCATCCCAATTAATTTACATCTTGCAAATCCCCTTAATTAAGATCCCTCCCAATCAAACAAGAACAAAAAGATGTTCATCAAGGAAATCAGCAATCAGCCCGCAGCGAACACACGAAATGGTAACACCAAGCAAACAATCACATCAAACAAGAACAGAAGGTTGTTTGGAATCATTACGTTGATGTGCACGTGAAGCATTAACCGGAAGCACTTTGTCAATAAACTCATATCAGCTTGTGAAGATGTCAACCAACGGCTCTTAGAAGAGAAAAACTCCATGTGAAGATGACCCGATAAGAAGAAGCTCGGTTCTTACATGAGTTTAGAGCCGTATGACCATTTATATTCTCAAAAATCAATCAACAATGCAAAAGTTCACACTTTCTCCCTCAAGAATTGCATACGGAGATGCCATTCTTGACTAAATAAGTGAAATCATCCAAAAGTATTCTATTCACACTTCTCCCCCGCAAAATTAGCACATGATGTCCCCATCGTCATTATAGTTGAGCAAGTGGAATAAGAAAACAATCAATGGTAGCCCGGTTCACTTGATGACCAAGTACAAGGAAAAGTATGAAACATGTTGATGAGAATGGTCATAATAGAGAAGATTTCTTCTTCGAAGATATAGCGCATCAAGCGCACACTTTTCTTTTCTTTATAGAACGAGGTTTGAATTGAAGTATTCAAACGTCATAAGAAGATTTTCTTCTTTCAAAGATAAAGCGCATCGAAACGCATACTTTTCTTTTCTTTAGAATACGAGGCCCGAATCGATGTGAATGTACGTCATAAGAAGATTTCTTCTTTATAAGATAATCTTGCATCAAACGTACATTTCTTTTCTTTAGAGAACGAGGCATGAACCGATGTGTTCATACGTCATAATCTCTCTTTTCACTCTCTTGGCAAAACATGTAATCAACCCCATTATCATTCAAGAGGCTCTTTGTCGTGACAAATGATGGAGAAAACCCAATATGATGAATTTGACCTCAAGTAAACTAACCCGAACTCGTGACTTAAACTTGCACATATGTAACAAAGAGCGGTGTCGAGACATCATGCCCATTTGAATCTCTAAGTACTCTATACTCTTCAACCAACCAACCATCAAGTATAAGACGTACATCACCTCTTGAAAATCCACAATTAAATGTGACACTGAGCACTACAACGTAACTCCTTAGAGTGATAGTTATTTTTGTGGCAAAAAGAGCCAAATTTCCCCTCGTGGAAAAAGAAAAAAGACTCCCAAGAATAACTAGATTTCCAAGTCTTCATTTTTGATAATAAGCTCGAACAAGGATCATGAAGAATCTTCATCCATCCATCCCCGATACCTTCAGATACTAAGTACACTTGCTCGTGATATTTCACTTCAACCTCAAATAAATAATAGTGAATTAACCCGTTGTCACATCTTCGATTAAAAGCTCAAATCTAGCCTTCTTTGACATTTAAATGAACTTTGATAATGGTTTCATCCCGACCATGGTTAAGCACGTAACCCCGTAAAACCATGTAATAACCAAACCGCCATGACGAATATCCAAACACACATCCAATTCATGAAGTACACCTTTTATCCCTTCTTCGAAGCAGAAATCGTAGCACCAACATCAAGTAAGATCCAGAATTACACTTTCTCTTCTCCAAGATGGTTTCATCATTACAGAATTTTACAACTCTATGGTTTAAACCGAGAAATAGTTTCTTTCGCGGGATTTTACAAAACCAAGAATAAACCGTAGGATAGTTCCGGAAATGCACTTTAAAATTACCAGGATGTTTCCATTGTCACGGGATTTTACAGGTCTATGATATAAACCGAGAAATAGGTTCTTTCACGGGATTTTACAAAATCAAGACAAAACCGTAAACAATATCAGATTGAATATGTTATGACAACTTTGATTTCGGTGAATATCTGTTTTAGGGGAACATGCAGTGGTTCATCAACGGTTCATAATCCAACATTATCAACCATCCAATCAACACTTTGGTAAACACATCAATCACGCATTCTGTCGGCTATTGTAGTGACCACATGGAGAAGTAAACCCGATATGCCAAATTTGATCATGAAGTGAACTTCCCCAGATTTGTTACTTAAACTTGTACTAATCCTGGTGAAAAAGAAACGGTGTACCCAATGTACAAAACCTCTTGACATTCTCAATCGGGTGAGACATCAAGTGATAGTTACGCTGTGGGTTAACCGAGAAAGAATCACAACCGTAATTAAATAGCCAAGTCTTTATCACACTCTATAAATGCCCAAACAAGTCATCTTCGAAAGGGTAGAAAGAAAGAGGACGAAATAAGTAAACGCGCCCGGAAAAACCTCACTTCAAATTCAAATATGAAATACCGTTCAAAACAACTCCGTAGTCGAATCTGTGTTAAACATTCAGTTCAAGCCGTGACATAATTTTCTACGTGAAAAGGGATAACCCAAAGTGTCAACTCGCGCAACACAATAAATCTTATCAACTCATCAATCCTCATCAAATCTCATTGACGAATCACATCAGCTCATCTCACATAATCCAAGTCTCATAAGATCGATCCAATTTTGAAAAACCCATATGTTCAACATCCAAGTCATCATATACTTCTTCGGCCCAATCCATCAAGAAGAACACCCGGTCCAAAGATAGTTCCAAAAATTCATCCAAGTTCATCTCTAGAAGCGAAGCAATAATACATCCGATCCAAATCATCATTACAACTCATTATCCAAATGCCATCGAAATGTTAAACAAAAATTCGGATAACAATTTGATAATGCATATTAGCGCATGTGAATTTCAGCCCTTGCATATTGATTCCCACACGATAAATGTATAACATGACAGCCCAAATTAGAAAGTTAAAACCGATCCAAACATTAAGTGTCATAGGCCCAAGTCCAAATAATCCTATACGTGAGGCCCAACCTAATGAATTGATACCTGATCCAAAATCACCATTCCAAGCCCATCGTTAGTACCTGTGAGAAATATCACACCCTAGAATACGGTGGTATAAAAGGCCACTAACTCACAAAATGCCCTAAACATTAGCAACCCTAAATAATCACATACTCCGCCTCTTTTTCTTCTCAACCAACTCGCCACACATACTCAGTTAGCAAACCCTAATCACTCTCATAACCAAAAAAAAAATCATCTCTTCTTCTCACATCAATTTAATCCTCCCCATCTAGTTTCCAATCCATATCAATCTAAGTTCGCCACAGGGTTGGCTTGAACTAGATATTAACGCCACATGGATGGTTTTGATGCACTTAGAGATGGCAACGAGATGTATGATTAGTTCTCCAAGATTGTCATGATTCTCGTTTCACATCACGAGTAGGTTCTTTCATGATTTGAAAATGTTTTATTTTTCTTTAAGGATTTGACAAATAACGAACAAAAGAAATAGAACTAGCATCCTTGCTATGTTTTTATTACTTTGATGATTCGGATATAGAAGGGATAATATTCCAACAAGATCTATGATGCTATGATAAATTCGTGTTAAAGACTCTATATAGTCTATGATGTTTCCATTGAGATCCACGAAAATATTAACTGAGATCAAGTAATTAAGGTAGGATCATTTAATTTGTTTGGATCAGTGATGTTATCTTAAATTCGTAAGACCTTAAAAAGTCTTTGTGTACAATTGTGTACCACACGAAAACAGATAAACTGAGGTCACGAAAAATCAAAAGAATGTTTCCTTTTTGAGTCTTGGATCTAGGATAGATGTTGATTTTGATTAGGACACATGGACTGATGAAGTATGAGCAAACTGAGGTCAAGAGATGATGGTAAATGGTATGTTGTTTTTATTTTGTGGTCTTGGTCTAGTGGTTGTTTCTTCTTCTTTCATCCTTTCTGTTTAAGTCGCTAGGTCTTTAAACTAAACAAGTCGCTAACCGTTTTTTCAAAAGCAAGTCGCTAACCGTTTTTTCAAAAGCAAGTCGCTACCCGTTTTAAAACACACAAATCGCTAACTTATAAATATAAGTCGCTAGGTCATTTTCAGTATCAAGTCGCTACTTAGCTTTATAAATTACTCACTATTGACTTTCAAGAAAGTCAATGAATAACCAACTCGCTACTACATTAAGTGTCAAGTCGCTACTCAGTGGATACATAGAACCTGGACAAAATGCAACCCAACTCGCTATGATGAACCCAGAAAAGCATTAAAACCTAGAACGTGGATATAAAAAACATGACTTTTTTCCCCGTTTGACCACAGTTTTGATCTCGAATAAACTGACTTATGACCACAAGTTAATCTCAGATTTTTGACAACAAAAAACAGTATAGACAACAACTTGACACAAAAGCAGATTTTAGAATATCAGGACCTTTTGAATAGCAAGACTTTTGACACAACTTGACACAAAAGAATCAGTTATAACATGAAAACTGTTTTCAGAAGAAGTAAGCCAAAAAAAAATTATTCCGACCACTAGAATGATGTAAAACCAGTTTTAACAATAACCAAAAACCACCATAACCATGATACTAAACCACACAAATCAACACAACACAACAAACCTTGGCTCTTGATACCAATTGTAGGATCGATATATTTATTGTGTTGATGATTCGGGTGGTCTTGGATGATCAAAATATATGTTTGCCATAGTTAGAGTTAGTAGAGAGAGAGGGTGTTCTTGCTAGAGGTTTACACAAAAGTATGGAATATTAGATTGAAGCACCACCCTTCCAAGGATGGAAGGGTATTTATACTACGCACACAACGACCTCCTATCGGCCCGTAGATCGTACAGCTGGGTAAAGACCCGTCCTTCCTCCACGGTGTTACACTACGCTAAACTAAACTAAAAACTAACTCATAAACTGATAAATAACGTAAACAACGACAAATCTACGAGCTAACATATGCTAGACCATTATTGGGGTGACCGACTCTTTAACATGGAATTTTCTAATTCCTAACATAGCACTTATTTGGATGAAAAGGCGCGGATATACGAAGAAAATGGCCAAAGTCAAGAATCGAGACACCCCAGCTGCTGAAAACACAAGGTGACGGCGCCATCGCTTAATCGCGACGCTTCGAGGATTTTGTGACGACGTAAGCCAAAACTCTTATTTTCAAGTGACGACGCAAGTTATAAAAGAGTAGGCCGTCGCAACTCAAACGGCTTAGATTCAATCCGACGGCGCCGAAAGTCAAGAGACGGCGTCACAAGCACAAGGTGACGCCGCCGCAAGACTAACGTGGCCAAGACGAAACCCTAACGACGGCAATCCGACGGCGCCACACAACATAAGGTGACGCGTCGCAGATGTAATCTTATATATAAAATCCGAATTTTTCAAGATTTGTGTGTAGTCTTTGGAGTAAAACCAAAACCGAACCAAGGCGTCTTGTACAAGATTTTAGGGTTCCAAACCCTATCTTATATCAAGATAAGTGTTTTACTTCATTAATACAATTATGTCTTTGATTATTTGTGTGTATGCTTGCATGTTCTCCATGTCCCGCTAATTTATTTGTGTGTTTGCTTAGGAATATAAAACTTAATTATTGAATATTGATTGGTTGTCTCTTATCTTAGTTGTTAATGATCTAGTAATGCGATAGGTCATTCGTTGTGTACTTAATGCTTGATTAATCTTTGTGAACCTTAGGTTATAGCACCTTGAGCGGTTGTAAGCTAAACTATCCAAAGAGGCCTTAGAGTTAGAGTTTATGATCCCTAGTGGTATTTTGTAGACGAGACCCTTTGGTAACTTCAAAGAGTTGGGAGAAATGCATACCCTACAACTTTAGACACACAACGCAATTAAGAATAAGGACGTGACAATTCAACCACCAATAGGAGATAATTAAGGAGTAGTAAAACCTAAGTAAACACATCTTTAAACTATCATACGAGCACACAATAATTAGACATAGACTACATACACCTTAGATTAGATAATTAGATAAGTAGAGTAATCGGTAGCAATACCAACCCCCAAATGCAAACCCCGAGATTCGTACCTTTCCATTTCCTAAAAACATAAAAAGATAAAAAACAATCTTCCTCAACCCCAACCTTAGCGTAGTAACTTCTCACTAGCATTCCTATTCCCCTAGAGAACGATATCAATACCCGTGGCTTACCCTAATACTACACTACAATGATTAGGTTCACTGCCTAGGGTGTTATAAAACTTGCTCGAAGAAAAGAAAGTTCCTTTGACCCCGAACGACGCGTGTAGCGTTATCAAATACCTCGTTAATGGTTAATGATTTGTTATAGATTGTACCTTTACCAATGATTTTACTCTAGCTATTAGCAAATACCACATTTCCTCCATTGTAGGATTCATATGTGGAAGATAAGTCTTTGTTACCGGTCATGTGCCTCGTGCACCCGCTATCCTTGATCCATTCATCCGAATCTAGGTCGAACTTAAGCATACCTAAGAAAACAATTAACTCAAAAGTTTGGTCCCCATTTGTTCATGGGTCCATTAGTGTTATATATTTCATTCACATTATACATATATGGAAAAGGCGAGTATGCATTCCGTGGTGAAAAGTTTTGAAATGGAAAACCGTTTTGCATATTAGGAGTCCATCCCATTTGATGGTTACTTCTCGGATAAACATTATTAGGTCTCCTTATAAAGTGTTTGGTTTTGAAAATGATGGACCTTTGTTTCTTATTGATGCAGGTTTTACTGACCAGGTTTTAATATTTATAAGTCTCGTTATACCTATGGTCTACCCTAATGCACTAACGGGCAGTGTACCCGGTCGTGTATAGTGTAGTATTCGGTAAAACCGAGATCGTCCAAAGAGCTATGTTGATCGAAATATAACTTAAGTCTATGTCACGATTTTAATTGCTTTTTAAGATTAAAATAATAAATTAACTAAGAAAACAAGGAAGTAAAAGAAAGCAGATAAAGGCAAGAGTTGAGATCAATAGAGGAGAGTGGTGCTAACCTAGTATTCATCTTAGCTAGTAATGTCTACGCCTAATTACTTCCAATTACTTCAGGAGGGGTCAAAGTCGAGAGGACATCATTTGGTTAATTCGCCCTAACCTATCAACAAAGATGCCACCACTGGAGAAGTCAGGTATCTCTTCATAAGTTCAGTTGTTCCTGGTCTCCTAAGCCAAGTCATTAAGTTCCGCTACATGCTAGATTTATAATAGTGAGTGCCCGAGCGTTAGCAACATAAACACTCACCCCCTAATTCTTAAGTTCATCCAAACGGTAGGTGATCAGTTGGTCAAATCGCACAAGTAGAAAAGGTCGTCAATTGGTCATATCTTACCCTTCCCGTCTCAGTCTATTCACTTAGGGTCATTTGGTCATATCTCCTAAGCAACTAGCCTATACCGCCATTCAAAACTACCGAAACAAGGGTAGCTACCAATAAACTATGCATGCATACACTTAGAAATAATTATACGGAAGTAATGTAAACGCAAACAAAACAATTAAGGAATCATAACTAGACCAGCACCAAAGGTGCTTAGCCAAACATATAGTAAATTAATCCAACAATAATGAATAAAACATGAATAGAATTAAACATAATGTTTGATACAAATTACTTGATGAAAAGCTAATAATGATGACGATTGCAGGTGAATTCTTACTTGAAAACTGGCTTCGGACTGCTGGAAAATACCCTGGAGTGGTGCCCTAATCGACCCCTAGGAGAGGGTGAAGAGAGACACTAAAAATGCAGATTTAGAGTTGTATTTATATGCCCCGACATGGTTACGGCATAATTAAATTTATTAGTTACGTCGTAACTAATGTTACGCCGTAACTAATATATAGTTACGTCGTAACTATTACATTACGTACTTTTTCAGGTCATCAATTTATATTGAAACTTAAATACACATGTGTACGCGTTTAGCCCCTGAAGTTCTTGTAATATTTACTTTTGGTCCTTGTAATAAATAAACTTAATATCATTTTGACAGCTTTTAGCCCCTGGACTTCAAAACTTCGCGCCCAATTTAATAATTACGACGTAATTAAATTGCCGAATTACGCCGTAATTATTCAATCGTATATTCTTATCCGCTCCGTAGTTATCTCTACGGAGTAACTAAATTGCTACGTTACGCCGTAACCTTCACAAAAATAATTACGACGTAATCATAAGAAATGGTTATGGCGTATCCTTCAAAGCATAATATTTACGCCGTAACATTATTAACGAGTTACGGCGTAATCTTCACACTGAATTCTTAGGCCCTTGTAAATCAATCTTCAGAACATATATTTAGCCTAATATCACATCTTTTCCGCTTCAATGCCACGATTATCCTAAAATGCAAATATGAATGAATATGAACGAATTAAGTATCATATTAATACAAATGAGGGTATAAACACGGGAATTTGATATATAAAATATCAGGCTAATTTGATGTTATCAAATATTCCCCCATTTGAATTCTACTTGTCCTCAAGTAGACCCTTTAAATAATTCTTAAAAAGATATCTCCCAGGATTAATTGGAATATATGAGTCTAAAAATCACCTAAGCTAGAAAATTCCAAACCTAGCACCTCACGAAAAGGGAATTGAAATCACACTCTCTCTCTCATAATTCACGTGTTTATTTTTGGGGTGATCACTCAACTGCTCAGCCATGGCGAGTATTCTATCATAGGCTTGGCAAAGATACTAACCTCCACCACTAGAGTCTATAGATGCAGCTATTCTAAAAGGCAATGGGTTGACACAACATAAAGGCTTATGGGGTTATTTTGTCATTACTAACGAGCTACGGCGAGGGGGACAAAACCAATTATAAATGACCAAATCCATGGCCAAGACACCAATGATTGCTCGTTTCCTCACCTAAACTCGATTCATGACTAAGGGTAGGATAAGACATGGAAAACATTTAATGGGTGTAAATAAAAAACACGAAAAAAATAGATTCCTAAGTCCACAGTCGCCCCACCACTAGTCGCATTCAATCCCATAACAAAAATCGATGGTCAAGAGTCAAGGGGTCTTCAATACACGAGTTAATGCATATAAAATATAATGTAGTGCCTCCTAAACTCCATAAACAAGGCAAATAAAGTGCATTAACTCGACCTTCATTATCAATGAAAAAAAGTATGTGCCAAAAAAATTTAAAATAGGCCATTTTAGCACATATTTAAACATAAAATCAACCATTTCTATCTCCCATCCCCCACTTGAAATGTACAATGTCCCCATTGTACGAATATTGATTAAAATTTGAAAGGCGAGATAGAAATTTACGGGTTTCTAATTTTATCCGTAAGACAAAACGGATTTGTAAAAATTTGCGCCAGACGAAACAAGGCGAGAACACTTATTACAATATGACATATAAGCTGATTTATTACGATCAGCTATAAACAAACAAACTCTTGCTTGCATTTTTTTTATGCAAGACAAGGTATACATGAAAAAATAAAAACAATACGAACGTATAAAGTATCCCCCCACTTGAGATCAACTATCATCTAAACCAGATTTTTTTCCAAAACCCTTTATTCAAAACCTGCGACTTTCATTAGTGGAAACAAAATTAACCAACAACGCCCGAACCATGGACATAAGGAAACTACATGATAGGCTAGGCGATAGGTGTAACGAAACAACATATATTGGGTGAACAAAATGAAAGGAAAGGCTCTGAAGGGTGTATATAGGGGTATCTTATACTAATGGTGAGTGCAACAAAATGAGAAACCCAGGGGAATTGACTAATGTGAAAAGTCAATATACACAATACATATATGGGCTATTTGGGTTTAATCCTAAAATTGCATTATATTCAAGTTGCACCGATCACACCAAGTTACCTCAGTGTAATGCTCATTATTATAGTCTCGAAAAGATATGCAAGGCCAAGTTCTAAAGTCTACTACACCAACCAAGACACTCATTTTATGGAATTATGTATAAGGGAAAACGGAAAGGCTTATCCTCACACAATGGAAATATAGGGTAGGTGTGCTCATCTGGATTAATCCATTACGTAATGAAAACATGTTAAAATTTTATTAATGAAACACTTTTCATCAAAACTAAAAAATGAGGGCAAGTAAAATCAAGCTGGTGTCTATGTCTAATCCTTTCCCCACTTGGGTCATACTTAAGCATATAAATGAAAGATAAGAAGGGTTAGAATTGGAATATAAAACTCCCCTGGATTTGCTCGGCATGATCGAAGACACACGAGTAAACGTGTCCCGCTTTGAGATTTATGAGCAAACTTTAATAACCTGAATTTACTTAAGACAACCAAACACATCATACTAGAAAAACAACAAGTATTAAAAGAAAATGAAAAACCTAACTAATTTTTGTAGGAATCACGGTTGCATTTAGCGAATGCAACAAGCCTTTTAAACCACTTGGTGTCCTAAGCGGACGGGTGAAGTCTCGTGAGGGTTTACAGGGAACACACCCACAAAGTTCATTTAAAACAAATACAAGATTATGGTGTGTAAGTTTGAAATGAAAATTTTGGTTACAGGAGAGGTTACGGCGTAATCACATAAGTGAGTTACGCCGTAATTAGATAAAACATGGAGACCTTCGATACTGGAAGAGGGTTACGGCGTAACTCAAGGTTATGGTTACGCCGTAACAACTGCACACAACGGAAATTCCAGACTGGTTCTGAATTTTGGTGAGCTTAAACGCCATCCTCCTTGCTCCATTTCCTGCAAAATATAAATACAAACATACCAAACCCAACTATTCTAATAAAATGGAAAAGACCAGATAGGCATGGGGTGCCTCCCACGAATCGCTTGTTTTTGTTCGAGTCACGAGCTTGACTCCACCCTTATTTACTATGTAAAAGGGTGTTCATCCCCTCACTTGAAATCAAGTGTGGGTGAAAATAGCAATAAACACTATGAGGGTGTGAATTTGCTATGGGATGGAGAAATGATAAATTATGATCATACCAAAAAGCAGATGTCATTTCCCTCCATATCTTACCCGTCTTAGTTGATTGCATTGATGATTGGTTCACCTTGTGATGTGGCTGATTAATCGGCTCATATGTCTCCTCGTTAATCACTGAAGTGTCAAACATCTTGTCCTCTAATTCCTTTGCAAGATCAACTAAAATTGGTTCAGTATCCGGAGCTACATAACCATCATCGGGTGATGCGACAAGCGAGGTTTTTGAGGTCAAGGGTTGCGTAATTTCATTGTTTTCAGCAACATGTAAAGGAAAACTAGCAAGATTGTTAGTAATAAAAGAAGAGTTAGAAGTTTTGCGTTGTAATTGATTCCGCATTATCTTGTGGCATTACTTCATCATCCTGTAAGCTCCATGCTTCCATCTTCTTCAATTGATCATTGCTTGTTTCTTCATTTCTCACAACCTTCAAACGTCCTGGAAATGGGATAGGTGGGACATAAGGTCTGATATAAGGTAAATCACTAGGAACCGGCTCGTTGTTGACTTCTTTCATCTTTCCCACCATTGCCTTGATAGTTCCAGCCGCATTCTTTTTACTTTCCAGGACCTTTTGGTTTAATTATTCAAGCTTAGCCTCCAAGCTTTTCCTCTTAGTGTCAAGGTTTTTTAAATTAAAGTTCGCGCCCTCCTTGAATTTCCTAATCCATTCGTCATTCTAGTCGTGCATCCTTTTTAAATTATCCGAGAATTTATTGACGGCTTCATCCAATGACACAATATACCTGACCTGCTCATATTCTTTGCGTTCCTCTCGAAGAGAATGCTCTTGTATAGCATGAATGTTTTCCTTAACCATATTCATATCACAACCAAGTTCATTAATTCTTTTGGTGATATTGCCAATGTCATCCAAGCTATTGCTATTGCTATTTATGGCCCAAGTGGTTGCTCCATCATACCAATTTCGTGAATGGTCAGCCATTATTTCAATTGATCTAAGGGCTTGTGCATGTGGCATTGTAGGGATAGGTCCTTGAGAGTCGAGCATTTGGAGGGACGGAATGTTTAAACCATTATAGAAAATAAGGACCATCTGATGGTTGCTGAGATCATGCGTTGGGCACATGTAAAGAAGGTCATTATATCTTTCCCAAGCTTCATCTAGCGTTTCATCCATCTTCTGTCTGAAACTCCTTATTTCTTCCATCTTCTTGGCAATTTTTGAAGGAGGATAATATCTTCTAATAAATGCTCTCTCCAAAATATTCCATGTATTGATCGATCCAGCATGAAGGCTGTACATCCATCTTTTGACTGCACCTGTGAGTGTAACTGGAAACACTCTAAGCATTAATGCATCTTGAGTGACTCCTGGAGTGTGGAAAAGATCTATGATCTCTAATACTCTTCGCACATGTAGGTGGGCATCATCATCCTTAGTTCCCGAAAAAAGCTTTTTCTAAGTTCCCTCATGAACTGGAAGCTGATCTCAAAGTCGATGTCATCATTAAACTCGGGATATACGATGCCCGATCTTTGGTTACTTTGAGTCAAAGCGATATATTCTTCCATAGTGAGCATGTCAAGATCTGAATCTTCCATATCCTGAAATATCAAAAACAAACAGAAACAGAAAAGAAGAGAAGAGAAAAACAAAACTAAAAACAAAAATACAAGAAAAACTTAAATTAAAATCCTAAATAGCTCCCTCGCAGCGGCGCCAAAAACTTGATGCAGGTTTTACTGATCAGGTTTTAATATTTATAAGTTTGTTATACATATGGTCTACCCTAATGCACTAACGGGCTGTGTACCCGGTCGTGGGTAGTGTAGTATTCGGTAAAACCGATGTCGTCCCAAGAGCTATGTGGATCGGAAATTAACTTAAGTCTATGTCACGATTTTAATTTCTTTTTAAGATTAAAATAATAAATTAACTAAGAAAACAAGGAAGTAAAAGAAAGCAGATAAAGGCAAGAGTTGAGATCAATAGAGGAGAGTGGTGCTAACCTAGTTATTCATCCTAGCTAGTAATGTCTACGCCTAATTACTTCCAATTACTTCAGGTGGGGTCAAAGTCGAGAGGACAGCATTTGGTCAATTCCCCCTAACCTATAAGCAAAGATGCCACCACTGGAGAAGTCAGGTGTCCCTTCATAAGTCCAGTTGTTCCTGGTCCCCTAAGCCAAGTTATTAAGTTCCGCTACATGCTAGATTTATAATAGTGAGTGCCCGGGCGTTAGCAACTTAAACACTCACCCCCTAATTCTTAAGTTCACAAACGGTAGGTGATCAGTTGGTCAAATCGCACAAGTAGAAAGGGTCGTTAGTTGGTCATATCTTACCCTTCCCGTCTAAGTATACTCACTTAGGGTCAGTTGGTCAAATCTCCTAAGCAACTAGCCTCTACCGCCATTCAAAACTACCGAAACAAGGGTAGCTACCAATAAACTATGCATGCATACACTTAGAAATAATTATACCGAAGCAATGTAAACGCAAACAAAACAATTATGAAATCATAACTAGGCCAGCACCAAAGGTGCTTAGCCAAACATATAGTAAATTAATCCAACAATAATGAATAAAACATGAATAGAATTAAATACAATGTTTGATACAAATTACTTGATGAAAAGCTAATAATAATGACGATTGCAGGTTCCTTGAAAACTGGCTTCGGACTGCTAGAAAATACCCTGGAGTGGTGCCCTAATCGACCCCTAGGAGAGGGGTGAAGAGAGATACTAAAAATGCAGATTTAGGGCTGTATTTATAGGCCCCGACATGGTTACGTCGTAACTAAAGTTATGCCGTAACTAATATATAGTTACGTCGTAACTATTACATTACGTACTTTTTCAGGTCATCAATTTATATTGAAACTTAAATACACATGTGTACGCGTTTAGCCCCTGAAGTTCTTGTAATCTTTACTTTTGGTCCTTGTAATAAATAAACTTAATATCATTTTGACCGCTTTTAGCCCCTGGACTTCAAAACTTCGCGCCCAATTTAATAATTACGACGTAATTAAATAGCTGAATTACGCCGTAATTCTTCAATCGTATATTCTTATCCGCTCCGTAATTATCTCTACGACGTAACTAAATTGCTACGTTACGCTGTAGCTTTCACAAAAATAATTACGACGTAACCATAAGGAATGGTTACGTCGTATCCTTCAAAGCATAATATTTACGTCGTAATATTATTAACGAGTTACGGCGTAATCTTCACACTGAATTCATAGGCCCGTGTAAATCAATCTTCAGAACATATATTTGGCCTAATATCACATCTTTTCCGCTTCAACGCCTCATTTATCCTGAAATTCAAATATGAACGAATATGAACGAATTAAGTATCATATTATACAAATAAGGCCATAAACACAGGAATTTGATATATAAAATATCAGGCTAATTTGATGTTATCACTTATAAAACTTTGATTTTGTCTTGGAGGTGGTTGTCTAATAGTAACATGGGTTGGTTTCTTCTTATTAACAATAACAAAATCGGTTCTAGATGAGGAAGCTACATTATTACTACTGTTTGCTTTAGTAGACCCACATATCCCTGCTTTACACTAGCCGGTTCCCTTTTTGTGGGATCCGTGACTATAGTGACTTGTTTTTCTATTGCTTTGACGAATTGTGTTTCTTTGTTTTCACTAGTTGACGCATCAAGTTTCTGAATACCTAATCCTTTTTGGTTGTTTCTAGTTTTAACACTATCTAATATCATATCAAGAGTATTAGTACTCATTCTAGTAATCTTAGAATCAAGATGATCAACTAGTGTTTGAAGTTGAACGCAAAGTTCACATTCCCCACTTTCTATCTTCCCCTTTTCAAAACGTTTTAATTTATCTTTTAACTCATAGACTTCCTTTTCTAAACGTTCATTTTGGTTTTTCAAAAACTTGTTTGTGTTAATTACTTTTAAACTAATTTTGCAAAGTTTATCATATTCATGATGCAATGAATCATCATCTAATGATGAGCTACTATAGTATTCATGACATACCTCGTCATTTGCCATGAGACAAATTTCTTCGTCCTCCTCCTCGCTCATTCCCCATGAACCACTCACGAACGCTTTTTGTTCGTCACGTTTGGGACACTCACTGATAACGTGATTAGGGTCCCCCACATTTAAAACAAGCGCGTTCATCCCTTTCTTCTACAGAACTTCTTGAAATCCCTTACCGCCATGGCATACTCTTCGTAATCACTATCCGAAGAATAGTTTTCTTCATCACTTGATACCTTCTTGGCTTTTAGGGCAAGAGATTTGTGCTTCTCCTTCTTCTCTTTTGATGCTTCGGAATCTTTAGTGAGGACAAGCTCATAGACCTTTAGATTGCCTATGAGTTCATCGAGGGTGAGGATTAACAAGTCTTTTGATTCTTCGATTGCCGTCACCTTAGATCTCTACTTGGATGGAAGTGCCCTTAGATATCTCCTAGCATTATTAGGACTAGAAAAAGACTCATCAAGTGCTTGTAAAGATGTAATTATAGTATTAAAGTTAGCAAAAGAATGATCTATAGTATACTCATCCGATATTGAAAATTGTTCATATTGTTGAACAAATAAATCTATTTTATTGTTTTTAAGTTGTTGATTTCCTTGATGAGTTACAACTAAAAAATTCTAAATTTCTTTAGAGGTTTTATGCATGAAAATTCTTTCGAATTCCTTTTTGGGTAAAGCATTATATAAAACCATGTTAGCTTCACTATTTTTGGAAAGCTTTTTCTTATGATCATCGGTGAGTTGATCATGAGGTGTGTTTACTAAATTTCCAGTTTCATCTTTTATAGTGGCTTCAAAATCGCCTTCAACAATGATGTACCAAAGATCAATATCTTTTGACTTCACATACGTTTCGAATCTATTTTTCCAATATATAAAACCATTAGTTTCAAGTAGTGGAGGTCGTTTCATGGATTGCCCTTCCTTGTAATTTTCAGAACCCATAGTGATCGAAAAGTTTTTAAAATACGGTTTACTTTAAAACTTTTGTAAACTTAGTTCTGATACCAATTGTGGAAAACTAGAAAGGGGGGTTGAATAGTTTTTTCGATTTTAAATTAGTTTCAAAAACTTTAGATTCGATGTAATGTGAAATCGTAAGCAATGCAAGTAAAGAAAGCAAGTAAAGTAAAGGATAGAAATGACACAACCGATTTATAGTGGTTCAGCTATAAGGACACCTTCCTTGCCCTACTCCACTCCCCGAGTCACCTACTCGATAGTTCAAGCACTATGTCAACGAACTCCTTCAACTTGGCGGAGAAGCCTTCACAACGTCGCTTACACTTTTTTCGGTTCAAAGCTAAATATCGAGTCCGTAACACGGAGGACCAAACCAACACTACTATAACACAACAAATATGTGAAATATGAAATACAAGATCTTTGCTACAGAAATATTGTAGAGGAACAAATCAATCAAGAACCCCTTGCTTGGATGACTTGTAGAATGCTCGTGATCTTGCTTTAGAGAAGGACCTATGTGAGAATCACAACAAAAGAAAGAAGAACTACTCTCTAGATCAAGTGATCTTAGGTTAGAAGAATGTAAGAATATATGAGAGAGTTTGTAAGAGAAGGGGTGACTTACAATGAAGAAATGACTCTCTATTCATAGGCAATTTCTTGCTACTGTTGCACGGATCCCACGAATCCCTTGCCTGAGGGATCCGTGTAGTGTAAATGGAGGGATCCGTGAGACGCTCCTGTTTGCCCATGGGTTTTTGGGTTATGGGTTATGGGTCATGGGTCATGGGTCCTAGACTTTGGACTATGGGTATTTAAGTAGATACAATATATCTAAAAGATGCAATGCATCTAGACAATAGGTTATGGGTTAACTCCATGGGTTATGGATATGCTCCATGGGTATGGGTCATGGGTTGTGATTTTTACCCACCCTAATAAACTATTACAATAAATGAATTATTACAACAATTTATATTAAAAGACTATATATGTGGATGCTTTACAAAAATAACGTGTATCCTTATAAGTTTACACAAAGAGATCGCTAAATATTAACAAACGTTTTTACGGTTTATTTGTATTAAAATATCACCCTCACAAAAATGGAAAGCAAAATAAGGATAATAGAATCAAACCTGTTACAAGATTTGAATATCAACCAAGGGAAAAAGAAAATACTGTAGTGGAGAATGGATCCCAGAAGAGGAATAATGGCAACAATAAGAATGGTGAGAATTTTGCAAACAATATCAAAGTGACTAATTCCCCAAAGAAAGCATGGACTGTGAACAATGTAATTTTGGATGCTCTGAAGAAAACCTCTCACAAATATCATGTATTAGGGGAATATGATATAAATGAGCCCGATGAATTGAATGACATGAGATGCAAAGAGATTGTGGATGAGTATATAAGTCAAAAGAAAGATCCTGCTGAAGAAGTTTTAAAGAGTTGTAATGAGGATATGGTTGATTATTTTAATAAAACAAAGGAACTATTAGGAAATAAAGGTAAGGAAAAAAGCATAGTGAAGGAATGTGGTGCCCAAGAAGAGGATGATGTATTTAGTGATGATTCAGGTATGGCTAAAAGTATCAGTAGGAATGTTTTGAAGGGTATGGATAAAGGTGTACTTGGGGGAGGAGGAAAAACATATGTTTAAATGGATTGAAAAATTGGAACATGGAACATTAGGGGACTGTGTACCTCTTATAAGCAAAAAGAAATTAGAAAGTTCATTAGTGATGAAAAACTATATGTGTGTACTGTTTTAGAAACTCATATTAGAAGTAAAAATCTGCAAAAAGTTAGAGATAACATTTTTGGTAAATTGGAATGGGTCTCCAATATGAGGTATTGTGATAAAAGGTGCAGGATTATGGTTGGGTGGAACAATGAGGAAGTAAGTTTGAATGTGGTGCATATGGCTAATCAATCAGTTCTCTGCAAAATTCAAGCTGTGATTGGCAATATGGTTCTCTATTGTGTGTTTATATATGCCGCTAATAGTGGATCAGAAAGGAAAGAATTATGGAAGGATTTAACCATCTATAAGAGGCTGATTGGGAATAATCCTTGGTACATGATGGGAGACATGAATGTTACTCTATCTCCCAATGAACACACAGCTGGAGGCTCTAGAATGACTGCTAATATGCATGACTTTCAAGATTGTGTTAATCTGATTGAAATGGAAGATGTGGCTAGCTCTAGGCTTTTTTACACTTGGACTAAAAACATGCACAGAGCTAAAAAGTGAGATTGTACTGGTATTCTCAAAAGGCTGGACAGAATTATGGGTAGTGAAGAGTTCATTAAGATGCATCCTCAAGCTCATGCTATTTTTCTACCTTACTTAATTTCTGACCATTGTCCTAATGTTTAAATAATTCCAAGTGTAATGCAGAAAAGAAAGAAAGCCTTTAGGTTTGCCAATTTTGTTGCTGATAAAGCAGAGTTCTTACCAATCCTTGAGAAGCACTGGAGTGAAGATATTCAAGGAAGCAACATGTTCAGAACTGTCAAAAAGCTTAAATACATTAAAAGATACCTCATGTAACACCCCCAATTTCGTGATACGCGGCAGAATTCAAACTGGGTGTTACTTCATGGCACAACAGTCATAACAATAGAAAACGTACTCTAATGGAGTCATTTTAAAAGATTTATCATTCGATTTATATAAATATCAGAGTTTACAAAAATGATGTCCCAGATGGTTCCAAGTTTACAAAATACATTAAATGGGTTTTCGAATGATAATAAAATTTATAGCCTTCATGATCTAGTCCTTGCTCTTCCGTGCCAGCTTCCGACATTATGGACCTGAAATACATGCTTAAAACTGTCAACACAAAGGTTGAGTGAAATTCATAGAGTTTTGGAAATCTGTTGAACACATAATGTTTGTAGTGTGAGTTATAAATTCACACCAATGGTTTGAAAACCAAAAGAGATATTATTACACTAAGCTCATGATACCGAAAACGTTAACAGCTTGTCAATAGTAATTGATATAATAGTAACAGTTGCTCTAATAGGTAATTTGCCAATTAACCTATGGTTCTTCAAATAGAGTGCGTTTGTTTACCGGACTTTGTCAAACAAACAGGATTCGTCAATCCCGATAGATCTATCCACATTATTCGCGCACCCGCAAGTGATTAAATGGTTCATGATAATAGGGACTTAAGTTTGGCAATAGTGGTACTTAGTGCACATAATACATTCAGATAAGCATATAGTTTGAAAGCAATGTGTTCGGTTTAAAATGAATCATGTATCCCCCCCAAGGGTTTATAAAACAATTAAGTAATAGAAAGTGGGGCTATGAACTTACCGAGAGTTGATGATATTAAGTACTTAACGGATGCGATGGATAAGTCGGAAGACTTCTACGTACAACCTAAAAACGAAATGTTGCAACTTAAGTTTGGAATAATGTTTAAGGAAACATAAACCATCCTATATATATTCCTATGTTGATCATGATGTAGTCAATTATCATTTGATGTTTATAGAAAGATCTTTATTCTGAGAAAACGTATTTAGTTTATAGATATCGTACTACCGTTCGGGCCATCATAATTCAGAGGTCATGCAGTTAATGTTCGAGGAGCTAGGACACTTTAAATCGTAAATCCAGCAACTCGTCGATACGTTTTACTCAAATGAACCCCTCACATGAAGGTCCCTACTATTGTAGCACTTAGTAGATACAACATATGTTTTGAGTGAAGATTGTTATATAAATAAGCTTATCATGTTTTTACAAGTTCTCTTCGTTTCATAAATATGATTACCTTAGTTAACGGTCTTGGGTAAACAAGCCTTAAGGCTTCAGCCATGGTCTTGCCGTGACTTTGGTCTTCACTACCATGGTCTTGAGACTCATCCTTGACCTTAGCCATAGTCATGGTCTTGGCTTATGGCCATTAGGCCTCTTGGTTTGCTTGTAGTTGTGACAAAAGTATAGTTGTGAAACTTAAATATAGGGCAGTTTATGTTTTTGAAAGATTTATGGCCTGTTTAAGCGTTTTCAAGGTCCGAGCTTCTTTAAAATCGAAGGAAAACGTCGTTCCGGACAACTTTCATGTTTTAACTTTTTGATGATTCTGACCAGAAGTACCATTTTTAAAACGGCAGAACTCAAAAAACAAGCTATTGGCGCTTCGGCGCTTAGGTTTCGCTTAACTTTTTGCTTATAACTTTTGACTCGTTTGTCCATTTTGGGTGATTCAAATTGCTATGTTTACCTTTTTATCTTTTTTACCATATTATGTAAGTTAGAAAGTCCATATATTACTGATTTTAATGGTCTCACATGTGTAGAATATGACTAATTTACTAGTTTGTTACTTTTATGACAATATGTGAATTAAAACAAGTGATTAAGTATATGTACATCATGATCCAACATAGTAACTATATATATAGCATGAAATAGTTAAGATTATGAATAATAAAGATGAGATGATGGTGGTGATAAGTTGCTTACAACTTTTGGCTTTCAATAAGAAAGGAGTAACTAGTAAGGATCGGACTTTGATTGAACACTTAGGACTTCGGATTGAGCGAGCTTTCTACAACTTGGAACCCTTGCAATCTTGAAGAGTTGGTGATGAAGTATTAGGTGACTTGAGTGGATCTAAACTCAAGAAGATCACTTAAACTTGCTAGAGATTTGATGTAGTAGCTTGATCTTTGGAACTTCCTTGTATAAACTTGGAGTTTATAGATCAAATGATGGAAGATGTGAGTGTTTTAGGGTATGAACGACCAAATTCAGTATGTGAGGGAGTTTATGATGTATTTCACTTCCTATTTATAGGAGGGTAAGTTTGGTTAACCATATATTGGGTTAAATATTAACCATGGTTAAGTTAGGACACATGTAATGATCTAAATGAACCATGGTTAGGATGATGCCACCAAAATGATGACTCCCCCCCCCCTTAGGTCGGCCAAAACATTATAAGATGACTCAGGTGGATAGTCTTGGTCTTATCTTGAGTTTAGAGTAAGTTTTGGTTCCGTTAAATGCCAATCGTAAGTCGTTAAGCCATAAACGAAACCGGTATCGTAAAAATACGAAACTTGTAGGAATGATGAAAGTCATCATTATACTCCATCTAAAAATATAAAATGGGTGATAAGTCTCATTGGGTGCAAAAACGCCGCTTAAAGTCGGAAATACGGGTAAAACGTGTAATTCACAGTTTATCGAAAAGAACGAAATTTCGTGGAAACGATCGTGAATTTATTTAGAGTAGACTAAAATTAGTCTAAAAGTGATATGAGATGTTAAAATGTGGTTTTCATCATATGCGGGATAACTTCACGTTATTCGTGAAGTTTAAAAGTTACGCTATTTAGGCAAAATGTAGAACGAAAAGGTTAATACTTTTATGGACAAAGGAGGAGGAAATATGTTTGACTTTTCCAAAAATGTAAAAGTGTCAAAACATATTAGAAACACAAAGTGTGAATCGTTAAGTCCGGATGTAAGTAGAATTGTTTAAAACGTAAGTTTAGTTTTGTTCTCGCTAGGCTTATTTGTTTATATTAAAAATAATAAATCTTAAAATTCTCAAATTAATCATGAGTGATCTAAAATTTATCCGATGCGAGGAAAATTGTCGAGTTGATTTTCGTTATATGCGTGATGTTTAAACGATGGACCGTCTAAAACGAAACTTTAAAACGATGTTTACTTAATAACTTTTGCGAAAATGATCTAACGATGGTCGAACTCTCAGGTTATTACTAAAATAATTTATCTTACGAGAATGTTGATTAAAATTTTTACGGGATGAATAGTGAAAGTGAATAGTAAAAGTGAATAGTAAATTCTCGAAAATGAAAAGTAACCTCAAAATGCGGGTGGTTACACCTCAAACAACTTGCTTGGAAAAATGGGGATATTTTTGAAAATGTTATTCAATTAAGAGAAGCTCTGAAGGATGTACAATGCAAGATTAACAAAGAACCTGAGAATAAAAAACTTAGAGATCAAGAAAGTGATGTGTTAAAGACCTATTTGGAGGATATGAACGATGAAGAGAAGTTGTTATACCAGAAAGCTAAAATCAAATGGCTTGAAGTTGGAGATAGGAACAATACTTATTTTCACAAAGTTCTCAAGAGCAGGTAGCATAGAAACAGAATTGAGGTTATAAATGATGATATTGGAAACATATATGAGGGGGATGAGGTTCTTAGGCAATTTGTAAGTCACTTTCAAAATTTTATAGGAGTTAACCATCCTGCTCAAAAAACGAATGATTTAGAATATATGATTAAGACAAAGTTGATAGAAGAAGAAGGCGCATATATGATTAGAGAAGTGAGTGATGAAGAAATCAAGTCGCCATGTTTATGATTGATGACAACAAATTTCCGTGCCCGGATGGTTTTTCTTCTCATTTCTTCAAGAAAGGGTGGAATGTAGTTGGCAATGATGTTTGTAAAGCGCTTAAAGAGTTCGAGTCGGGAAGATTTTAAAGGAGATCAATTTTACTCTTATAACACTTGTTCCTAAGAGCCAAACACCAAAGAAAAGTATCTAATTACGCACCATTTGCATGTCGCAATGTATTGTTTAAATGTATAAGCAAGATTCTAACCGAGAGAATGAAGGTAGTTTTGGGGAAGTTGGTCAAGATTAATCATAGTGCATTTATCCCTAACAGACAAATACAAGACAACATTCTTCTCTCCCAAGAAACTTTGAAAGGTTATAGCGAGAAAAAGGGTCCCAAAAGAACGACTTTGAAGATTGACATCCGTAAAGCATATGATACAGTCAATTGGCAATTCTTAGAGGAGGTTCTTGTTGGTTTTGGATTTCATAGTAAGATAGTTAACTGGATCATGGAATGTGTCACTACCACCTTTTTTCTATCTGTATTAATGGTGAAAGGTATGGCTACTTCAAAGGTGGGAGAGGGTTAAGACAAGGAGATCCCATTTCTCCTTATCTTTTCACTCTTGTTGTGGAAGTTTTTAATCTAATTGTGCAGAATAAGGTGAAAAGAGATGAGAATTTTAAATACCACTTTGGCTGTAAAGATCTAAAGATAACCCATGTGTGCTTTGTTGATGACCTACTACTGTTCTATCATGGTGATAGCTATATATATTCCTATGTTGATCATGATGTAGTCAATTATCATTTGATGTTTATAGAAAGATCTTTATTATGAGAAAATGTATTTAGTTTATAGATATCATACTACCGTTCGGGCCATCATAATTCGAGAGGTCATGCGGTAAACATTCGAGGAGCTAGGACACTTTAAATCGTAAATCCAAAGAACTCGTCGACACGCTTTTACTCAAATGAACCCTCACATGAAGCTCCCTACTATTGTAGCACTTAGTAGATACAACATATGTTTTGAGTGAAGATTGTTATATAAATAAGCTTATCATGTTTTACAAGTTCTCTTCGTTTCATAAATATTATTACCTTAGTTAACGGTCTTGGGTAAACAAGCCTTAAGGCTTCAGCCATGGTCTTGCCGTGACTTTGGTCTTGACTACCATGGTCTTGAGACTCATCCTTGACCTTAGCCATAGTCATGGTCTTGGCTTATGGCCATTAGGCCTCTTGGTTTGCTTGTAGTTGTGACAAAAGTATAGTTGCGAAACTTAAATATAGGGCAATTTCTTTTTTTTGAAAGATTTATGGCCTGTTTAAGCGATTTCAAGGTCCGAGCTTCTTTGAAACGGAAGGAAAACATCGTTCCGGACAACTTTCATGTTTTAAATTTTTGATGATTCGGACCAAAAGTACCATTTTTAAAACGGCAGAACTCAAAACAGCAAGCTATTGGCAGTTTCGGCATTTAGGTTTCGCTAACTTCTTTTGCTTATAACTTTTGACTCGTTTGTCCATTTTGGGTGATTCAAATTGATATGTTTACCTTTTTATCTTGTCTACCATATTATGTAAGTTAGAAAGTCCATATATTACTGATTTTAATGGTCTCACATGTGTAGAATATGACTAATTTACTAGTTTGTTACTTTTATGACAATATGTGAATTAAAACAAGTGATTAAGTATATGTACATCATGATCCAACATAGTAACTATATATATAGCATGAAATAGTTAAGATTATGAATAATAAAGATGAGATGATGGTGGTGATAAGTTGCTTACAACTTTTGGCTTTCAGTAAGAAATGAGTAACTAGTAAGGATCGGACTTTGATTGAACACTTAGGACTTCGGATTGAGCTAGCTTTCTACACCTTGGAACCCTTGCAATCTTGAAGAGTTGGTGATGAAGTATTAAGTGACTTGAGTGGATCTAAACTCAAAAAGATCACTTAAACTTGCTAGAGATTTGATGTAGTAGCTTGATCTTTGGAACTTCCTTGCATAAACTTGGAGTTTATAGATCAAATGATGGAAGATGTGAGTGTTTTAGGGTATGAACGACCAAATTCAGTATGTGAGGGAGTTTATGATTTATTTCACTTCCTATTTATAGGAGGGTAAGTTTGGTTAACCATATATTGGGTTAAATATTAACCATGGTTAAGTTAGGACACATGTAATGATCTAAATGAACCATGGTTAGGATGATGCCACCAAAATGATGAATCCCCCCCTTAGGTCGGCCAAAACATGATAAGATGTTCAGGTGGATAGTCTTGGTCTTATCTTGAGTTTAGAGTAAGTTTTGGTTCCGTTAAATGCCAACTGTAAGTCGTTAAGCCATAAAACGTAAAACCGGGTATCGTAAAAATACGAAACTTGTAGGAATGATGAAACTCATCATTATACTCCATCTAAAAATATAAAATGGGTGATAAGTCTCATTGGGTGCAAAACGCCGCTTAAAGTCGGAAATCACGGTCAAAACGCGTAATTGCAGTTTATCATAAAAGAATGAAATTCGTGGAAGCGACCGTGAATTTATTTAGAGTAGACTAAAATTTGTCTAAAAGTAATATGAGATGTTAAAATGTGGTTTTCATTCATATGCGGATAACTTTACGATTATTCGTGAAGTTTAAAAGTTACGCGATTTAAGCAAAATGTAGAACGTAAAGGTTAATACCTTTATGGTCAAAGGAGGAGGAAATATGTTTGACTTTTCCAAAAATATAAAAGTGTCAAAACATATTGGAAACATAGTGCGAGAATCGTTAAGTCCGGATGTAAGTAGAATTGTTTAAAACGTAAGTTTTGTTTTGTTCTCATATTGGGCTTATTTGTTAATATTAAAATAATAAATCTTAAAAATTCTCAAATTAATCATGAGTGATCTAAAAATTTATCGATGTGAGGAAAATTGTCGAGTTGATTTCCGTTATGCGTGATGTTTAAGCGGTGGACCGTCTAAAACGAAACTTTAAAACGATGTTTACTTAATAACTTTTATGAAAATGATCTAACGATGGTCGAACTCTCGGTTATTACTAAAATAATTTATCTAACGAGAATGTTGATTAAAATTTTTACGGATGAATAGTGAAAGTGAATAGTAAAAGTGAATAGTAAATTCTCGAAAATGAAAAGTAACCTAAAAATACGGGTGGTTATACCTCAAACAACTTGCTTGAAAAAATGGGGATATTTTTGAAAATGTTATTCAATTAAGAGAAGCTCTGAAGGATGTACAATGCAAGATTAACAAAGAACCTGAGAATAAAAAACTTAGAGATCAAGAAAGTGATGTGTTAAAGACCTATTTGGAGGCTATGAAAGATGAAGAGAAGTTGTTATACCAGAAAGCTAAAATCAAATGGCTTGAAGTTGGAGATAGGAACAATACTTATTTTCACAAAGTTCTCAAGCGGTAGCATAGAAACAGAATTGAGGTTATAAATGATGATATTGGAAACATATATGAGGGGGATGAGGTTCTTAGGCAATTTGTAAGTCACTTTCAAAATTTTATAGGAGTTAACCATCCTGCTCAAAAAACGAATGATTTAGAATATATGATTAAGACAAAGTTGATAGAAGAAGAAGCTGCATATATGATTAGAGAAGTGAGTGATGAAGAAATCAAGTCTGCCATGTTTATGATTGATGACAACAAATTTCCAGGCCCAGATGGTTTTTCTTCTCATTTCTTCAAGAAATGGTGGAATGTAGTTGGCAATGATGTTTGTAAAGCAGTTAAAGAGTTCGGAGTCAGGGAAGATTTTAAAGGAGATCAATTTTACTCTTATAACACTTGTTCCTAAGAGCCAAACACCAGCAAAAGTATCTAATTACAGACCATTTGCATGCTGCAATGTATTGTTTAAATGTATAAGCAAGATTCTAACTGAGAGAATGAAGGTAGTTTTGGGGAAGTTGGTCAGCATTAATCATAGTGCATTTATCCCTAACAGACAAATACAAGACAACATTCTTCTCTCCCAAGAAACTTTGAAAGGTTATAGCAGAAAAAAGGGTCCCAAAAGAACAGCTTTGAAGATTGACATCCAGAAAGCATATGATACAGTCAATTGGCAATTCTTAGAGGAGGTTCTTGTTGGTTTTGGATTTCATAGTAAGATAGTTAACTGGATCATGGAATGTGTCACTACCACCTTTTTTCTATCTGTATTAATGGTGAAAGGTATGGCTACTTCAAAGGTGGGAGAGGGTTAAGACAAGGAGATCCCATTTATCCTTATCTTTTCACTCTTGTTGTGGAAGTTTTTAATCTAATTGTGCAGAATAAGGTGAATAGAGATGAGAATTTTAAATACCACTTTGGCTGTAAAGATCTAAAGATAACCCATGTGTGCTTTGTTGATGACCTACTACTGTTCTATCATGGTGATAGCTATATATATTCCTATGTTGATCATGATGTAGTCAATTATCATTTGATGTTTATAGAAAGATCTTTATTATGAGAAAATGTATTTAGTTTATAGATATCATACTACCGTTCGGGCCATCATAATTCAGAGGTCATGCAGTAAACATTCGAGGAGCTATGACACTTTAAATCGTAAATCCAGCAACTCGTCGATACGTTTTACTCAAATGAACCCCTCACATGAAGCTCCCTACTATTGTAGCACTTAGTAGATACAACATATGTTTTGAGTGAAGATTGTTATATAAATAAGCTTATCATGTTTTTACAAGTTCTCTTCGTTTCATAAATATTATTACCTTAGTTAACGGTCTTGGGTAAACAAGCCTTAAGGCTTCAGCCATGGTCTTGCCGTGACTTTGGTCTTGACTACCATGGTCTTGAGACTCATCCTTGACCTTAGCCATAGTCATGGTCTTGGCTTATGGCCATTAGGCCTCTTGGTTTGCTTGTAGTTGTGACAAAAGTATAGTTGCGAAACTTAAATATATGGCAGTTTCTTTTTTTTTGAAAGATTTATGGCCTGTTTAAGCGATTTCAAGGTCCGAGCTTCTTCGGAACGGAAGGAAAACATCGTTCCGGACAACTTTCATGTTTTAAATTTTTGATGATTCGGACTAGAAGTACCATTTTTAAAACGGCAGAACTCAAAACAGCAAGCTATTGGCAGTTTCGGCATTTAGGTTTCGCTAACTTCTTTTGCTTATAACTTTTGACTCGTTTGTCCATTTTGGGTGATTCAAATTGATATGTTTACCTTTTTATCTTGTCTACCATATTATGTAAGTTAGAAAGTCCATATATTACTGATTTTAATGGTCTCACATGTGTAGAATATGACTAATTTACTAGTTTGTTACTTTTATGACAATATGTGAATTAAAACAAGTGATTAAGTATATGTACATCATGATCCAACATAGTAACTATATATATAGCATGAAATAGTTAAGATTATGAATAATAAAGATGAGATGATGGTGGTGATAAGTTGCTTACAACTTTTGGCTTTCGAGAAGAAATGAGTAACTAGTAAGGATCGGACTTTGATTGAACACTTAGGACTTCGGATTGAGCTAGCTTTCTACACCTTGGAACCCTTGCAATCTTGAAGAGTTGGTGATGAAGTATTAAGTGACTTGAGTGGATCTAAACTCAAAAAGATCACTTAAACTTGCTAGAGATTTGATGTAGTAGCTTGATCTTTGGAACTTCCTTGCATAAACTTGGAGTTTATAGATCAAATGATGGAAGATGTGAGTGTTTTAGGGTATGAACGACCAAATTCAGTATGTGAGGGAGTTTATGATTTATTTCACTTCCTATTTATAGGAGGGTAAGTTTGGTTAACCATATATTGGGTTAAATATTAACCATGGTTAAGTTAGGACACATGTAATGATCTAAATGAACCATGGTTAGGATGATGCCACCAAAATGATGAATCCCCCCCCTTAGGTCGGCCAAAACATGATAAGATGACTCAGGTGGATAGTCTTGGTCTTATCTTGAGTTTAGAGTAAGTTTTGGTTCCGTTAAATGCCAACTGTAAGTCGTTAAGCCATAAAGCGTAAAACCGGTATCGTAAAAATACGAAACTTGTAGGAATGATGAAACTCATCATTATACTCCATCTAAAAATATAAAATGGGTGATAAGTCTCATTGGGTGCAAAACGCCGCTTAAAGTCGGAAATACGGTCAAAACGCGTAATTCATGGTTTATCATAAAAGAATGAAATTTCGTGAAACGACCGTGAATTTATTTAGAGTAGACTAAAATTGTCTAAAAGTGATATGAGATGTTAAAATGTGGTTTTAGTCATATCGGGATAACTACGATTATTCGTGAAGTTTAAAAGTTACGCGATTTAAGCAAAAATGTAGAACGTAAAAGGTTAATACCTTTATGGTCAAAGGAGGAGGAAATATGTTTGACTTTTCCAAAAATGTAAAAGTGTCAAAAACATATTGGAAACACAGTCTGAGAATCGTTAAGTCCGGATGTAAGTAGAATTGTTTAAAACGTAAGTTTTGTTTTGTTCTGTATTTGGGCTTATTTGTTAATATTAAAATAATAAATCTTAAAATTCTCAAATTAATCATGAGTGATCTAAAATTTATCGATGTGAGGAAAATTGTCGAGTTGATTTCCGTTATCGCGTGATGTTTAAGCGGTGGACCGTCTAAACGAAACTTTAAAACGATGTTTACTTAATAACTTTTTGAAAATGATCTAACGATGGTCGAACTCTCTGGTTATTACTAAAATAATTTATCTAACGAGAATGTTGATTAAAATTTTTACGGGATGAATAGTGAAAGTGAATAGTAAAAGTGAATAGTAAATTCTCGAAAATGAAAAGTAACCTAAAAATGCGGGTGGTTATACCTCAAACAACTTGCTTGAAAAAATGGGGATATTTTTGAAAATGTTATTCAATTAAGAGAAGCTCTGAAGGATGTACAATGCAAGATTAACAAAGAACCTGAGAATAAAAAACTTAGAGATCAAGAAAGTGATGTGTTAAAGACCTATTTGGAGGCTATGAAAGATGAAGAGAAGTTGTTATACCAGAAAGCTAAAATCAAATGGCTTGAAGTTGGAGATAGGAACAATACTTATTTTCACAAAGTTCTCAAGAGCAGGTAGCATAGAAACAGAATTGAGGTTATAAATGATGATATTGGAAACATATATGAGGGGGATGAGGTTCTTAGGCAATTTGTAAGTCACTTTCAAAATTTTATAGGAGTTAACCATCCTGCTCAAAAAACGAATGATTTAGAATATATGATTAAGACAAAGTTGATAGAAGAAGAAGCTGCATATATGATTAGAGAAGTGAGTGATGAAGAAATCAAGTCTGCCATGTTTATGATTGATGACAACAAATTTCCGAGCCCAGATGGTTTTCTTCTCATTTCTTCAAGAAATGGTGGAATGTAGTTGGCAATGATGTTTGTAAAGCGCTTAAAGAGTTCTGAGTCGGGAAGATTTTAAAGGAGATCAATTTTACTCTTATAACACTTGTTCCTAAGAGCCAAACACCGACAAAAGTATCTAATTACGGACCATTTGCATCTTGCAATGTATTGTTTAAATGTATAAGCAAGATTCTAACTGAGAGAATGAAGGTAGTTTTGGGGAAGTTGGTCAGCATTAATCATAGTGCATTTATCCCTACAGACAAATACAAGACAACATTCTTCTCTCCCAAGAAACTTTGAAAGGTTATAGCAGAAAAAAGGGTCCCAAAAGAACAGCTTTGAAGATTGACATCCAGAAAGCATATGATACAGTCAATTGGCAATTCTTAGAAGAGGTTCTTGTTGGTTTTGGATTTCATAGTAAGATAGTTAACTGGATCATGGAATGTGTCACTACCACCTTTTTTCTATCTTTATTAATGGTGAAACGTATGGCTACTTCAAAGGTGGGAGAGGGTTATGACAAGGAGATCCCATTTATCCTTATCTTTTCACTCTTGTTGTGGAAGTTTTTAATCTAATTGTGCAGAATAAGGTGAAGATGAGAATTTTAAATACCACTTTGGCTGTAAAGATCTAAAGATAACCCATGTGTGCTTTGTTGATGACCTACTACTATTCTATCATGGTGATAGCTATATATATTCCTATGTTGATCATGATGTAGTCAATTATCATTTGATGTTTATAGAAAGATCTTTATTATGAGAAAATGTATTTAGTTTATAGATATCATACTACCGTTCGGGCCATCATAATTCAGAGGTCATGCAGTAAACATTCGAGGAGCTAGGACACTTTAAATCGTAAATCCAAAGCAACTCGTCGATACGTTTTACTCAAATGAACCCTCACATGAAGCTCCCTACTATTGTAGCACTTAGTAGATACAACATATGTTTTGAGTGAAGATTGTTATATAAATAAGCTTATCATGTTTTTACAAGTTCTCTTCGTTTCATAAATATTATTACCTTAGTTAACGGTCTTGGGTAAACAAGCCTTAAGGCTTCAGCCATAGTCTTGCCGTGACTTTGGTCTTGACTACCATGGTCTTGAGACTCATCCTTGACCTTAGCCATAGTCATGGTCTTGGCTTATGGCCATTAGGCCTCTTGGTTTGCTTGTAGTTGTGACAAAAGTATAGTTGCGAAACTTAAATATAGGGCAGTTTCTTTTTTTTGAAAGATTTATGGCCTGTTTAAGCGATTTCAAGGTCCGAGCTTCTTTGAAACGGAAGTAAAACATCGTTCCGGACAACTTTCATGTTTTAAATTTTTGATGATTCGGACCAGAAGTACCATTTTTAAAACGGCAGAACTCAAAACAGCAAGCTATTGGCAGTTTCGGCATTTAGGTTTCGCTAACTTCTTTTGCTTATAACTTTTGACTCGTTTGTCCATTTTGGGTGATTCAAATTGATATGTTTACCTTTTTATCTTGTCTACCATATTATGTAAGTTAGAAAGTCCATATATTACTGATTTTAATGGTCTCACATGTGTAGAATATGACTAATTTACTAGTTTGTTACTTTTATGACAATATGTGAATTAAAACAAGTGATTAAGTATATGTACATCATGATCCAACATAGTAACTATATATATAGCATGAAATAGTTAAGATTATGAATAATAAAGATGAGATGATGGTGGTGATAAGTTGCTTACAACTTTTGGCTTTCGAAGAAATGAGTAACTAGTAAGGATCGGACTTTGATTGAACACTTAGGACTTCGGATTGAGCTAGCTTTCTACACCTTGGAACCCTTGCAATCTTGAAGAGTTGGTGATGAAGTATTAAGTGACTTGAGTGGATCTAAACTCAAAAAGATCACTTAAACTTGCTAGAGATTTGATGTAGTAGCTTGATCTTTGGAACTTCCTTGCATAAACTTGGAGTTTATAGATCAAATGATGGAAGATGTGAGTGTTTTAGGGTATGAACGACCAAATTCAGTATGTGAGGAGTTTATGATTTATTTCACTTCCTATTTATAGGAGGGTAAGTTTGGTTAACCATATATTGGGTTAAATATTAACCATGGTTAAGTTAGGACACATGTAATGATCTAAATGAACCATGGTTAGGATGATGCCACCAAAATGATGAATCCCCCTTAGGTCGGCCAAAACATGATAAGATGACTCAGGTGGATAGTCTTGGTCTTATCTTGAGTTTAGAGTAAGTTTTGGTTCCGTTAAATGCCAACTGTAAGTCGTTAAGCCATAAAACGTAAAACCGGGTATCGTAAAAATACGAAACTTGTAGGAATGATGAAACTCATCATTATACTCCATCTAAAAATATAAAATGGGTGATAAGTCTCATTGGGTGCAAAACCCCGCTAAAAGGTTGAAATACGGGTCAAAAACGCGTAATCGCAGTTTATCATAAAAGAATGAAATTCGTGGAAACGACCGTGAATTTATTTAGAGTAGACTAAAATTGTCTAAGAGTGATATGAGATGTTAAAATGTGGTTTTCATCATATGCGGGATAACTACGCTTATTCGTGAAGTTTAAAAGTTCTGCGATTTAAGCAAAATGTAGAACGTAAAGGTTAATACCTTTATGGTCAAAGGAGGAGGAAATATGTTTGACTTTTCCAAAAATTTAAAAGTGTCAAAAACATATTGGAAACACAATCTTGAGAATCGTTAAGTCCGGATGTAAGTAGAATTGTTTAAAACGTAAGTTTTGTTTTGTTCTCATATTGGGCTTATTTGTTAATATTAAAATAATAAATCTTAAAATTCTCAAATTAATCATGAGTGATCTAAAAATTTATCTGATGTGAGGAAAATTGTCAGAGTTGATTTCCGTTATGCGCGTGATGTTTAAACGGTGGACCGTCTAAAACGAAACTTTAAAACGATGTTTACTTAATAACTTTTGCGAAAATGATCTAACGATGGTCGAACTCTCTGGTTATTACTAAAATAATTTATCTAACGAGAATGTTGATTAAAATTTTTACGGGATGAATAGTGAAAGTGAATAGTAAAAGTGAATAGTAAATTCTCGAAAATGAAAAGTAACCTAAAAATGCGGGTGGTTATACCTCAAACAACTTGCTTGAAAAAATGGGGATATTTTTGAAAATGTTATTCAATTAAGAGAAGCTCTGAAGGATGTACAATGCAAGATTAATAAAGAACCTGAGAATAAAAAACTTAGAGATCAAGAAAGTGATGTGTTAAAGACCTATTTGGAGGCTATGAAAGATGAAGAGAAGTTGTTATACCGTAAAGCTAAAATCAAATGGCTTGAAGTTGGAGATAGGAACAATACTTATTTTCACAAAGTTCTCAAGCGGTAGCATAGAAAGCAATTGAGGTTATAAATGATGATATTGGAAACATATATGAGGGGATGAGGTTCTTAGGCAATTTGTAAGTCACTTTCAAAATTTTATAGGAGTTAACCATCCCGCTCAAAAACGAATGATTTAGAATATATGATTAAGACAAAGTTGATAGAAGAAGAAGTGCATATATGATTAGAGAAGTGAGTGATGAAGAAATCAAGTCGCCATGTTTATGATTGATGACAACAAATTTCCGAGGCCCGGATGGTTTTCTTCTCATTTCTTCAAGAAATGGTGGAATGTAGTTGGCAATGATGTTTGTAAAGCGTTAAAGAGTTCGAGTCGGGGAAGATTTTAAAGGAGATCAATTTTACTCTTATAACACTTGTTCCTAAGAGCCAAACACCACAAAAGTATCTAATTACGGACCATTTGCATCTTTGCAATGTATTGTTTAAATGTATAACCAAGATTCTAAGCGAGAGAATGAAGGTAGTTTTGGGGAAGTTGGTCAGCATTAATCATAGTGCATTTATCCCTAACAGACAAATACAAGACAACATTCTTCTCTCCCAAGAAACTTTGAAAGGTTATAGCAGAAATAAGGGTCCCAAAAGAACAGCTTTGAAGATTGACATCCAGAAAGCATATGATACAGTCAATTGGCAATTCTTAGAGGAGGTTCTTGTTGGTTTTTGATTTCATAGTAAGATAGTTAACTGGATCATGGAATGTGTCACTACCACCTTTTTTCTATCTGTATTAATGGTGAAAGGTATGGCTACTTCAAAGGTGGGAGAGGGTTAAGACAAGGAGATCCCATTTCTCATTATCTTTTCACTCTTGTTGTGGAAGTTTTTAATCTAATTGTGCAGAATAAGGTAAAAAGAGATGAGAATTTTAAATACCACTTTGGCTGTAAAGATCTGAAGATAACCCATGTGTGCTTTGTTGATGACCTACTACTGTTCTATCATGGTGATAGCTACTTTGTTTCTGTTCTGAAGAATGCTATTGAAGATTTTGGAACTTATTTTGGGTTGCTTCCTAATTACCACAAAATCACAGTTATATTTGGATGTCTAAATGAAGATGAACAAAGAAGTATTCTGGATATTGTCCTTTTAAAGTTGAGAAGCTTACAGTTAGATACCTTAGAGTGCCTTTAATTGCTAAAAGACTTGGAGTTAAAGTCTGTGCAAGTATCATTGATAGAGTCAAGAGCAGAGTTACTAATTGGAAAAATAAATGCTTGTCATATGCTGGCCGACTACAATTAGTAGCATCAGTATTGGTGTCCATTCATGCCTATTGGGCTTCAGTTTTTCTCTTACCTATTACTATTGTTAATGATATCAACAAGTTATTAAAGGGTTTTCTACGGAATCAATCTGAAGAATCTAAGGGGGGAAAGCCAAATTTCATGGAAAAATGTATGCAATCCAAAGAGCAAAGGAGGGTTAGGTCTTAAATATTTGAGTATGTGGAACATAGAAATGATCACTAAGCATCTATGGCATGTAATAATGGACAAAAAATCTCTTTGGGTGAAGTGGATTAATACAGTCAAAATGAAAGGAAAGAATGTATGGGTCATAAATGAGGATATCAATGATAGCTGGAGTTGGAAGAATATTCTGAGACTAAGGCAAGAAGTGTGTGATTACATGGTCATGCAAGTGGGCAATGGTAGAAAGGCTTGTATGTGGTCTGATAATTGGAGCTCTATTGGTGCATTGTTTAAATTCATATCATATAGAGATTTGTACAATGCAAGGTTAAGTGCTGATGCCAAAGTTGTTGATATGATTAAAAATGGTAAATGGAAGTGGCCTAATGAATAGTATACTAAATTTCCATTGATAACACAACTCACTGTTACTACCATGATACGAATATGGATGATCAGTTAAGGTGGAAAAGCAAAACAAGCAAGCTTGGTAAGTTTTTTGTTAATCAGGCATACAAAGATCTACAACCCAGTGAAGATGATTTAAGGTGGTACAAACTGGTTTGGTTTTCCAAAAATATACCCAAATACTCTTTCATTCTCTAGTTAGCTATACATGACAGACTGAACACTCAGGATAGGATAATAAAATGGGGATCATATGATTTGATGGTATGTCCTCTATGTTACAGTGATATGGACTCCCACTCTCATCTTTTCTTTAAATGCAGCTATGCAAGTTCTATTTGGAGGAAAATTCAGACTCAAATTAAAATGGTTTGTGATGAACAGGATTGAATTGAAATTGTGGAGATATTTACTGGTATGCCTAACAGTAAAACTATTGAGAGTATTCTAAGGAGATTGAGTTTAGCAACTTGTGTCTACTTTATTTGGCAAGAAAGAAACAGCAGAATTTTCAAGAATGAAAGCAGAAAATGTAAAGATCTTCTCAAGGTTGTTACAAATACCATTAGATTGAGATTGATTAGCCTGAAACTCAAGAATTCTATGGCTGTCAGGAATGCTCAAGTGGAATGAGATGTCAAAATACAAATTTTTTAGAAACTACTGACTATGTATGATGAATAAGAGGGTGTTTGGGATAAGGGATGTATATGCAGATGGCTAGTAATTTGGGGAGTCTAAAAACTGGATTACTTTTATCTAGTTTGTAGATCTGTTTAGGGGTAGCAAATTGGATATAAAGTGATTCCAATGGTTTAGATCATGCTACCATAAGGTAGTTTCCTGCCTGCTATAGGTATTATCTCTATACTCGTATATTCATATACTTCAACCAAGGTATGATTAAACTTGGATAAGTAGAGCTGAGGATTCTTTTATTCTGCTGATTTAGAGGTGAAGTTCTTGTCTTCTCTTCTGATCTCTAAAGGTCTTTAACCTTCTCTTCAGTTTCCTGAGTCTGTGTAACCTGAATGAGTTGTGTTCACTTAAGATGATGGCTCTGTATCTTGGGTTTCATATAGATCATAGTTGTCTTTTGGCCTAATCTCTTGAAGAGGTTTTTGGGCCAAAGGCAGTCTATGTTCTATCTTTGAAGCCCATAAAGTTAGTTCCCATCTGTGTATGGTAAAGTGAACAGGTGTGGTGCTGCATGTTTCTAGGAATTGTGAGGAGTGAAAGGTGAACCTACATGGTCCTAGATATGCACTGCTAAGGAGGTAATGGTTGGTACTCACTGCAAGGTGTGTGTTTCCATCTGTGTGAAGCCATTTTAGTAGATGGAAATGTAGCACAGTTGGTAATCTGGTATAGCCCTTGCAGTGGAGAGGTTATAGGTTCCTAGTGAAGCCACTAATCTATCTTGTCATGGTTATCGTGGTGGCAGGTTGAATGGTCATGATGGGTAGATAAGGTGGAAATTTAGTTAGATGGTTATTGGTGCATAAAAGGTGAATTTGGAAGCTGCAGTAAGTTTGCTATACAGATGTTAGTTGACTGCAGACTTGTATGTTTTGAAGACTGTTTTAAGCGAGATTTGTATTTGTACTTAGTTGCTTGACTGTATGAGATAACCTATGTTATCTAATATTGTTATGTTCTAGTATTACCAAGAGTTATATGTATGTCTACAGCTCTTTCATTGTTTGTATGAGGCCTTGTTTTAATAAAATATGTTCACCTTTTGCAACAAAAAAAACAAAGAACTAAAAAGACTAAACCTAGTGGCTAAACCGGCCTAATTCAGTACGAGCCTCTTTATTAGCTAACAATTGTTACCATAAGCAGATTGTAGCAAAATGTAAGAGTTGTAGATATGTTTTTAACATAGTTAGTAAACCTATTTCTCTTTCGACTAATTTGTCAGGATGCTAATATACTATGTATAGAAATTATAAGAAAAATATAGTAAAATTGATGAAAAAATATGTGGTGTATTCTATCCAAATTAATTAGAGAAGACGAGTCTTTAACTCAGATGTACATGATCTGACTGATGTATTTCCGTAATTGTTTTGACTTTTTTCTTGGTCAACTTCTATATATAACTTGTAAAGCTGGATCTAAAATCTTTTACCATTAGACTATTTTGTGGTGGTTGGATTGAATTATTGCAACAACTCAACAAGACTTTCATATGTATTTCCGTAACCTTTTCGACTCTTTTATTAGAGTTGGGGGTGTCGTTGAGCCAAAGCCTAGCACCAAACTAGCAGCCCAAAGTAATGAACGGCACACGGTTACGGAGGTCACGCGAATGCTGGTAGCGCCGTTAGCACCAATCAACACCATTCTTTTTTTTTCTTTTTCTTTTTTTGATTTGTTAACGTTTGGCAACATAAAATTTTGAATTTTTTGAACGTTTGTAAACGGTTGTTTAGCCAAAAATAACACATTTTCCAATTTTTTACCCCTAAAAATTCTATGA